>JAFIDM010009631.1:183290748-183306618 GCA_023159025.1 Thereuonema tuberculata
GATCATCATTCGTGTAAACATACAAACCCATAAGGAGTACCATTAAGTGGCCAGAGCCATTAAAACGCCCCAACCCCTTTATCGTAAATGGAAGTGGCCCTCAGAAAACCATTTCCTCTTTTACAATGTCGAGACTCCCAAGATAAATGAAAATGTTTATTTTTTTGAAAATATATCAAATATCGTAAACAATCCTGGTTTTACGATAAACTGCTTTCTCCCATCAAATACTGAGTTCCATTAACTTCTCGCTGACTGATCTTTTATTTATAGATTTCTCTGAGTAGGAGCTGAACTTGTGAAAAGATCTTAATAGCATTCGAAGTAATACAGAGGACATTTGTCAAGTTTGTTTCGAAAACATGTTTATAAGAAAGAAAATTAAATGACCTTGTACTCTATTTCATCAATAGGACAAACAGTGACTTATGAAGACATAGGATATTTTAATGTTATTTTATTCGGGATATAAATAATTAATGAGTGCTAACCAAATACAAAAACAGAATGTAGATTTTTTTTAAAGTAAATAAACTCGACTTCAAGAAAGACTTCCTCTATTTTACATCATACAAATAGTTTTTTAGTTTTGTGTGTGTGTTCCTTTGTGTGTAACGGAAGAGATCAGAAAGCTGCCCGGGAAGTCTCACATCTACCGCAGCGCAGATGTAGTAGTGTCGGATGATCCAAGTGATGCTATCCTGCAAAGTTTCTTCACACTCTCACATTTTCCGGCATACCACCTCATCAGCTGAAGAAAGGATCAATTGTGATGCTCCATCGCAATCTCAATCCAAAGAAAGGACTCTGTAACGGCACACGATTGGTCGTTAAGGAAGTATCATCGCAATTTAATCACGGCAGAAGTTCTTCAGGAAAGCAACAGAGGTGATATCATCACTATTTCCAGGATCCATTTTCAACCAAGTGATGTCAGTTTGTCATTCAAGTTGAAGCGCTGTTATTTCCCAGTAATACCAGCATCGAGCCTTTCAAAGAACAAATTAATGTAAGTTCCTAGCAATGTATTCATTTTAATTTTCTATCCGCCATAATATAAGACGGGCAAATACTCTAGTAATAAATATTTTTCGATTGCTTACTGAAGATTACTTTTCGATTAGTTAGATCGAAAATATTTGAAAACATTGACGACATTATCGGAATTTGTAAACTACAGAAGTGAAGTTACAATTTCTCAGTAGGATATTTTCTGTTCGTACAATGTATTGATTCTCAATCCAAACAAACAGATTAGTTTCACCATAAATTAAAACAAATCCAGGAATTTACGTTAACTAAATATTCCTATACATCGAAATCTTCTAGTATCTCAATGCATTCATATCAACAGTACAGCTAACTTCATCTATAGTTTACAAAGTTATTAATATTAAACCTTTAATTATCCCTATTTTTTTTAATCCAATGAAATTCGGTCAAATAAAGAGAATTTGTTTCCCATCTGAATTTGATCCAGAATGCTCAAATGAATCAAGTAACCGAGAGGCTCCTTTCTTTACAATAGATGGAATAAAATAAAAAGGATCATCTTTCCTTTCATAAATGACATTCTAAATTTTATAATCCAAAGCAAAATATCCTTTGCTTTTCTTTATTCTACTGAATATTATACTTTATTCAGGTTTAATTACATAAGCAAAATAAAAATTTGATGGTTTTTGGCTCTACGTGTTCGGCAAAAAGGGAAGAATTACTAAAGTCTCTGAACAGAAATGTTTCAATTTCATCTTCTGAAATTTTTAGGACATAACTAACATATTTAACTTGTTGTTGCCATGTTCGCTGTTGAAACTTAACGTCACAAAAATTAATATTTTTAATTAATTTTGTCAATAGTTTAATAACGATTTTTTGAAAAAATTAACAATTAGAAAAGAGACCTTATTCTTAAATAATATTAATTTAATAGTCTTATTAATGGTAGTGAATAATAAGTTTAAACTTAAAAAATTGAAAAGACATCAGTTTTGCAAAAAAAATAAAAATAAAATAAAAATAAAAAAGAAACGTACTTTAATTAAACAAAAGAAAACAGTTTTTATTTTTTTACCAGGTAATAGTAAATGATTACTGAGATGAAGATAAATATTATGATCTTCAAGTGTTTTACGATGACAAGATAAGCCTATATTGACAGAGTGATGTAATCTAAATTGGGGTTTTAAAGTGTCAGTTACATAATGAAGTCTTAGAGCATTGACAGTAAACTGTTTGACAGTTCCGTTGATGGAATCTCTAAGATATGTTGTGAGTTTAAATGCAGTTCGAACGCTGGGAAATTTCTTCGGCCATTAATAACTTGTCTTGATCTAAACAATCAACATCCTGATATTCGCTAATATCACTAAACAAACCTCTGGATCAAATGTACACAACAGAAGTCCAATGTCGATTTATATTGAAGTTAAAAAAAAAGACGTAGGAAAATACCATGACATTCAACTGTTCATTCAATAAAATGTCAATCGTTCATTAGCGCACTCCAATCGACTGTTCTATTCAAAAGAGTATTTGAGTTATTGAGATTTCATCAAATTCACGCAACAAAAGAATCTTCAAACAATGACTTATATATTGAAAAGTAAATAACGAGTATCTTAAATAATATTAAAGTTGATAAATTTTTAACTTAAATACTGTATATCTGCTTTTAAAAAGAACGCTATTTTAGGGATTACGATCATTTTGATTCCCTTTTATGATAACTATTACAGGCTTCTGAACGCCCTTGGGGTTGCAGGAGATAAGGCTTACGGAATTTCACGATGAATGGGACTAAGTTCAGATCGGGTGGTCAGCCCAACGTCCGCCCACCTTTAATTCCGGGAAAGGAACCTAGGTACCCATTTTAGAGAGAGCTGGATGAACCCTAGCATCCGTCTGGAGAAGAATTCAGGATGGGAAAATAAAACCATATCAGATCTCCACGGGGTCCGGGTGTGAACTCGTCTTCACCAGGCGGCGTCAAGCGCTTTACCATCCACACTTACGATAACTCTATAAATTATTAAACATACTATACTATAACTTACTTTAAAAAAAACAACGAAAAGAAATGAGAGACATTCTGATAGGTTATACTGCTAGACCTCGCAATAACTTCATTTAAAGTATTATAATTATTATTTTTTTGTCTGTTAGTTTTCATTAACAGTAGATATTTTATGACGAAAGTTTTTCATTAATTTACTTGAGAAGAATGAAAAGTGTGAAACTTAACAAAACGAAATGTCAAACAAATTAAAGTTAGTAAGTTTAGGAACAAAACATATATATTATAATAAATGCAGTTGAAAATGTCGAAAGATTAAGAGACGTGGCTCAAAGAGACGTGACTAATTAACTGTCAGAATTATTGTGAATGAAACAAATAAAAACATGGTTTCAAAACTATAGAGTTGCTACCAGTAACTGCAGGAATTATCCTCAAAGACAAAATAATGGAATCGATATTAATTATAAAATTTTAATCTGAGTGAGAAAATTCATAATACTTTACACTTAAAAAAAAGGTTGTTAAATGACATTAAAACATTAAAATATGTAACACTTCAGGTTCCAGAATGAATTGACTCTGTGTCAAAAGCCTAGAGTTAATGATTCTGTTTGTTCGCCTTCAGTATTTTATTTTGAGATATAAATTCTGTGGATTAAGAACATAGGTAAAAGCAAAAGAAAGGCGCAACCTATGGTAAAGTCAATAGCCAACCAAGCTGTGACCTCCCAAATGCGAAAAGGCAATAAACAAAATTTCCGAAAAGCCGAGAGGCAGTATCAGAAATATTCCCTACGACTAGGAGGCGAATAGAAATAAATAACAAAAACACCAAAAGACACGGCTGCAATTAAGCAAAAGAAATGAGTTAACGTGCTGACAAATTTCATTGAAGATGTCCGTAAAGCCCAGCACAGAATAAACAAAAACACAATTGCCTTTTCTGACTCATTTTACGGGGAGGATTAGGGAACAGCTGTTTCACCCTTCTACGGGATCATCATTTCTGATTCATTTTATCGAGGGAGGCAGATTAGGGCTGATGATCTCGTAGAAGGGTGAAACGGCTGTTCCTTAATCCTCCCCGTAAAATGAATCAGAAAAGGCAATTGTGTTTTGTTTATTCTGTGCTGGGCTTTACGAACATTTTCAATAAGAACATAGGTCAACGTCAAACGTCAGTTAGTTAAATGTACATTTAATATAAAGCATTAAATTTATTTGAACTTTTGAAAGAATCAACAACATACAGCTTCCACAGCATTGTATTTGCTTCAATGGCTACAATGATCAGTAAAAGGAATGAACGAAGGTTTTTTTTTTCGTAATTTCTATGGCAAAAAAAAATCAAGGAAAATATGATTAAAATAATATTTTCTGAATGAAAAATGTGGAGTTTCTGGGTAGAATGACAATTATACGATAACAGAAAATACTGAATTTTAATTTATTTGTAGAATTCACTACTGTGAAGTTGGATGCAAAATAGAAAGCAGTAACGATTAAAGATTGTTTAATGCTAATTGAGTACTTTTTAACCTCTTGAATCCAGTTTGCTTAAGCTATCAGTCGTATCCAATTCTCGGCGATTTTATTGGTAAACCCATAGAATTTTCTAGGGAAAGACACTGAGGTGGTTTCTCGTTGCCTTTCTCAGGAAGCCATTATGGAATGGCTTCAAACTCGAAGAGAAAGTGAAGAAGAGGTTGACAAACATAGAAAAAAAAAATGCAATTTCCATCCTATGCCGGGATTCGAACCATCTGCGGGGTTCCGACACATCTAAACTGGGGGAAACAGGTGAACCAATTTTACAGCCTGGGATTATTTATTCCATATATCGAATAGGATAATTGTAGGAACATTCAAAGCTCTGATAGATGCACTGAAGGATTCCATAAAGATAACATTTGCACATCGATATAACATAATAAATCAGTAATAAACCTAATTACTATTAAAATATGCAAACATATGAGTATAAAACATAATAAAAATAAATTTTAAGAACTAATTATATAAATATTGTTCATTTTTTCGCTTATTACTATCAATCTTTTTTTTTTAATTTTTCAAATTTTTACGGTCTCTTGTTTCAGTCCAAGGCTAGACGAAGGCTTCCCCAATGACTGAGGGGAATCTAGTCATAATCACTCCTGGCAGGTTAGGGGACTGGGGTGATGGAAAATGAGAGAAGAAGCAGACAAATACAGGAAAGATAGGAAAAACCAAGCCGACGCTGGGGTTCAAACCCAGGCACCGACGAATCAGTCTCGCCGTCTAATCCTCTAGACCACACCGACACGGCACTCTCAATTTATTCGTGTAAATTATAATATTCAGAACTAAAAATAAAAACATTTTACCTATTGAAAAATATTGCAGATTCTAAATAAACGTATGTTTAAAAAATGGTTTATATTTTATCAGTTTTCCGTGCTGCCAAGATATAAATGTTTGACAATCTAGATAAATTCAAACTGTTCGATTTATGATTTAAAAGTATAATTTGGTGTAATTTAACGCCTCTTTGAAGTTTACGATTTGAAATTGGAACTAGTGTTTATTTGTCGCGAAATTTACCAATAGTATCAAAATTCACCAGCGAAGGCAGCAATTGTCCTGATGGTTTTCCTGCTCACTTATTAATCGTTCCTGTCCAAATTGTGTATTGTTGTCTGTAAAAGAACTTAGTACCTAACGGTTTTATCATAGCTTAAATCATTCATTAAAATCTGTGCTCGATATTTTGGTAATATTTAAAATATTTGTTCTTTATATCATGCTCTAGAAATATTTATTATATATTTGTTCTTTTGCGAAATCAAATTAATCAAATATTGTTAGAATTGATAGTCATAAATAAAACACTATAAAGATTTTAATTTAGATAGGATATTTTCTTAATCTTTGTGACTCTAATCGATAATCTTATCCCTTGACTTGGAATGATATTAACTCGTCATTCAATCTTGGAGAGAAATAATCCCCTGCGATTGGATGACTAAATCCATGTGAAAACATTGTCAACATCGATTAGGATTAAAAAGGATTACTTTGCATCACAAGTTTCTTCCCTCCTCCCCTCCCTTCAGTTTGGAAATGGAAGACGACACAACTTTACGCGCCAAGTGTGAAGATCAAAAGATACGCTTTCAAAATCAGTCAAGAGAAAAAAGAAAAAATAGAGAGACAGGATAAACTTACAAGGAATTCTTGTTTGTGCTGAGGGTTTCAATTTCACGCAACTGCTGTATGGCTTTATTATTATTTTTTTAAAGGATGTAATAGAATAACAAAAAGTGAAAGTTATAATAAAATTTTTAATTAAAAGTGAAATTATAAATTCAATTTTTAAGCAGTATTTTATTTATTCGTTTTATAAATAAATTGGCAGTTCTTTTAATAGCGTTATTCAACTGCATTTTCAAAAGGCCGCTATCAGAAACTGAAAATGTATTGCAAGTCAAAAATTCTTACGGGTTTGTTTATACCTAATTCAATTTTATCAATACGCAATTAAGCACCATATATATTATAAATTACGACAAGTATTTATGTTATATCTAACATTAAGGACATTAATTCAGTAAGGGTGGATATGGAATACTATTAAATGAATACGGAAATAACAAATGTGCATTTATGTGTTACAAATTTAATAAATGTTAACAATATTTTCAAAAATCGAAAGTCAGATTTTAATAAATTGCAGACGTCAAATGTATAGGCGCCTTATCTTTAAGTTGGTAATGAGCATCAGTTTATTTTCTATTCTTCCATAATGTTATAGTGATTTCCCATTTCCTTCCGCTTGGGCAACTAGAGATTGAAAGAGAATTCATGAGGAGATTGATCCTCTCCACCCCCTCACCTCTAGAAAATTTGATTCGACCTTTGACAGATAAGAGAGAGAAGACAGAAATCCAATGTCTGATCAGTATTCGAATCGAGTGTTTGCTGGACAGCAAAGATTCAATAGTTACTAGTTCATTTTACGAGATCATATTAAATTGTATGTATCAATAATGAAGTGAGACAAATATAATATTAAGCAAATATAATAATACAAGTTAAAAAAACAATATTGGAGATCATTGCTAATTATTAAGACATAGATTAATTTTTGTTTTTGTTCTTTTTGGATGTTTGGTTACTTCTCGGCAAAGTTGTGCTCCTTTGTTATATATAGAAAACACAAGGAATCTCCAAAATCTAGAATGAGCGAACTGGCAGACTGGATAAGAAACTCCCTGTGAGATATCAAGTTTTGTTGGATAAGGCCGGAGAAATTCTGTCAGAATCAATCGATTGATATCTGCCATCTGCCAAAAACTGCCAGTCTACCTTGCGGTTTTGATAGTGTCTGACCTTGTAATATCTTTGGAACACTGGTTCAAACGACGCAATATATGCGGCGATACGAATATCCTTCTTTGTAAAACCAAAAAAAAAATAAAAAGAATGAGCATTTCTTAATGTCATCTCAAACATTTCTTATATTCCTTATTTATAATCTGCTATCAACAAACTTTTTTCTATCAACAAGAACAGGAAGGAATTAGTTTCGCCTTCTTGATATCATCTTTATGTTTTTCTTACGTAGATATTACGCCTTAATATCGTAGATACAAACGTAACTGCAACGCGAAGATAGCGCTTACAAAATTTCGGACAAATCCGTCGCATATTCCTTTAATGATTAGATTATTGTAGTCTATGCCAGGAATATTATCGGACAAAGCTCTTACGAACAAGTGAAACAAATGCTACTTTTCTTTCTTTTGCATTGAAAGCAATCCTTCGTTCACAGTTTGTCTCGAAATATCCGGGAATAAGAGGATTTGTGCATTTTTGTTGTTGTCTAATTCTTTACGCATTTTGCAATAAGGACTGCATATTGTAGAACAACCTCATTAGTGAAGATGTGTTAGCGATTCAAGTATCCTAAAACTTCGTCTGGTGGCAACATTGCAACTTTATGGATAAGACAGCGATTTTGTTTATGTAGCCAGTGGCGGATTTAGCACTTGAGAGGCCCTAGGCGCAATTCAATTTTGAGGCCCCCTCTAAATATTTTTTACAACCAAAAAAAAGGAAATACTTGGGTGAATGGGGCCCCTAGGCTGACTGGTGAGGCCCCCTAGGCTTGCTTTTACAACCAAAAAAAAAAAGGAAATCTTGCTTTTACAACCAAAAAAAAAAGGAAATCTTGCTTTTACAACCAAAAAAAAAGGAAATAAGCTAAATAATTTTTAAATTTTGAGGCCCCCTCGATATGTGAGGCCCGTGGCGCGCGCCTCCTGCGCCTAATGGGAAATCCGCCACTGTATGTAGCTATTTTAAGTTGTGCTGTTTCTTGAGTTCTTCAAAAGAAAATCGACTGACAATTCACTTTGCTTAAAAAGCATCCTAGATGTCATTTTAATGCTTATTATTTAAATAAATGACAATTTCAAAACAAAAAATCCAAAGATTTGTTATTTCCAACCATGCGATGGCAAGGCGTTAACACAACGATCAAAGAAATGGCAATCAATATTTTGGGTACTAATTCTTAAACTTATCCGGAATAAATGAAAATAATCATATTCCTAATTTAAAGATTAGAATTGAATCACTGAAATTTGATTCACTGAATCACTTTGACTTCTTCAATACCTGCAATTAATGAAAATAACAAATTCACATGAAAAGATCACTACTAACATTTCTAAGATATTAACTCCTTTGTTGTTGTTGTTGTTGTTATTTTAAAATAGAAGCAAACATTTTTTGGAAACATCCTTTAATACTATTAAAATAATTGTTATGCACTTTATTGGATGATTTTGTTTTTATTATTCCAATAACAATTGTGAAATTAACAATAATATACAATCTAGGAATATTTCATTCCTTCATATTATAATATTTCTAGATTGATTCTTTTACTAAAAATAATAGGATTAATATAGGATGTTCTGGACCTAGAATTAAGCTGTACATATGTATTTATTTTTGCTAGATTAGCATCTGTGATACGACTAAAAGTACGTACTTCTGAATATATGGTTGTATAGCTCTATCTATTGCAATTACAAATACATAGAGCTACACAAGCTAGTTAGTAAGAGCAATTCCATACTAATTAAAAGTTTTTATGCCTTCATTCATTTATATCTGCCAGCAAAATAAATAAATAAATAATGTTTAAATCCAATAGGTTTACATGATATTTGAGGCGGGTATCATCTTACGACGATCAACCGTAAGCAAAAGACTTGATAAAATTTCAGCGACTGCTTTTAGCCTTTTAAGTTTCTTTTAAGAGCCTTCAGTCTACCAATCCTTTCAATTACAAACAAAGTGGGCGAATTTCTGTCAATCTGCAATAAAGGTTTTAATGAAAATTGCATTGTATTTTTTCAAGCCATCATTGAAATGTTACAAATTACAGCTCTCAGAAAATAATTTAGTAATAAATTAATGTTCTTTTTTGATGAATGTTAAGTTTGTGATTAGTTGTTGAATTTCATGGTGCCATTTCAAATAAATATAAAAATAACTTGATGATGGTTTTTCGGAATTACATGAAGCACTGAAAGTTTGGGTCGTAATACGTCAAGAAAAGTGAGATCAACGTTGACTAAATTTACTGCAGTTAATAAACCCAGATTTACTCGATTTAGTGCAATCGGAAATGTGGTCATTAATGAAAGAAGATTTCGGTTAGTTAATGAATTTCGCTTGAGGAATGCAACCACCAAAAACTAAACATGTTTTGAAGCCAAAGTAAATCTCAGATAAGCAAATGAATCCCAGACGGACATAGCAGGAATGCTTGCAATAGAATGGCCAAGTGAATAAATAAAGATAGGTTCAGTCTGAAATAATTAAGGAATGGGGGGAAGGACATCACGGAAATGCAACAGCCACAGAAGACGAAATTGATTAAAAATCGTTGGAAGGAAGTAGATGAGAGAAAAGATTGTCTTACACGTCGGTCGAGTCCAATTAATAGAAGGGAGAAAGGATCCATTGACACGAAACGCTACTCTTTCCTGTCATCCCCACTCCTTCCTTACAGCGATGATGGAATGACCCGGAACTGATGGAAAAAATTTAAAAGAAAAAAAAGAAAGAAAGAAAACTGAAACTGCTATTTTCTCGGATGGATGGTAAATTGTCTTTTCTGATACTCAAGAGTGGTTCTCTTATTTGGCACAAGACATTTCTATTTTGTTTTTCTTTCTTTCTTTCTTTTCTTTTTTTCTAAGCAAAGCTGGAAGACATTCTTAATTGCAGTTGAATACCATAAGAGCCTTTTAACATATACTTTGATTTGATATATTTGCTGAAGTGACATTAATTTCGTCTCTGTGTTATTAGGATGTCGTGAAAATTAATTGTGTAATCTTTCTGCCAATCCCGCCTGTAATTGCAGGTTGGTTAATATATTTGATTTAAATGGCACTGCGTAAATTTCGCATACGCACTCTTTCAATTGAAATTCATCAAAGAGTGTAGGATCTGATTTTAAATTGGAAGAAAAAATTAATAAGTGCTAAACACGTCTGCAGGGAGACGCATTGATTGAAGTAAATTAAGAATGAGGTTCAGTCTATGTATTTCTTCATAATTCTCCTTTAAATTATTTCCTTAAACGCACACTTAAATTGCAATTTTTTTTTTATATTTTACAAGTCTATGAGGCTGTGGGTCATTTCAAAGAATAATGATAAATTAATAAATCTACATTAAACCTTTACTTTTTTTACATATCAGATTTTATCATTTCCAAACTTTGTTAGCTCTTTCTAATTCTCAAATTACATCAAAACCCTGAAATTATTAGAATAGAATTGCAATTTTTTTGGTTAAAACTAACAACATAATATTAAATTTTCTATGAATTTTAAAATAAATAAACAGTCTTTTTGTTCATTGCTGTTTTATCCCGCCTTGGACACTTTTCCTAAATTGATATGAACTGTGTTGCATGTCTCTCTCTTTTCTCATTTTAATGATACTTTAATTATTTATATAATATAGTTTAGAAAGTTATAAACGTTAGGGTAAACGAAAAGAGTTTCTATAAATTATTAAACTACGATTAAAATTAAAAATAGAAAAAAAAATAGAAACTGTGCAAAGCAGTTTACTGCAATTCCTTGTTATCAAGTTTTTGCTGTTTTAGTTAATTTATAAGTATAATCTTATATAAACTAACTAAACCATAAAAACATGGTAACAAGGATAATGTTGTTCTAAACTGAACTATTTTGCAATTAATCGATGAATAAAAAAAAATAATTAAGCAGATAAATAAACAATTCAATAAATGAAGTAATTTAAAGGAATCAACTCATTTAAAATTAGTTTGTAAAATTACTGCACCAATTAAATTAATTGCAATTTACTGTGCGACATAATGATCAATTAACTCTGTAAAGATATGTGTATTACATTATACTTTTAAGTTACATTAAAAAACATCAATAACAAAAAAAAAAGGTATTTCTAAAATGCTGATTCAAAGTAAAGATGGAATATTGTGATTTGTAAAAATGAACTGATGATAGAAGACAAGTTGCTGAAAAACCATTTCCATTAGTATCGGATAGTAACAAACAAAAAGAAATAATAAATGTTTTCTATTTATAAGAATGTTCATCAAATAGAAATTAAGTAAAAGTGATTAGCAATATCAGATGGAGTGAAACTAAAAAAAAAAAAAAATAATATTATATTCAGAAATTAACAATACTACGAATTATCATAAAGAGATAAATCCTTAAAAATATAGTTTTTATAATCTTTAGATATAATTTTAAACTCGAACAACATGGACTTTTACGAAAGAATTGAATTTGATTAAAATTATTTTGTTTAATTTTTTTTTTTTTTGCAATGATAAACCTTGCATCAAATTTGACTCGAAGTGAAATTGAATTAAAATTCTCATGAAAACGCAATAACTCGTTTCATATCTGAGAAAAATAACTGAAATACGACGACTAAAAACCGGAAGAGCTTCCTTATCTTTTCAACTTTCAGGATGCTCTCACGATTTCAAACACCTCCACAACAGAAACCGGTAGAATTATCATTAATTAAGATGAATACGAATGGTAATTATACAGATACAAAAACTACGCTTCTTTTTGATAAAATTTTCCAAATTTATTACGTTTAAACCTTTGCCTAGAAAGGTTATCTGTAGCTTATAATTTAAAGGAAAAGTTAAATCATGTTAAAACGAGTTTCATAGAAGATATTAGGGAAGATAACCTGAATTTTGGGTTAAGATATTTATTATTTTCAGTTCTAAATATATATATATAGATATATATATATATATATATATATATATATATATAAACTTTTAAAATACCTTTATATATAAACCTTTAAAAATTAATAAATAAACAAGTGAGTAAAATTTGCAATCCAAATAATAATTGATTAATTAGCTTTCTTGGGATTCTGAAGGGAGACTCTAAGGGAGATTCTAAAGTAATTTTTTTTTCTATATTGTTTTTGACAAGACACTTATTACTTTCTTTTTTTCAAACACTGTTTCCCAGTTTTTTTTACCCTTTTTGAAAAAGACCCTTTTTTCAACAGATATCCAATAGTGTAAGATGCTAATTTGTTCTTTGAGACTTCTTAGTTGCTGGAATTGTTGTAAGTAGTTGTAATTTTTTGTTTCCAGAATTTTCATTGTAGTCAGATTTTAGTGAGAAGACTACAGAGATACAAGTAGATCGCCGTTGCTGTCAGCATCTCAACTTATTCGTCATTTCAATCCTTGTTGTATGTTAAGAATGGGCCACCCTAAATCGATGACGTAAATCAATTTATTTTCTTGAGGTATTTTCTGAATTTGTCGACAATTTACATCTTGAGAGCTCTAAGATGTCTATTTTAAAATTTGTTGAAATTACTTCATAGAATGATTCAATAAAATAAACAAACTGTTTTACGAGAATTATTATATTTTATAGTGTTAAATCTATTGAATATACTATTCGTAAAGATTCTTTTTTTCATGAATTAATAAAGTCAACTAAATTGTTTGGTTTATTCTTAATTGCTTTAAAGTTCGATGTGTTTAAACAAAATTCCGCAGATAGTAAACAACAAAGTTAAAAAAATAATAACAAATAAACTAAACAAAAAAGAAACAAAATCAAAACAAAGACTCGAAAGAAATTGAAACTTTTGTTAACGGAACTTACTTGTTTACATTTCAAATAGCAAACTCACTGAACCTATTGTTTAAGAGTTCTTCAGTTGAAATTCCTTTTTAAATGGTAAACAAAAGTTAGATCCGTCTACATTGTATCCATTTACAATCATTAATTTGTTTCTGTTTACTCATTTTCAAAACAAATTTCCTCAGAACAACAAATCCGGGATATTCATGTCAACGTCAAAAGTGTGAAATTTATGTACACAAAATATGTACACAATTTATGAAAGTCAATTTGAATAGTTAGATGATTAATTTTTTTAATTTCAAAAATAAACCACGGAAATCAAAATTTCTGACATAATTTTAATTTTTGAAATTAGCTTTATCAGAATCAAATTTCCAAATTTTATTCAAAAGTCTCAATTGCTTGGACATATTGATTTTAAAATTATTTGCAATCAATGTAATTAAAGACTACTTCCGAATTTGGTAATCCAGGTGATCCAGTGATTAACCAACTGGGTTGAGGGCTGAAGGAGCCGATGTCGATCCCCACAAAAGGCGTGGATTTTTTTTCCTAGGTTATTTCTCCTCCGTACATTTGTGTTCTGTAAAAGGGGTAAAGGAGGGACAGGATTGGGATGAGCATTTAATCTCAACTAGTCTCGATTGTCATTGAATATTCTGAGCCTATACCTTCAGAGCGCCATGAGCCACGAAGGCTCCTACCTATCTATTTACCTACATCAGAATTTAAAATATAAAAACAATAAAAATAATAATAATAATAACAACAATAATTGCAACACATAAACTTTAGATGATTATCAAGAATCTGAACTAGATCTCATATATGGTTGTCAGCTCTTTTTCTTGTGAAAGGTCATTAAAAATAAGTTTTGAGACTATATTACAATTTCTTATATTCTATTTATCTAATAAGCTAAAACAATATTTCTAATAAACCCAAGATATAATTGTCCTTATCAAATGATCTAAGCACGGATCTTGAACCAATTAATATGCATTTAAAAATCGCAGAAATTACTCTAAAGATCATTAAATTGTGACAAGAAGTACTCGGACTAGGTGACTTATGTAGTTTTCTAAACGTAAATAATTATTATCCAAAACTGAGGACATCGAAAAGTATTTGACTTCAATTTCATACAAAATAGACGCTGAAATTAATATATTGTAGTTGGGAGTCTAAAGATGTCCAAGGAAGACAACAATTGAAAAATAAAATTGTATGGTCAAATTAATTTAAGAGTCAAATAGGCTAACACGGATATCAAAGGATTGTGGTAATTTTACAAGACATAATACTTAACAAAAACAGGAATTTTAAGGATAAACAAAAAAGATAAAATACAGTCAATGGAAAAACTTGGTGGGGATGTCTTAAACCAGCCCTCCCCCAAAAATTAAGTGCCCATTAAACTACAATGTTAGCTACCAGCATCTTCTCAGAAACAAAAAGTCCATCAAATAAATTGTTTTGTTATTCAAGCCTTGTTGTTGACACATTCCCCAAGTCACTAACTAAAGTGGAATGAGAAATACAAACTACCTACATATAATTATTTAGGACTTCTGAAATTATGACTTTTAATTTTTTTGGTTGAAATGAGATTCTATGAATTCTTAGTATCTTCTCTCTTTCCTCCGTTCTCTTCTAAATACGTATGATTATACGTATACCCGTGATTACGAAGTTTGCAGCAGAAGGATGCAATTTGAAGAAAAGTACAGCACATCTACTTAATTATAACTTTTAGATGATATATAGAAAAAAAATAGAAAATATGGATTTGCTTGTGGTAATTAAAAAGCTAGTGATACTCACAAGGGAATGGTTAGGCTTGTCAGTCCTAAACATCCCTTAAAATTTTTATCATTTATTCAGGACCTTAAGTAGTTGACGTATACCAAATTTTAGCTGCTTTTTTCCACTGAAAGGGGGTTAAAAAAAATGCTAAAGTTACAATGCTTAAAGTTGTGACGTCATCACTTTTTGCAAGCCGTCACTATCTCTCACTGTTGATCGGCGCTCTCAAGGTCATTTCAAATGGGTGGCATTAAAATACTTAATTTTAAATGATACTATTAAAAATTCCTGTTTATAAAAGAAAAGCAATAATTGAAAAGGGTGGACACATTTGTATTTTAAAAGAATGTAATTTTACATAGAAAAAAAATATAGAATAAAAAACAAAGAATTAAAATATATATACGTATATATAAGTTTACAATTGAAAAATTGAAGAAAAACCTAAATAATGATAAATGTAATATTATTGGAATGTTATAAATTACAAATAAAAATAATGACAATAAATCGAATAATAATTTAAAGAATTTAGCAAAAACTAAAGGAATAGAAAACGTTTTAATTAAAAATGGAAATTTAGGAAACATTTCAAGATCGTATTGCTGCGGAACTAACATGTTTCTAAACATTGACGTCACACCAAATGTTTAAATTACTACTAATAATAATAACTACATTATAAAAAAAATTATAACATATTTTCGATTTTAGTAAAAGTATAAAATCGATGGCTTTATAACCAGAACTATATACGAAATTATAGCAATAATAAAAAATAATCGAGTAAAAACTATATAGATCTAGATAATCTGTCAACAATAGAATCAAAAATTTGCA
>JAFIDM010009631.1:183310010-183341868 GCA_023159025.1 Thereuonema tuberculata
TCTTAATAAGTGAGTGTTTGTGTGCTAACTGTTAATGAACAATCGACGCTACCTGATTGTGTCGGTGGAGGTAATCTGTTTGGGAGAGAAGGGGACAGACTGATATTATGTGGTCGATCGTCTCATGAGTAGTGTGGCATTTCCTGCATCTGTCGTCGTGTGTGTTTGCGTCGCGTCGTGTAGAATGTGTTTCTTGTAGTTTCGTGTGGGAATGACTTGGTCCTGTTTCACGATCATGAGCCCTTCGGTCTCCCCAAACAGCTCGCCACTTGTCAGCCATCTGTTCGACGCTTTCATGTCGACATGAGACTGGCTCAGTTCGTGGTAATGTCTGCATGGAGTTCCTTACGAGCCCATGATTCACGCAGCTGCTGAGTGTGGGTGTTAGTGGTGGTGAGTGTTGGAGAAGGGTTTTCGAGGTCCATGGGTGTGAGGTGTGTGTCAGCCTTGACAATGGCTGAGTGGAGTGAGGAGTGTTCTGCTCTTTGGTGGAAGTGTTCCCTAAGTGTGTGTGTACTTGTTTTGCATATAGGGTGATGAGGTTGACGAGTCCTCGGCCTCCCTCCTTGCGGGGAAGAGTCATCCTTTCCATAGCGGACTTGGGGTGGTGCATGTTATGTTTCGTGAATGTAGTGCGTGTTGTACGTTGTAATGCTTCGAGTTCGGTGTTTGTCCATGGAATTATACCGAACGAATATGTTAGTGTGGGTATGGCAAAGGTGTTGATGGCTTTAATTTTATTTCTGGCGTTGAGTTGTGTTTTGAGGATGTTTTGAATGCGAGCACGGTATGTGTTCTTGGGTGCATTTTTGATGTTTGTATTGTCAATGACGCGCGCTTGCTGGAAGCCCAGATACTTGTAGGTCTCTCCCTCTTTCATGCATTGGATGGCCAACCAATGGTCCAGTTCAAAACCATCCAAATTCGTAGTCTTCCCGCGTGTTATATGTAGCTTGCGGCATTTGTCGATTCCAAATTCCATCCCAATGTCTTTGGTGAACTGTGAGGTGACTTGTAGTAAATTAATAAGTTGTACGTTGTTTGTGGCTTAGAGTTTAATATCGTCCATGTAGAGTAAGTGTGTTATTTTGGATGGTGTCAGAGTGCCTGAGGTAAGCCTATAACTGTGTTTTGTTTTATCCAGAATATGGCTTAATGGATTAAAGGCGAGGCAGAACCAGAGAGGACTCAAGGAAAATCCTCTCCTTATGGGAATGGGAACTGTAGTGATGGAGGTGTTAGAGGTGCATAGGTGTAATGTTGTGTTCCAACTCTTTATCGTGACATCCAAGAAAGCCGTGATCTTGGGATGTATTTTGTAGATATGAAGAGTGTGTATCAGCCAGGAATGAGGGACAGAATCAAATGCCTTCTTGTAGTCGATTTATTATTATTATTATGTTTGTATGTTTCGAACCTTGGGTTTCCCCAGCAAAAACAATATGGCGGGTCAAGGACCAAAGCACATATTGCTAAGTGTAAAGATGTGTGCAAGAATGATTAGGGATGTGTGCTTGTGTGCAAAAATTTCCTAACTATGCGTGTATTATTATTATTATTATTATTATTATTATTATCAACTTTTCATCAACGACATATTTCAGGTAATAAAATCATGTTACATACATATTTGTTCAGATGATATAATGATCTATTCCAGTGGTTCCCAACCGGTGGGTCGCGACTTGATCCTAAAACTATCAGAAACCATCGAATAAACTATCAGAAAAGATCAGAAAAATCGAAAATCGATTATATATAAGGAAGGGATACGATACAAATATGGTTTTATTCTATATTCTTCTATTCCTATATATGTGGAAGTATTCCGATAAGGAAAGGTGGGTCGCCAGCTGAAAAAGGTTGGGAACCGCTGATCTATTCGAATCGGAACTGCACTACAGAAATAAGTGATAACTTACAAAAAGATTTAATTCGAATACAAAATTGGATGCATGACAACAGACTTCAGATAAATGAAGACAAAACAAAACTAATGCTAATATGTTCAAAAAAAAGACTAATAACAGATAAGTCAAAAATCTTTTTTCACCATCATAACTGTCTTCACAATTCAACATATGAATCTAAAAGCTGTTCAGAACTAAAGTACACAAAAACAATTAAATATCTGGGCTTAATAATAAATAAAAAAATTTGTTGGAATAATCACATTAAAAAGCTAAACATAAAAGCTAAATAGGCATTCTTTCTATCATATAAAAGACATACTTCCAACGCGGATTAAAATGATATTATATAATGCTTTATTCGATTCGAACATAAATTACGCTGCTAACATTTGGTCCAACACCAATGACAGTTGTCTAAAACCTATAATTAATCTGCAAAATAAAATTTTAAAGATAATTTTCTTCAAACAAAATGTAAACGATAAAAGTATAATATTAAAGAAAAAACTTCAATACAGTATACTAAATCCCAAACAAAAATTCATATACAACATACTAATTAAAAACTATTATAAAATCTTTGAGCACAAGAAAGAAGACAAACAAAAATCCTCATATAATCTAAGAAACAAGAAAAATATCCGTCTTCCCTATCCACTAATATACAATGACTATGGAAAGAGGCATTTTAACTATATACTTGAAAATATATTCAACACTATAGATGAAAAAGAAATATATATAAAAAATGGAAGCATATTCAATGTTAAGAAACTATTAAAAAAGTGGCTGATAAAATGTAATTAATATGAATTTCTTTTGTTTCAATTGTTTTCTTTGTAATTGTAAATCCTGTTTGTAATATCTCATTTAAGTATTTTGTTCAATTTACTTCCAATGTCCTGAATATTTATTGTTACTAGTTCTTACTGAACTCGATAAAAATAAGCTAAACATAGGTAACTTTAATATACATATGTAATAATTATATATAGAGTTAAATCAGAAAATTATTTTAACTTTTAAATTATGTTACTGCCTAATTTAAAATTTTCTAAAATTTTAGAAAATTATCACTAGCGATCTACTTGATAAAAAATCACTTGAAAAAACAATACTATGTAAGTCTTTTGATATTTTTTAACAATGTATTCAAAATTAATTAAACATTTGTAGTATACCTATATTCAGAACCTGTTGATAGGAATTTGTCATTCCTAACGGAACTGTAACTTCTGTATTTAGAATCATAATAAAAAAAATAATAATTTATTATTATTATTATTATTTTTATGTAAAAGTTTCAAACCTTGGGTTTCCCCAGCAAAGACAACATGGCGTGTCGCGGACCAAAGCACATATTGCCAAGTATAAAGAATTGTGCAAGAATGGTTAGGGATGTGTGGTTGTGTTCATAAATTTCCTAATTTTATGCGTATTGTGTTGACATTATTGTTATTGCTATTATTTCTATCTCATCAATCCATCACGAAGTCCAAAGATGTGAACAATTAAAAAGTTCAATTAAAATGTTGTTACAAATGCTCGAGAAACTTAGAATAACTTAATTATTAATTTTAAATTTGTTCTTAAGAAAGTTATTAAAATAAGAAGTCCTTGGCATAGCTGTTGGAGCTTCTTCTCTGTTCAATAGAGCTATCCAGCCTTCAAAGAGTAATATGAAAACATTTTAATATTATTGTTGTTGTTATCTTAAGAAATGTTACATCATTTCAGATCTTTTAAAGAATATTAAAGGCAAAAAAAAAGATTAAATAAGTAAAATAAAATAAAAATATAGTTATGCATAGTACGATGAAATGCCTTTCGTTATAAACTAAAGCGCTGATATTTGTTTCATTTAATTGGGACTTTTTTATATTTTTTTAGAGTATTTGGTTGCGCATGCGAAGTCTTATTATTCCATTCTGCGTGTATTTTGTATTAATCTTATTATTCCACTTGATCATTTTTCTTCTTCCTTTGTCTGTTGAAGCAAAAACACCAAAACGGTTCATTGGAATTTACTTAAAATTTGGAACGATATTTATTTAAAGTCCAACTTAAAACATAAGCTTCCTCCCCTCTTTCCATCCTCAAAAAATGACACCTGAAATCTGTCACTGGACTGATTACTTTAATATTTGATAGTTGCTCATTTCCTACTTAAAACATGAACACGATTATTTTGTTCTACACCTCCACTAATTCCTTAAAATTCCCCCAAAGCTCAGCCTACACTATGCGATGGTTAGTTGAGCGTATACTTAATATGATAAAAAATAATTAAATTTTATAAAACAATTAAATTACATAAATAAATTAAATATATACTGAATTTAGCTGAAAAATAAAATAAAATAGAAAAAGGCAACTCCAATAATTACATTGTTACAAATTTTAGATTAAATGACAACTACCTGATAATTTGTGAATTCTAGCAGAACGAATAGAAGGCGTAAATTTAAAAACAAAGAAAATTAAAAATTACGAATGTTATTTTTTTAAACAGCATAGCAAATCGTATTACGAAAAGAAAATCTGAAATTTCAATTTAATTTTGAAATTCGTTGAATGTTATAAGTTACAAAGAAATAACCTTTAAGTTAAGTTTAGAATAGAATGCGGTGGAATAAATTAATTAACAATGAAGTTATGTTGAAGTTTTATAGTGTTTGTCTTCATTGTGAGTTTAACATGGTGAAATATCTTTTCCAGAAATTGGACGCTTTTGCCATTACCTCATTTTTAATATCCATTATGAGGCCCGAAGTTGACTCATTAGCCTCTGTTTGGTGACGTTATTTGCTTTATTACGCTGACAATTAAATTATTAATATGTCCATCGAGAAAATCGTTTGGTGACGTCAGTTCCATAGGACTAAATGAAAATTCCTCCTTTGGCCTTGACAAGTTCACCAACGAACAAAAGCAAGAATTTGCACCAGATTTTGGTTCTGGCTTTCATCCAATTTAACCCTTTAATCTTCTTTATTTATCTCTCAAGAAATGAAAAACACTTTCTCTTTCCTCATATCTATAAATCTCAGGCTTTTCTTTTCCTTCTGTCACAGAAGAAAAAAAATATAAATTAGCAGCCAGATATTCTACTTTTACTCAATGTAAACAGCGCTAAAAAGCGCCTGTGTGAATAAATTCTCTAACTTTTCAACAAGACAAACTTTCTTCAGAAGCATCTGCAGACTCAGAATAGTCTTCCTGAAAGAATACAGCAATAAATAGCCACTAAAGAATTCTTGTTTTAAACGCCAGCACATAATATAACTGATGCATTGAAAAGAACATTAAGAAGTACAGTACTTAAGTTTCTTAACATACAAATAAATCACAATGGATTAAACAGAAAGTGACTGAATGTAGTTGGTTTATTATTCTGTTTTTTAATTGAAAATAATTCCTGCATTTGATTCTCTCAATTTTAAAGCTTTGATATTTACAAGAAATTTGGAAAATCATAAATTACTTAAAATCTCTGAAATTATGTAATTATGTAACATCTGTTATTCAGTTCCTTACCATTCGTCTGTTCGGGAACAATAGATTGGATTATTTGTAATTATTGTTTGTTAAATTATACTATTATTAACTAGCCGGGTACCGTCGCTTCGTTCTGGAACCCTTGCATATATAGTATTAAAAAAAAACTTTATTTATTTAAAAAATTAATATTGAGATCGGAGAATATACGACCCCCAAGCCCGTTGTGGCCTTCTCCGCATGTTTCGACATCCTGCTTATTTATGAAAATATGATCTATTTTTGTTTTCGTATTTCCATGATTTGTACAGTTGTTTCTTGTTGTTCCGTAAAGACAATTTTTGAAACTATTATTGCACATAAGTTTTCTCACAATAGCCAACATGAAATTTTTCACATATTTGCATGTATCTTGCAAACGCAGAAACATTTGTAAATGACTGATATATCGTTCGATAGAACTTTTAAATACCAACATTTTCTCAATATAATGTTCTCTTCCAAATTTTATATTTTTCATTTAAATTGAGAAAAAGTCAAAATTTAACTCTTTAAAAGGCATCTTGGAAACCAAAAAATTTTTCGAAAGATTTTTGTAGCATTTTGTTTGCCTTAAAATGATAGAGATTTTATCCATTCGCATGACCAATCTAACTCTTATAGTTTGGTCACTGAATTGGAAAAACGTAAAGTCTTATGACAGAATGACAGACAGAATAGCGTTTTTATGTATATTAATATTTCATCAAGTTCCATACTTAATCCATACTATTTTTTTATTTACTATATTTGAAATTTGACAGTGATTTGTAAAATATTTTTTAAAACTTTCAAACATTTAGAACACTGCTACTTCATGATTACAATTTCTCAGATTTAAATTAAGAAAATATCCCACGTTTGTAAACTTATTCCATCTGCACTGGAACCAATTTACTGTTGGGGAAATTAAAAAAAGGGCATAACATTGAAAAGTTCTTGTTATTCGATAGTGGAGGGTTATGCTACGTTTTTAACAGTTTTGTTTTCTAAGTTTCTATTTTCTTGAAGAGCAGATTAATCACAGTAGGATTTGCCTAACGTTAATCCATTGATTGCTTCTTACTAAGTTTTTAAGAAAAGTTTTTGAGTTTTCTTTAAGAAGAAAACTTATTTTTCAGATGTACATCAGTAACGAGAAAATATTCATACTTAAAATTTGTACAATTGAACATTTACTTATATCATTTAGAAATTTAAATGTAAATCAGAATACTAGCCTAAGCGTACTTTTACCTTCATTTAAAATTGATTATTTGTTTACACTTGTTATTCATGAATGAAATTAGGTCAGGATCTTATCTAAGTAGAAACCCTATACTTCCATATTCTAAATATGTTCCAAAGAAAAAAACAACTTCTGAAATTGGATCCAAAATGATTTCCTTTACTAAGAAATAAGTTTAAAAAACACCCAGTACAGCAATACTGAGAGAAATGTCATTGACTTTGATTCTACAATAAAAGAGGCTTTGGTAGACCTTGTTCCCCCCAATGGCCATTTTGACCTTTTCACGTCATGCAGTTAAAGTCTTTGCTGTTTGCGGCCCAGCAAAGGTTTTTTTGCTGTTCCTCTGTATAAAAAAATTGATAGATTAAGATAAACAATTAAGATCTTTGAGATTGTAAGTTCTATTATATCGAAACTTCAGAACAACGAAAAACTTGTAATACGTAAAAGAAAAAAAGCTGTTAGCGAGGACAACTTTCATTATATTCAGTATTCTTTCAAAGATGTACTTCATGAGGATTTCATATCTCGATTTTCATTATCCCAGAGTTAAATATGAATGAGCTGCTTCTCCCTGCACCAAAACTTTCGATAATCCTCCTGTGTAACACCGTTATTTTGATCTCCTGAGTTTAAATTTTTGAAAAGTTTTATTTTAAAACAAAACAAAAAAATAATAAAAAAAAAAACCTAAAGAAAGAAAATATCTACAAAATCGAAATTTAAAATTAAAATTAATTAATTAATTAATTAATTTACAATTATTCTCAATAATTTTTAAAAAATCATTTTGAATTTCAACTTCTAACATTAATTTCACATGATTAATTAATTAATTAATTAATTAATTAATTTTAATTTTAAATTTCGATTTTGTAGATATTTTCTTTCTTTAGGTTTTTTTTTTTATTATTTTTTTTTTTTTTGTTTTTAAATAAAATTTTTCAAAAAATAAAAACGCAAACGGAGATTTTTTTTTTCACAGTTTAAGTTTGGTTTGCAGAATAAGCAGTATAGCTGAATCAGCACTTAGGTACTGATTTACGTATTTTGTCTCGTTTTACATAAACCAAAGCGTTTTTATTCATCTTTTAACAATAATTACTCATTAGAACGCGGTTATAGTGATTGACTATTCATTATAGTCGTTACTAATATACCTCAGTACTAATATACCTAATGAAATAATTCGAGTCATATTGAGGTAATACGAAAATCCGTACTCCGATATCAACTTTTTCCCTCAGACCCTCCCCCGCTCCTCTTTTTACCTACTAGTACAGTACTATTATAGAACTAACTCAGTCCGAAGATACTTCAATATAAGATAGTGGGTTTATTCGCTGGACTGCACACTGGAAGAACCCAGATTCAATTCCCAACGGTGATTGGGGATTTTTCCAAGGTCATTTCTCCCCCAGACGGACCCTAGCATTCACCCAGCCCTCTCTCAAATGGGTACCGAGTTTCTTACTGAGGGGTTAAAGGCGGGCAGGCATCGGGCTGACCATCCGACCTCAACTTGTCCCGTTGCGTTGGTCGAGAATCTCTGGGAGTCTAAGCCTCCGCGTACCCAAGGTCTGTTGCGAAATAGATTTTTTTTTTCATTCCTACGGTAATATTCAAATCTTACATTCAGATGTGCCCGGACTGAGTGTAATTAATTAATTAATTTATCAATTAATTTCGTGTAATCCTTTAAATCCCAGATAATTTTCTGAAAGATTTAGTTCAGTTTGAATTTTGTTGTTCATCCTTTATGTTGTTGTCTTCAAGAGATGATCAAACAAAGAAAAAATAGATTCCATCCTGAGATGAGAGATTGTTATTTTAATGAAAAATGTTTGGAAAAGCAAATTTTCTATTCAATGGATTCTGATAGCGATCTTGAAGAGGAGTTTGAAATTCTGTTTCAAGTGCCTATCTTTCATCTACAGAAAGGCTCCTTGAGATGGATTAATTTATTTGATAAACATGACGACAGAAAATTAAAAAATAAAAACAAAAATCGATTTCATTTAAAAAATGAAGCAATGAATAAATAAAAGTAAGTCGTTATACTGTACTTTCAAGATAATAAATTATATATTTTCCAGGCATTTCATATTGATTCAAGAAATCACCAAAATAAATGCAAATATTTTGCTTGGCGGTTTATTATGGACTTTTTTTAAAAGAAAATGTCAACTAATCTAAAGAACATGAGTATTGAAAATAAGAAAGAGACTAAAGTTTAAATATTTTTATTTTCTTAATGTTTTTGAATTTTTTCTTACACTAACGAAAATGCCTTGAATTCTAAGAATTCGAGTTATCATTTAAAGTGAAAATATTGTTATGAATAAAAATCTATAATAACATTTTCACTTTAAATGTCTGGACAACATTATGAATTGTAATATATTCGTTTCCACTCAAGACTCATTCGCTCCCAAGAGTAATCTCTTTGAATAATCTTATTTGACGCTGAAGAAAGATCATTTTTGTGAAACAGAGTTATCAATGAATGTAAAAACATTAAGAAATTTTTGCTATTCTATGTACTTTTTCAGAAGTTAAATCGAAGCAATTATTCGGCTTCAAACTTCTTCTTTTCTTTTTACCATAATATTTCCATCATAAACATTTCGAATTCCTTTAGTACGTATTATAATACAAGAATGAAACTTAGAATTTTTATCTTCCCAAGAAATTTGCTTAAACGGAATTTTTACACTTTTACGGAATACCTTTACTGATCATTTATAGTCAGTGTAGGAGTTAGGGTTTGATCCACTTAAAAATTCACGTCTATTTTTAAATTTTGGCAAGTGTAACAAAACCTATCCTTAATTCCACAGGAAACGTGACTTCATTCCTTTGTAAGAAACAAACTGAATGTTTCACGCCTTTCATTCCGCTTCCCAAAAAAGCATCTAGGAAAACTTAACCGGAACTTGATTATTTAAAAATAATAATAAATAAATATAAAGAAAAGGATGTTTGAAATCCTCTGCAATTTCAGGGTTTTGTGTTCAACTTCCGTAAAAGGTCAAAGTACTTTCCTTTGATAAAACGCCTGATGTCAATAATGCTTCGACGTCAAAAACGAGAAAAACAGAAGTTGCTATATTAAAAACTTAATTTTTGTTTAACATCGTAATTTTAAATTAACTTCAGAATTATTGATGGTTAAAAAATTGTTTTCGACCTACTTGTAACAATAATAAATTGTATAAATAATCAAGTAGTTAAGGGAGAAATGCTGGAGGAATAATGAAAACATTGGATACATTTTTTCCTCTTACTTCTGTAAAATAGAAATTAAATGTTTTATTAAAAATAGGTGAAAAGAACATTGAATAATAATAATGTATTTTTATTACTTATTTAATTATTTAATTTCTGTATGGTACAGTCACTTTTGAAATTTTTTCATTTCTTATCAACCGATGTTGAAAAAAGATAAATAAAAATGTGCAAAGCATATTAGATAATTTAGAAAAAAAAAGGAAAACTTAGTAACTGAATTAAAAAATGATAATATTAGATAGATCAATACATATAATCGATGAATAAATTAAAAATACAGACTTTTTTTTTTAATTTATAAAGCTTAAAGTAGATTTACAAGTATAAAACATACTAAAATAAAGTAACATCTATAGTAAAAATACGTTTCATAAGGAAACACTTATAGAACTGTTGAGTTTTGTCCTATTTCAATGTCTATGATTAAAAGACAGCTGATGATAACCTCGTCAGTACTCTGTTTTTATTATCATGATATAAATATTCTTAAAAATCAAGTCATATACTTTTAATGAATTTATTATCTGAATAAATAAAAAATTACTGACAGTTACATCCGCCTTAAGTGATTTACAATCTCATTCTTTGATTTTTTGTTCTATTAAATCACTATTCTACAAAAATGCCTGTTAAAAATTAGCCTTTTTTTAATTTTTACTACTTTTTACCTATTCACAATAACAATGTAGTCTTTAATTTTAACTTAATTAAAAGACGAATGAAATAATAAAAAAAGGTTATTTGTGATTTTTTTTAGTATATTCTTATTAAAAACAAAATAAATGAAGCTGGTCTGTTACACGTTGATAGGAACTTATAAGGGGCAGAGAATTTGGCCCTTCTAATTTAACAGATTATGTTATTAGATTTCAGATTCTTTTAAACCCTTTTGTCGCTGTTTGCATCGTTAACTAATGTATACATTTCCTTAGCTTCTATAATTGGGTTGAAATTTGATATTTACATTTCTCCTAATGATCTTTATAAATGGTTTCATTTTCTGTGATTTTCATAATTATATTTATCCAGACTGACTCAGTTTCTTTGCATTCACTGAGGAACTGATGGCCAAGGATAGGGAAGGTAATTATAATTGTATGAGTGTACCTTTAGAAAGCAAACATTAGTTCATTCACATTTGAAATGTTACATGTTTCTCTTGTATATAAAATGAAAACTTTTGAAACACTTCATTGCATTCTTTAAGATCGTGATGAATTAAAGAGATTAAAATTAGGCCTAATTAAAATAACCTTCCCTCACCCACCCACCCACCCAAAGTCAGTATTTTTTTTTTATCCATCCACATATCTTTCAAATTCTACTTCAATAAAAATTTCATAGGAAAACAAACTATTCTTAAGTATGGCAATCAATAAACATTTTCATAATTAAAAAAAATAACCTTAAGAACTTCATGATAGAACTTCAAGTCTACTTACCTTAAAATTCCCTTCTTTTTTTTTTCTTTTTTTTTAAGGGCGTGAAAACCAAAAGTAAAAGTCTCTGTTTACTTTTTAAATTATAGTTTCTTCTGAGTACGTAAAAAATTTGAAATTTTCCATTTTCTGAAAAATAATTCAATCCATAATTCAGTAATCCACATTATTTACTGAAGTTGCTCAATCTGGTTAATTTTAATCCCATGAAAGCACGAGGAAGATCTTTGTTAGATATCGTGGTTCGATCAATTTCATGCTTTGATTTCTCGACAACATCCAACACAGAAATAAAAAATCAATATCAAACTTAGAACTTCAGATGACTTTAAATATATATGACAAATCTGAAGGAAACTCATCTAGTGATTCAAAAATTGTTAGCTCAACACACAAGTACAGACAGACAGTCTGAGTATTTAATGAGCTTCAGTTAGGCTAAAAATAGCAATTACGAAATTAACTGATGGCATGGTACAGCATTCACATGTTGACTTTGGGTGCATGAGAAATTAATTTATCTATGGGTGATAAATTAAATTATGGACTTTCAGAATTCGAGGACAAATGAAACAAACCAAACTCTTACGGTTGATCTCCAAATCAATGTATCTAAAGTATCTTACTATTAAAGAAACGCGGCGCAAAAAGAGAATTTACCAAAACAAATATCCAGTATTCATTTTCGACAACTCTGCTAAGCGAAATAAGTCGATGATTTTTAGGGAGGACTTGTTTATAGTTCTCTTGTCCCTCTACCAATGGTAGCTCCACACTTAAACGTGACGTTGTTCATGAATTATTAGAGGCATTTCTCTTAGTAATATTTAGCTTTTTTTTAATATAAAAATTCCTGTTGATAAAAAGGAATAATGGGATGAAGGCATTTCTTTAATAAAATGTAATGTAATATATTTATGAGAATAATAATAGATAAATAAGAAACAACCTTTCCTTGATTAATGACATTTAAAACAAACTGCTCCTTAGCAGATAGTTTAAATGAAATTCATACACATTTTTGAAGCTTTTAGATTGCACTTGTCAAAAATCACCTGACAGACATAATTTCGATTAGTATGACAGGAATAGCAGTGAGCCCCACCCAAAGTTCCTCCCACATCAAAACTTTAGATTCATTGGAATCAAATCCTATCATTTTGATAACAAGAATTTATATGAAATGGATTTCGAGAAATACTCGCGCAATGCTCAAGGTCGCAAGTCTTATTCTGTGACGAACCGAATATCATAGATAGAAATAATCATTCTTATTCTTACAATATTAAAAACTAAAATATAGAAAATTCTTTTCAGTCAAACTTTTTTTTGCAAATGCAATGTACTGTTTTCTAAAAGCAAAGCAGAAAAGACGATAATGTTTACAAATATTCAGAAAACTTCTGCCATTTGCGTTTCAATAAGTTCTTGTAGATGTGGTAGTTTGATGATAACAAGTTCAAATCATATGAAGTTTTTTCTAGCTATTGAGTTTGCTATCCAGTCCAATCGAAGACTTTTCTCTTAACGTTTTTTAGCTCAAAAGTCTATCCTTATTTCGATAAGTGAAGCCGCTAATAAAATAGTAATTGACCGTAAATGTTAATAACAAGGAATACGTTTTGCTTGTATCATATTCATCCGACATTTTATATTACAGCAAATTAACCTTTTCTCACATTCAACACTTCCGAGGATAGAATAAAAACTTATTTTCTAAAAACTTTACGTATTTTACTTTTCTGTTTTTTACAAGATGAAATTCGAATAATACGAATAAATAAATGAATTTGTTAAATTATGAATAAACAATTTCAAATGAAGATGATTAACTGAACAAATAATCATCAGACGATTTCCCATTATTCATTTTACTTTCTTCAAACTTCTATGCAAGATATTCTTAATTTTGATTTGCATAAATTCCCCTACTAAAATACTAAAATGCAGAAGAAAATTAAGTAATATTAAGATGAAATAATAATCAACTTATCTTAAAATTTCAGAATTAAAATTAGAAATATTTGTAAGGATGATTACTGGTGTTTGGATAAAGTTGTAAATTATATCATTTTACATTACGTATTTTTTTACTTTGATTCATTTCTTTTAGTTTAATTTAATTTTAAAAAGTTCTGGTGGATTTTTTGTTATTGTGACACCATTTTGTGAAAGGTCGATTTTTCTTTGCATATTTAATTAAATTAAGTGAAATAAAGCATGATTAGATATAAACGTTTTTAAATGAATTTGATTGTTATATTAGATATTATTCCAATTATGCAGAATATTTTCACTATTTCTCAAGAATGTAAGTGTGTACCAATTTGTTGTAGAATGTTCAGGAACAATAATTAAACGATGTGGTTTTTGTTTTTTATTTAATGATAATATTATAGCACAGATTCACAAGCCTATTTCGGGACCATTTTGCTCAAAGATCCAGCCATTGGTTTTGATGACTATAACAACAATATGAAATAAAATTCAAATTAAATATCACTTTTAAGAGGTTGGCTATTTAGTCTGTACCCAAATTTGAATACATAGCTACCTATAAATACGGTATTTACTACATCTCATTTTGAATTATATTCTTTTAATAAAATAAAATAACTCAATATGAAATACTCTAATATTTATGTTCCGAAATTACTTGAAATTAATGAAAAGGTCTTGTAATGCATTCATGTTTGTAGTTTATGATTTCTTGTCATTTGATCAATTCATGAACACTGTAAACCAAAGACATGGCCGCAGAGATCATCAGATCTTAAAATATCTCTTAAGCATGTTATAAGCCTCGTCTAAGATTCAGAGTCTAGCATCTCCCATTGCTTCGTTGAACTTCTCAGCCTCAAAGCACGCAAACAATCATTCTGTCAGCGATTATCAAGTCACTGCAAATGCCTTTGGCTCACAAGAATACGATCAACAATAATTACTGTGAACGTGCTTTGTGTATATTAATGTCTTGATTACTAATTTCTTAAATAGCAATAAATTACTAATCATTTTCTTTTTAAATTCACTTCTCAATTCTTGTAATTGTTCACTATCGGATAAGGATGTATTTGATTTGATTTTCGACTGATTTGGCCTAAGGAATATTGCATGAAATTTAGTAGAAACGGAGGAACTCCCTGCCTGAAATTGACTCGTTTTGATGCATTACATTCTATTCACCTAGAGACATACATGTACTGTAAGTCAGCGAAATTATTTATACTACCTTATTAATAATCCCTCCTGCGATTTTCACATATATTCTTGATTATTTATTGATTCTTTATTACTTGTTATAGCTCACGTAATGAATTGCAATATTTTTTTCTTGAATATTTATGGTTTTTCTCCAATTCGAACGCCCACTCAACTCTTTCTGACTAACCGGTTGTAAAGCAAAATAAAGAAAGAATTGAAATCCATTGATCGAAGAAAGGAATGCTAAGCTTAAATAAGTTGAATAATTCGTCGATTTACATGAACTATGATGTCCATTGTAAATTCGAATTTATTGTATTAAATCTCTAAGCAGTAAAATCTAGATACAACATTGACAAAACAAAGAAAATCCCCAGTATCTGACCCTTGTGAACTGATTTGGATAATGTTACAGTTTTTGTTTCGTTTTTGTCTTTTTTATTATCATTAGTTAATTATAAAATGAATTATTTACTTTTAAGAAAATAGATTACAGTACCTTACGATAAATCTGTAAAATAAAGAAGGTAAGTGTACATAATATATTTATTTTCTTTTATTCGAAGATCAAAACTTTTTTCCTTTATTGGCTGCCATACATACTTTCACCAGATATATAAAATAAAGTAGTACCAAAAATATCAAGAATTACACGATTACCATGTAAATATGTACATGAATTTAAAGCCAAGTATCTTCTTTAAAAAGATAACAGTAAATGAAAGCCAAGAATTTAAGATTAATTAAATAAAAGAAAATTTAACTTTGCACCCAAACTTTCCAAAATCTGCAAAAAAGAATTTTTTTTTCTTCATTATTTATTTATAGTTCCATGCTTCTTACGGACATCACATTTTCTGAGCTGTCACAGCAAATATTTTTATATCTACAATTTCCTTATCTGTGGTTCTTCTTTAAACCGAATTTACATTCAGAATACAAACTAAAATTGCAGTTCACTGAAGTAAAATAGCTGATTAGTTATCAATTGCCAAAATACAGACTACACCTTCTCGTATTTATGGATCTAAATTCCTATCGCACTAAAATCAATAAAAAGTTTACATTGTTTAACCTTAAACTACCGTTAAAATTTTAGTTTCTCAAAATTTTTGGGAATTACATTATGGATTTCCATGTTTAGGTTAGCTTTCAATTTCATTTCTGTCTGTGAATTTATTTTAAATCCATTATTCTCATTAATTTTGAAAAGGTGATTTATTCCGATTTCAGAGAGTTAAAGTCTATTAAAATGAAAAACAATCAGCTTATTAGCAACAGGTATTAAGCTATTACTTTTACTACTTTTTTGTTAATGAGATGATTGGTCATGCTTTTCTTTACTAAGACATCTCAGCAGGTTTTCTTCGAATAGTTGCTTGCTTTTTTTTGTCTTCTGTAGTTGACAAAATCGAAGAATGGAAAAAAAAAAAACAAAATAAAAAAAAAAAAAGTCATATTTGTCGAGTAAATTTTCTAAAAAAAAAAAAAAAAAAAATTTGATTCGAAAATTATTAGCCGAAATTACAATGGTCATCTTTTTGCATTACTTCATCTTCACGATCCATCTTTTTAGAACTCTGTTTTAAATCTTTTTGAGTAGAGTAGAGAAGACGTCAAAAATCTTATAGCACAATATATTATTTAGGAGTGTAATTCGCATTGGTTTTAACACGGATCTACACTGTCCGGCCACTTTATTAGATTAGATACACCTACCTAGTAGCGTGTTGGGACTCCTTTAACCCTCAAAACACCCTGAATTCGTCGAGACATGATGCCGAAGATTCCACAAGATGCTGAAAACGTTGTTGAGATATTGTGTACCATGCAGACATGAGTATGTCACGCAGTTCCTGAAGATTTGATGGAGGTGTGAGCCTGGAGCGAACAGCCCGTTCCAGCTCATCCCACAAATTTTCAACTAAGATCCGGGAATTAAGCGGGCCACTGCAGCAAGGAAAAGTCATCGTCATGTTCCTCAAACCATCCCATAGTGATGAGGGCTTTGAAAACCGGCGCATTATCCTGCTGGAAGTAGCCATCGACATCAGGATAAACTGTTAACATGTACGGTTGCACTTGGTCAGCTATGTTTAGGTACGCTCTAGCATCCTGACTTGCCTCCAGAGGTAACTTGCGCCAGGAAAACATTCCCCACACCATGACGCTGCCCCCACTGGCTTGAAGAGTTGTTGTGACACTCAGCATTTGTGCGCACAGCAGGGGTGTGCCTAATAAAGTGGCCGGACAGTGTATATTGATTTACTGTAATCGTATTTTTTATCAAAGTCTCAACAATACTACCAATTTGTCTGCCCCAAACTTTAATAACATCCACAAATCGTTAACCATCGCATAAGGATGTATTTGATTTGATTTTCGACTAATTTGGCCTAATGAATATTGCGTGAAATTTAGCAGAAATGGAGGAACTCTCTGCTTGAAATACAGATTCCGACTCGTATTGATGTTTACGTTCTATTCACATAGCATCCACAAGTAGGACAAAAAAAATATCTTAATTAACTTAAAGATGTATTTCTTCGAAGTAGAGATCTCGAATGTAAACGTTACTAATAAGACTCTTTAAACCGTGAATGATTTATTTTTGGGTTTCTTGAAGCACGCGGTATCTTTCCATTCAACGAGAGTAATAAGTCCCTTGCTTTCGCCTTCAATATTAATTCTCCTTCTTTTAGAATATTGTATTTAGTTCTTATTTAATTTGTTAATGAACAAAACATATAAAAGTGGTTAATGATTCTATCTTAAGAAAACTTTTGAAATTTATTAATATCAAACTAGTGGTTATATTTTGTGTTATTGAAGCAAAAGTAAACAGGAAATTACATCTTATTTTGGACGGATAAAAAAGAAGAGCAACTGTATCTTCTGTTGACTGGAAGCGCCAAGTTGTTTTTTTTCTTTAATGGAACTGATTTTATCAAGAAGATAATAGGCAGTATACATTCTTCATTATGGATGCTATTACTGCGTCAATTTACGTGTTAAATGCGGCCTTTGCCATCAACCCATTGGCGCCAATTTAGAAATAAAGTTGCCAAAGCCAAGGAACTGCTCGTATAGAGACGATTCATGCATTGAGGGACACCTTTGTTGCTATAGAGACGAATGAGTTACGGCTGAGTCGCCACATTGTTACTACGGTAACCATAACAGCTTAATTACGAGGCCTAAACCAACAGAGCTGCTCTGCGGATTGATTTGCAAGTTTCATTAACATCGTGGCTGACCCTATTCCTCATTAAAACCAGGAGAGGAGAACAAAAAAGGCGATGATGAATGACGAATGGGACAGGGAATGAATGAAGAAAACGAATGACGAAAGGAATGATAAACACCCGCCGAGAAATCCATAATTAATAAGGCGAAGTCTTTTCTCTTAGCGCCGATGAAGTGTGGATAAGATCTTCGCACTCAGCGCCTTCATGCGGACAAAAAGATAATTAAACCGGCAGAAGTTGGCTATTTGGAACTTCAGTGAGCTAGATGGTGGTTTTCTCCCGCATTAAAACTTTTTTTAATGCTGTTCATGCCGTATGCTAATTTACACTATTGCAAAAGTTTCGTTTACAAAAACTCAAGAATGCTTTGAATGATCTGTTATGGTTCTCTTCTATCAGCTTTTCAAGTTTTACCATTACAAATTGAAAATTATAAAATGTATTTTTTTTCAATAAATCTTAAATAGATCAAAGAAGTAATTATTGTATCATCAGTTGAAATCATGCTTTTAAATAAGCATAGCCAGAATTAGCTATTTAGTGTAGTTATTAATAGCATTAACAGTATCAGATTAAAATCAAAGGATTACTTTTGATAAGAACATCACGTTTGATAAAGTGTCAGCATATGATATCTTAAGTGTAATATGTTTATTATATTAAATGATGATCAATTATAAAAGGGTATTTGTTATATTTCTGTCACGTAGAATTTGTTTGGATGATTGTTATGATTATTTTAAAATCTGATATAGGTCCACAATATCTTAATTAAAGTCTTGATATGTGTTCGGAATTCAGAGGTTAAGATTTCGAGCGGTAATATAATGTAAACATAACATTGGTACTGAAGCAGTTTCATCTTCATTAATCAGGTCAAGCTATATGTCAAACATTTGTTGTTAGTTTTATGGTTATCAGAATTGTTCAATGCATATATGATATCTTTGACATCGAACTGCCTTAGGCCACAAATCAAATATCTGAAAACAGAGAGCAGTAGACCGTCATATGAATAGTAGTATCATTGACATACTCATCCATACAATTTGGATACAATTATCGAAACTTACATAAAGTTGTGAAATGTATTAGGCATTCTTACTTTACAACGAATTAGCAAATGGACAGAAAACTTAAGTATTTTCAGACTCTATTCACTTGTGAATTCAAACTATTCCTTGAACCAATTAGTAAAACCAGAAACATTGGATATATGAAACTATCCTTTTAATGTATATATCCGTATCTACATACAGTAAAACCCCGTTATTACGCTCCCGCTTATAGCACTATCCCGTTCTTTACGCTCCTTTTGTACGGTCCCTAGAATTTTCTATATATCTCTGTATACTTTTACCCTCTTATAACGCTTCAAATACCGCTTATAGCGCTTTTTTAGATCGGAAATTTTGTATCGAAAAGAAATGAAACACTGTAAAGATTCTTTTTTTTTTTTTTCCTGGTAGGAGGGAATCTTTGAACTCTGTGAAGTTGCGGGTCTGTGATACAGTTGTGCAAAATGTCGAAGAGGAAATCCCTTTCTATAAGTGAAAAATTGCAAATTCTCCGTAAGTACGACGAGAATTCTACAGAAGTCAGAAGGATTTCGCAGAATCTCTAGGAATTCCCTCGTCCAGTCTGCGAACAATAACGAAAAACAGGGATGCAATTACCGATGCAGTGAAGGGTTGTTGCAAACGTAAAAAAGTAAAGTGTGCACTAAATCTGCTCCGAAAATATATTAGTACTGTTCCTAGTGGTGTATCAATTGACGTTAATAGTTACCTGAACCGCATTGAAAATGTCATAATTCATAACAGTAGCACATACACACGGCAAACCACAATCAAAGATCTTTTTAATAGGAAATAAGCTCATATTTGCAGTATATCTATTGCACAATCATGTATGTTGCCTGTAAAATAATGTCCAAATCTTTCCCCATCTCATAAATCATTTCCCGTGTATAGCGCTATCCCGCTTATTACGCTTGTAGGTCATGGTCCCTTGACGAGCGTAATAACGGGGTTTTACTGTATATATAAAAGAGGAACTTTATCTGTTTCTTTGTTTGTTCGCTATACACTCCTAGACCCTTTGACCGATCTGGACCAAACTTTCCAGAATAAATGTTTTGTTCCCTGGGGGAAAAAATACAATGAAACTTACAATGAAACACTTTTGTATAATTTTCAAATATTGGCTTATTAACTCGCTTCTGCCTCCATAATAGAAGTGTTGATGTGACGCAGCGGTTAAACGATATGGTTTCCTGGTTCAAATCTGTTTGGAGGCAATAGGGCTTTTTTTTCTGTATTTTAATTCTTATTTTCCTTTTTTTCCCTGGTTTTTTGCTTTCCTTCTTCATTTGGGATAATGAATTTTCTTTTTTTTTATTATTTAGAAATAAATAATTTATATATATAAAAGAGGAAGTTTGTTTGTTCGCTATACACTCCTAGGCCCTTTGACCGATCTGGACCAAACTTCGCAGAATTACTCTTTAGGACCCTGCGGAAAAAAAACAGCCTACAATGAAACCTGGACACATCTTCTCCCTGATTTAATCCCCTTGACACTTTTGTACAATCACGGCTTCCCCCTCTCTTTCAAGATCGCATCCTTCTCCCTCGCTTTCATTTGCAGCCAATAAGAGACCGTTGTTACCTTTCACAAAAAATATATATTCTGATACAAATACAGACAAAATCTGCTACCTCTTCATTCTTTTATTTGCTAAGTATATGAATTCATTCAATCAAGAAACCTCAAGCATCAAAAAATTTTAAGCTCTATAGTTTTCTAAATAATTTTGTTTGTGTGAAAGTTTGTTTGTTTGTTTGTTTGTCAGGTTGTGTGTTTGTCTTGAAACAGCGTCGCCATTTCTCAACGGCTCTTTGCCAACTATGGCAAAGTGATCACACAATTACAATTTCTTCGTCATCCACATCAGAACAACTCTTTTTTGTAACCCGCGCGAAGCACGGGTATTTTTTGCTAGTAACTTATATTTACGTGAAAGATGTTCTGCAAACGATAGATTAAAGTTCAGATTTGAATTCTTTATTTTTTTTTTATTGTTATTGTAAATCCAAATATCTTCATTGCATCCACTATATCTAATCATCATTTTTAAATAACATTATAGTTTTAATAAAAAAATTTTGGAGAAATTTAAAGTAAAAATAAAGGACAAAAATAAAAATCATAAGTTCACAATTTATATTCAGGAATAAAGCAAACTATTAATGTTGAAACGAATATGCCCATCCAGTAGAACTGAACGTAACTGAACTTCAATAATATACTATTCACAAAATTTAGGAGATATTACGAAATGAATATAATACACCCAAAAAACCAGATACATTTGAGTTTATTTATTAAAGAACATCATGAGAGAAGCAAATAACACGAAAATGGAAGTTGTCTGAACATACAAATGAGGAGCAGAATCCATTTATCAGGATTGATCAGGATGTGACACATGGACGGGGTTTAACATTCGCATGTCAAACGTGAAAAATGTTTCGCACATTGACTGTTCAGAAGGGTGTACGGTCACCCGAGACTGACACCGATGAGGCATGGAGACAATCAAATTGTCCAGCAGTTCCTGTGGGATTCGTGGCCACTCGCGCACCAGAGCAACTTCCAGCTGAGGAAGTATTATGGGAGGTGATTGGTGACTGGGAACACATCTTCCTAGTGCATCCCAATCGTGTTAGATGGGATTCAGGTCTAGAGAACGTGCAGGCCACTCCATGCACTCGATTCCAGCCTCTTTCAGCATGTTGTTGACGAGATGTGCAAGGTGGGGAAGTGCATTATCATCCATAAAAAAAAAAGTTGGCCCCCAACTGCTCCAGCACAGGGTACCACTACAGGCTGTAGAATTTCATCTCGATATCTTACAGCACTCACCGTTCCATTTCTAACAACATGGAGGTCAGTACGACCACCAATGCTGATGCCTGTCCACACCATGATTCTACCTCCACGAAAGGAATGTCTTTCTTACATGGATCGTGGAATCTACCGTGTTCTACGTTCACGCGATATCAGGGCACGACGATTGTCAGAATGCAGGCTGAATCTTGACTCGTCACTGAAGAGAACCGTGGACCACTCGACACGGGTCCAAGGAAGATACGTTTCAGCCCACCTTCTGCGGGTTCTGCGATATTCAGCAGTTTACGAAATGCATACCATTGGTCGCCGGGCATACAGTCCACCGTGACGGAGTCGATTTCGCACGGTCTGCGTACACACCCGTCGTCCAGTAGCAGCGAGAAACTGTCCCCGCAGCTCAGTCGCATTGCTTCGACGGTTCCTTCATGCTATTAGCCTGAAGTAGCGATCATCTCTTGCAGTGGTGGCACATGGGCGGCCCTGCCCTGGTCTTCTTCGTACTGTGACAGTCTCTCTGAAGCGATTCCAGAGTCTGCTAATCACGCTTTGGGAAGTTCCAACCACTGCTGCCACTGTCATCTGTGTTTCGCCAGCTTTAAGACGCCCTTTGACTCTTCAAGCTTCTGATTCGGATAAATTACGTTGCAAGGGCATTTCCATGTGACACTCAATGATTCTGCCACTTGCTGTTGATCCAGGAAAGTGGAGCTAACCCAGCAGCCCCAGCCTTTTTATACAGGGTTGTGGGCAAACATGCAAATTAACGTTTTGCATCACATTTGCATATTCAGACAACTTATATTTTCGTGACATTTGCTTCTCTGATGATGTTCTTTCATAAAGAAAGGAAAATGCTCTTTTTTTTTGTGTATGTGTGTGTATTATCTTTATTTCGCAATATCCCTAAATATTGTAATTAAGCAGTGTAATTAAGATGAAGTTTTATATGGAAAAGAAATATATTATTTAGATATTATTATTTAAAAAAAAAATTCTATCCACATTACATCCAGTTTCTGTCAGTTCTATTTTCCAGAAATCCTTTTTTAAAATGCATAGAAACTTCATTATGACTTGGGAAATATCAATGTCAACATCGTTTAGGAATGGGAGATATTCTCGTGGTGTTGGTTCTTAACTGTTTGATTAAATAACCTAATAATCGATGAAAAATTTTAAGTTTGATTTTCTGAGCAAACACTTCATTTGCTTTCGTTTGGCAGTCGTCGGTTTGAAATTCAAAGTAAATAGATTCGACAAATTTAGAAAACTGCTTTGATGATTTAACAGCTGATCTCTTCGTTTTAAAGCTTTTAAATTTTTATAGTGTAAATATAATATGGCACATGGTATTTTATTATATTTTCATTATCATTTTGTATTTTTTCATTGATTAATTTATTGATAATGCACTTCTAAAATCCGAACACTGATGTTATTTGTCAGCGGGCAAAATGAAGTGGGATTAGACTGCCTTACTTTTATTTGTTTTCTGCTCGGAAGAAGAACCCTTAAAGAAGTTATCATCATTTTCCTCATCGATAGGCAGAGGTTAAATAAAGAAACCTTTACAATTCCTTGCATTAAGAAATTTGCAAATATTATTTGAGATATTGGGATCTCTTATTGTAAGATCAATATTAAATATCGAAAGGCTGAGTGCCTTCGGTAACGAACCTAATAAAGCAAGAAGGTAGCCTACATATGATTTATTTATTTATTCTATCTAGTGAGCTGTCAATAATTGATCAGAGTAGTTTTTTCATTCATTTACTTAGTTATTTATAGTTCAGGATAGTGTTCTGGTGTAACAAATATTTTTATTTTTATATAAATGAATTTTACTTCTAAATTTTTAATCAAAATTTTAAGTCACTTAAATCTGAAATTCCCTGCTTTACCTAAACTTACAGTTTAATTAAAATCAATACATACTTAATGCCTTTGTGTAATTTATCAACGCAATAAATTTAATAAATTTTGCTGTTATTCATCGTTTTCTCTAAACACTATGAATTTTATATTCATAACTTTCTCCTTACACTTTTAATTTTCTATCTTCTTATTACTTTATTTGCTGTAGTTAAAATCACAAAATTTCACAAAGGTTCTCTTCGTATTACAAAATTATTATTTTGCTTAAGGAACGCAGATACTTTGAAAGTATCTTATAAAATTTCAATTCTTTTAATAATTACTGCATCAACATTTAAATTTCAGTTTGTCGGGATCCTTTTAGTATTACCTACATTAAACGTAAGTAGAAAGCTGGAAAGATCTTATCTTTGAAGATCTTATCTTTTTGGCACTTGGAAGCTTTGGCGTTTTTATTTTTAATGGTATTACATTTCTTACCTTTCTTGAATAAATTGAAACATAAGTTTCAATTAATAAGGTACAATAAAAATACAAAATTCCGTTTTCTTGAAAGTTCACTAAATACGTAAGGAATATCTGGCTCCATAAACTGGTGGAATTACCCATTCCCTTGTGTAATGCCATAAAAACAGTGAAATAAAGTTAAAGTATCCCACCACAGACCTATATAGGTCCTTCGAGTCGCGGGATGTAAGGCTCCAGGGGCTTTCTGATCAACGAGACTAAGTTGAGGCACGACCACTTAGAAGACATCTCTACGTAGTCGTGGTTGAGGTCGGATGGTCAGCTGAACTCCCACCCGCCTTTAGGAAAGAAACCTAATACTATTCATCAGAGAACTGAGTGAAATAAGGAATCGTATGAATTTGATGAGTTCAGTATTGTAGCTACATTTATTTACATTATAAGTAAGTTTCTTTGTTGAATATTAAACCAGTTAAACTGGAAAGCACGAGGTGTTCATCTAAAACTAAATTTGAAAATTTCATATTAATAGTTGAGTGTCTCTTTTTTATTATAACACATTAGCAATGATTTTTAAGATGTTTTCAGTAATAAGCGACATCTAGCGACCATTGGCGACAACGAGACCTCCATAACAATCATTCTATTTTAATTGAGCATACAACTAAGAATCGTACGAAATATTAAGAAAAGTGGTTCAATCGTTTTAGCGTGATGAACGTAGAACGAGACAGGCGGATAATTGAACAACAAATATAAATATGAAATGAAACTCGCTTGCTCAGTCAATTATTATTTTTCTACATTAACCCTCCCCTCGATCAGATCTTGTCTGTGCTATTGCTAGAGGCTACGTTATAACGAAGCCCCTATCGTAAGTTGGTATTCAAATTCTTTCGCTCTGAAAAACCAGTGACATCTAGCGCCTACATTGTGATTTAAAATATCTACAGGTACTAAAAAGTAAGTTAAAGGCTTTTATCTTCATTTAAAAGTAATAAATTTACTTGAATCAAAATTATAAAATTAGAACGTGAAATTTTTCATTGTTATTCAATTTTTACTTAAAGATGATGGGGGAGAGGTGAAATTTCTTACATTATTATCACGGGGACACGATAGCTAAAAGTTAGAACGTTAGTTAGTTTGATTTAGAAACAATATTATGGAAACAATGATTAATTCTCGTTTTGGAATTTCCGTCTTATCGTTGGTTGTTTATTTATTTCTTTTTTATTAGTTGTAATTTACTTCCGTCTCATCCATCATCGGGGTTCCTAAATAAACGTTACTTTATCTCAAATCAGGAACTTCCAAATGTAACAGAACTGCTTTTGATTAGCCTAGATATTTTTTTCTTTTAATTTCAGCGTGTTAAACAGAGCATGAATCACAATAAATTCTTGAAAAAAGATAATTTTTTCCAGACATTTCTTCGCTTCTTATTTTAATGTAACTGCAGAACATTGGATTCAGGATTAAAAAAAACAAAAAAACATGTTTCTGTCTCGTCTACTAAGTAAGAAGATTTTACGGCGGTTAATTTGAAACTGACAGCCTGGATTGAGAAACAGAGAGAAAATAACTACAAAAAAAATGATAACAAGAAGAATTGTTAAATATGTTTTAAATTCAGTCTGAATTCAAGGGTTTAAAAGTAAATTAGATATACACAATATAACTAAATTTCTGTTAATCCAGGTTTAAAAAAATAAAAAAAATTATTAGAGCATTGTAAATATTAGAAACCAAATCCCACCTCATTATTGCGAGTCTGGCATTACATGAAATAAAATAGTTTCATCTTAAAAATTTATTACTTAGCATACTTTTTACACTTTTAAATAGCTTATAATGCGTTTTAAATACTTAAATCATTTGTTGGAATTTTTACTAAAACAATTGGTGATCGTTCCTAATTGAGGAGATATTTGTAGGAATCCGACGTTATACAACATTTTCTCGCAAGAGGAAAATATTGTGGCTAGTAATTAAGAAAAAATAAATTAACTAACAAATCATGTAAATGGTGAATAAATTATTTGATAATTTATTCTTTAATAAGATTTTCATTAAAGCATAACTGCTTGTGTCATAAAAACTTATCAATGGATATTAAATTAATAATATAATTTCCTCTTCTTTATATTAATTAGAATCAAAGGAGCATTAATGTCCTTGTGAAAAATCTGCAAAGACGCGTCACTGAGTCCAAAGCTTGTAATTTAGTTTACTTGAAATCATGTGTAATTGTTAGTTTCTTTTCTAGTTTGATCTAAAGCCACACTTCAAAATGAAACAATTTTTAAGGCATGTAGCCTACGTCTCACTTTTACAAATTGAAAGTGTCAAGTTCGTGACGCAATCTTAAAATGAAGTCAAAAGATCTTGTAAAGTAATTTACAGTTGTTAATTATAAGAAGTTATAAATACTTGTAAGCATTATTATTTTTTAATTATTAATTAAAAATAATTTTTAAAAAATTGGGATTAAAGTGAAATATAATGAAGAAAATTTCCACTTGTTTGTTACATCTAAATTTAAAAAGCTGAATTAAAATATTTTGCATTTACAAGCTGAATTGCTTACAATAGTATCTGTGTTCATAAAAGTATATTAATGTTAAAATAAAAGGAAATACAGTGAACTTGTGAGTATCAGTCTTTTGATAAAACAAACGGAAATAGTAACAACGATATGGATTTAATTTAAATGTTTCAGTTTAAAAATAAAACTGAATATTAATTTTGATTTTAAATTTTAATTAGAAATTTTAATTTCTAAACTGAATTATGATAGAAATTTTATCTCAAATTCCTTTTTGCTATAATGATTACTAACTAATTTCTTCCTTGAAATAGGCCTACGCTACATTTTGTTAACTGAACATCGGATATTGTGATTTTATTCTACAGCATATTAAATACGAAATCAGAAGTAATAAATGCTGTTTCAGTAATGGTAGTTCAGTAATGTGTGTGTGGTAATAGTAAGTACATAATGCGATCTCTGCCAGAAATGCTGAGTATCGAACGTATTTAAGTTTGGGAATATGCCAAAGTTATAAAGTAGAAGCAGTTCATTTCATTGCGCATCACTCAAACCAATGAAATATTTATTCAACATTGCCAACTGGAAGTAGAGCTGAATGCATAGAATGAACTCACCGACCACCACTAAGAGCAAAACACTTCCCACTCTATCAAGTGTCAGGAAAATGATAATGACAATCTTCTATGACTAGAAAGGCATCGTTGAGTCTACTTCGACCCTAACGTGAAATAGTAACAAAATATGGTATCTCGGACACGAAATGGAAACCAACAATAAGCAACAGGACAAAGCTGTCCATACGCCAACGAAGCCAATACGTAGATAAATTTCAAAAGTAAGTTTATCACTGTTGTACGGGATATTATGTAACCCAATGTAGTTTAATCCGGGCCTCGCCTTGTCGGATTTCCATCGATGAAAAGAACTCACAAGTCGGCACTTCAGACCACTACGAGATCCAAGCCACGCCGCAAGAATGGAAATAGATTCATTACAAGGAATATTTCAAATCCTCAGAAAGCAACTATGATTAATGCAGCAGACCTACGCCAATAAATAAAATACTCATTATCTTTACTATTCCTTTCACAAGATTTACATTGATTTTTTTAAGTGTCTTGAAACTATCCAGTTAAAACAAAAATATTCAGTTCTTTTGTTTCAAATAAACATTGAACTTCCAAGAAATTGTGATTCTAACAATTTTTAAAAAGTTATGATTGATGAGCGATAACTTAGTCCGATCTATCTATAAAATAATTTCATGAAAAAGGAAAATGAAGTTAAGTAATTTGAAATATAAGTAAAGATGACATTAATTAGAAGTTGCTCACTTGGTTTTTGGTTTTTTTCAGTAAGAAATAGTAAAGAAATAGTAATTTCTTTGTAATATTGAGAAACCGATTAGTAAACAAAGGATTGTTTGCCCACGGATAGAATATCTCTGAGTGCATCTTCTTTCATTATTATTGCATTTCATTTAAGTCTATCTGCCCCTCCTTCTTCCTGAGGCCCTTCGGATCTTGCCCTCCGCCTTGAGGAAAAAACCAGTTCTCATTTAAAAAAAAAAATGCCACGTGCGATTAAGAAGAACCTCCCGATCGTGACTTGGTCGAGGCACCAAATTATTCTTATAAGAACATAAACAATCCAATGGAGATTGCAGATTACGGGCGCTTCAGTCAAGAGCCAAACGGAGAGCTCAAAGAAAAGCAGAAGCTGAATAATACAACGAAACATCCGAATGGTTGGTGTTCATTCGCTCTTTCCAACCTTTCATATTTTCCAGTTGACACCAAAAGAATAAAATTTTTATTTTCCGGAGAAATGCTTACAACTATTTAAAGTAAAAGGGCTACTTCTCATAAAAAACGCATCCAAATTGTGTGAAAAACTCGTCAATGTAGCAACAACATAACGGACTAAATTCAAAAGAAAAGTTTTCAATTCTATATACCGTATTTGACCGCGAATAAGATGCACCAGTTTTCAGAGACAATTTTTTGGGGAAAAAATTATTATATTGAAAAAAAAAAAATTTCTTGAGAAGAATTTTTAGAAAAGAAAAGGGTGTATTATAAGCAGGCAAATATGATATTTTCTTGTCTTAGATGTTATTCATATCATGGATATAAAGCTAAATTATTATCATACCATTATCATAGTTCTTATTATCATACCTTATTATCATATCATATTATCATATCTTATTATCATAGTTCTTATTTCTAATATATTATTCATCACTAAAGTTTATTATACAAAACTATTACTAATATTCATCGGTTTCACTCCTTAAGGTATTTAATTCAAGTTCTGCATTTTGAAGCATTGAAGTACATAGATTTAAATTCTTCTATCTCCAAGAGGTTTTTGATCAAAGAGTTAATGTTGTTTTGGAACAAACAATTATGTCTACATAATTTCCTTTTGTGGTCTGTTACTGGAAGAATCATTGATGCTTTGAATTACTGCAAACAATTCACTTGTAATTTGAACATATGAGTAATAATAATGGTAATGAACAAGAACTCCTCATTATTAAATGCAAAACATATTTTATGTACTTAATTAATCTGTATTACTAAAATCTTTTATTTCTCTGTCTGTCCGGCGCAATTGTTAATTATTAGTTTCTTTTGCTGATTATAAAATTTTATTTATTTTTTATTTTTTTCCGCCTTGCATGGGATTCGAACCGAGGACCTTCGTCCTCGCAGTCAGGAACGCTAACCATTGGACTACTGCTGTTCCCGAATATCCAATCCTACTTTTATTCTATTTATTCGCGCGCTATCAAATAATGAGTTCATTCAAAAAGGAATAAAACATCACTTTTTGCCGTAACCGCTTGGAATCGATTTTTTTCGATTATCGCATACTTAGCAGGGGAAGACAGGGGGATGGCCTAGTTGCATTAAAAATTTAAAATTTGTTATCGCCTTCGTAAAGAGGAGTAATTAAGTATAATTTTTATTTTAATGAATGAAATATTTTGAAGAAACTGAAAATCATAAACGAGACTTTCGAATTAAAAATATAGGCTAATTTTCAGTTTGAGAATTTAAAGTTTATTAATCTCCATAAATGGAAGACTGTAAACATTTTGATATATGATAAGGTAACGAATCCTTTTTAATTTTTTGCTGAAAGTGAGTTTTTCTAAAAAGCTATAAACGTCAATCTGAATTCTTTTCTATTTCGACGGATTACAGACTAGTAAAGTCTTCATAAATAGGAGGGTAAATAAAACAGAAATGACCATGTCATCATAAGAACCCATTAAGTGTAAGTTAGAATAATTCTTCTTACATTAATCAATTAATATCAAAATCTATCTGTAGATATAAAAGATTGATCATTAAAGGTCATATTTGCGTTAAATCCTAAGTAAGAATCATACATATTAATCAACCAGTTTTAACCAAAAACTTCCTAATACATTTCATGTTTTGGAAATCTGAAACCATTGTGAAAACTATTGCTGAACTCAGGAGCTGTAACTCAAAATCTTCAAAACTCATAAATTCCCTTAGCAGATCTTTTTCTTTAAATTTCCAAATAAATCTTTTTTTTGCTTCAGTTTTTCTGAAATGTTCATGATAAATCCATCCTTCTATATTAATTAACTTCATTAGTATTTTTATAGACAATTTTAATTTTATGACAATTTTAATTACAACAAATATCATTATTTTTTTCTTGTATTCACTGCAAAATATGCCGCAAAGAAATTAATTGGTTGCAATACAAGAATGCAAACCAGTCTTTCTACATATCACGCTGCTTAAATGACTCATTTACATTTTAGTATGTCTTTTCATTTTATTCGACAGTAGTTACTCAAGCGTAGGTGGGGAAGTAATGATTTACTTATGATGAAGTATGCTCTAGCAGGACATTTATTTCTGTAGATATTTTAATTCCTTAAAAAAAAAAAAACAGTTTTCGAGCTTTTACATAATGTTCTAATTATCAACAACTACTTGTTATCAGACGTTTTCTGTCATATTCAACTTACAAGTAAATATGTTGTTATTAAAATGTTTAAACTTATTTATATCATTTGTCGTGGAGAGCAATAGTACATCTATTTAAGGAAAAAAAATAGCTATTTTGTTATTGACTCTATTTCTTAAATATTAAAATAAAATCTGGAGATCGTAATAACTTTATTTACCTTATTATAAAGTAAAATACATAAACGCAAAATGTCTACACAAATAAGAAATACTGTGAGCAATCAGCAGTAGTATGAACATGGAAATACATTAAACAAAGAAATACATTAAAGAATGAATTGATTTATTTAATTTTTGGTTAATGTTTGAAGTTGCTATTTTTAACATTACATTTTACAAAAGTTAATTTAATTATAAGAAAATTACATCAAAGGTGGCATTAAAGAAATTAGGTAAATTTAAAAACTTGAAAAAGCTTTCTTAATGATTTTATCCTTTGCTAAAAAAATTAATTAAAAAATCTTTTTTAAAACCGAAACAAAGAATTTATTTTTTGTAATCATTCATATGTTATCGAGAAATTGTTGCTTTCTTTATTTTTTTCTTCCAAGGAGGAGAAATTGCTATAGTAAATGATAAGATGAAGCTGAATGGGAGAAAGAATTCATTTTCAAAGAATTTCGATTCTGTCGGTTCGTAATTTGTGAGAGAATGTTTAGTGTACTGACAAGGGAATGGTTAGGCTTGTCAGTCCGAAACATCCCTTAAAATTTTTATCATTTATTCAGGACCTTAAGTAGTTGACGTATACAAAATTTTAGCTGCTTTTTTTCACTGAAAGGGGGTTAAAAAAAATGCTAAAGTTACAATGCTTAAAGTTGTGACGTCATCACTTTTTGCAAGCCGTCACTATCTCTCACTGTTGATCGGCGCTCTCAAGGTCATTTCAAATGGGTGGCATTAAAATACTTAATTTTAAATGATACTATTAAAAATTCCTGTTTATGAAAGAAAAGCAATAATTGAAAAGGGTGGACACATTTGTATTTTAAAAGAATGTAATTTTACATAGAAAAAAAATAAAGAATTAAAAAATATATATATATAAGTTTACAATTGAAAAATTGAAGAAAAACCTAAATAATGATAAATGTAATATTATTGGAATATTATAAATTACAAATAAAAATAATGACAATAAATCGAATAATAATTTAAAGA
>JAFIDM010009631.1:183344203-183357576 GCA_023159025.1 Thereuonema tuberculata
GCCATTCCGACATAGCCTTGTGGTCAAAGCGACGACCTACCATGAGATAGATATGTCGGAACCTTCTTAATTTACTTTGAAACAGGAAGATGAGGCTCATTATATCAAGGGGGATGGGATGTCCTTGCAATAACTTTTGAACTGCTGATAGATCTTCTTGAAACTTATTGTACTTATTTAAAAAGAGGTGATGCAACGTTTATAATGGAAGTTTTCCCCTGGAGGTTCCTATCTGCAAATAAGCGCGTGAAGGTGTCAAATATTCCCAATAGAATTGGATATCTATCGGTATATGAAACAAATGGATATAAAAGAGCCAATTTTTGAAAATGGTGCAAAATAGAGAGTTGAAGATATTCGGATATCAATTTTTATTTTTTTTATTGAAAATTAGTTCGCAAGCTAGATATATGTGTGTGTGTGATCATGTTAAGGAACTAAGCACAAAGTTTAACAATAATTTATCTATTTTTAACACTTTTTGTATTTTTTGTGTACACCGATTATCTCACCTCAGCCACACAAAATAAATTCTGCAAAAATAATATGTTACATAATTTACACATTTCTGAAAAACACACCTTCTTTGTCCCGCTGACAGTGAATAAATAATTTTAAACCTATATTTAACGAATTTCTATACCAAAATACATGTGTGTGTTCAATTTTTATTTGTTTTGCTTGATAAACATTGCATAATTAAATTAATTTAACGGTGCTAAGACTTCTAAATTGATTTGTGCAGGTTGATATTGGTTTCATTAATACTTACAACGCACAAATATAAATTACAATTTAATTTTTTATGAGATATTAGCTAAAAAGTAGTACGAACGGAGGTGAGATAGAAGTTACAGAAGCGCAGGCGATCAGCCAAATCAACTTTAATATTACTAACTTAAGCAGAATTTCAGACTTGAGATAACTGATGTAACTCATGAATAAGATGTTACTGTTTGACAAATACTCTTACTGCCTTTTTCCAGTTATCTGAGTCAACCCAGTAGCAGCGCCGAATTCTACCAGGGTGCTTTGGTTCAATAATCTTATTTTTGTTATAAATCGGCTTTACAAACTCGGCTTCACAAACCTATTATTGCCGACTGGATATAATGACCAAAGTTTTATTTCAATATTAAAAAAAAATATTGTAATAGCTACCGTAATTGTTCCATTAAAAAAATTGTAACTTACTGAATTACTAAAAACCTGTATTCTGCCAAAACAATAAATTTAATAAAAAACCTCGCATAGCGTACATTAACGAACCCAAACCAAACCGAATATTAAGCTGAAAAAAAAATAGAAATTATGATTTTAATACGATTTGATCATTTATTTTGAAATTTCTGTCCTAAATTTTGCACAGTTCAGCAAAATGATAGAGCTCCGATTCATTCTATTTATTTTTCTTAAAAGTAGGCTATGTATTTTGTAATCGTGCTTTATATAGGTTAATTCCTTTACAAACACATGAGTTCTTGGTTCAGTCCAAAGTAAGTCTCGCCTCCGAACAAGTAGTCTCACCACGGTCACTAAGCTAAATGTGACGGAGGTGAGAGTGACGAAGGTGAGAAAATGTTTATTTTATGGATCTCTTTGATCTTTTAGCAGCAACAGCCGCTGCCATCCAATACAGCTATCAAGAATGTTTCAATTGTAACGGATTTAGCTCAATTTTTAAAAGAAAATCTTAATATTTTAACAATTTAAGATGAGAACGGAGGTGATAACCTATTTGTATACGCTGCGTAAATTCGATTTTCAATTAGGAATTCTAACGGAATCTGTACTTAGCGGAAGCAAAAGATGTGCTGAATAGTTTGAGGAAAGGTGGCCATGATAATTGGACACCTCGAAAACCAAGAGAAGGTTTCTGCATTTTTCAGAAAATAAGTATTTACTTTGTGTGACGGAGGTAAGAACGCATTTCGGGAACAGGCATATCACATTTTTTTTAACTAACATGGAATTGCTTAAAAATTGCTTGCTTTCCAAGACAGTATTATTACTTTCAAACTAATCCATATCAATAAGAATTCTAAGCAAGTAGAATTTATTTTGTCTTTCACAGACATCAAAAGTGGAGGTAGTTGAATGGGAACGGGCTGAAATTGCAACTATCTCACCTCCGTCACATGCTATTTCGTTGTCGTTAATAAACAAAACAATTAAATTTAGGCAACAATGCGAAGGAAGGAAGTGCTATTTTCTAGAAATTACATCAATTTCTAGAATTGGTTAAAACAATTTTTAATTATTTGTTGAAAATTGGGAACGCGCAGTAAGCCAAAAGTGCATCATTACGAGAAATTGGCTCAAAAGCGACTTTTAATCCTCTTAATATTTGCGCGAGCTGTAATTTCATTAAAATTAATCGGCTTTAAACAACTTGTAAATAATGCTCATTTATTTAAGATTTTCAGAAAAGGGAAAATTTCTGCTGTTGTATTCAACAGTTATTAAAATAAATAAATGGAGACAATTCATTATATTATTTTCAAGATTAAAAAAAATAAAAACAAAAAAAATTTACAAAAAAATAAGAGAGAGAACAAAATTTAAGAAAGTAGACTTCAAGCTTACACAGTCTATTAGCGTAAATGTTAAAGAAATTTATCGCTTAGAAAGCTTCATTATTAAACTTGCCAATTGTTGATATTCTGTAATAATAATAATAAGTAACTGAAGTAGATAATGTTACCTAAATATGATTGTATAGCAGCAGTTGCCGTAGGTTTTAAATTGACCGAAATTACTCTTCAAAGTTTTTGCATTGTCTCCAAATCGGTAGGAAAGAAGGCCCATACGACTAACTTCGAAATAATACAAAGAATGTTACAGAATTCCTAGAAGAAACAAAACAGTGCAATCCTCTTCAAGATCTCTAACATCATCTTTTATATCCCAGATTCTTGATTCTTGATGCCAGATAACTTCACCAATTTCATATTCTTGCCACAATTCTTTAAGTTATTGCACCACCCAATCAACATCGTAATAGTGAAATTTAACAGCGATACACTGAAAATATTTCTTTTTCTCTAAATAAAAATACTGCTGTGGGATAAACTAATCAAAGGGTGATAAAAGTTTTTTGTTTTTTTTTAATTTTGAAAAATATATTCCTTATATATATATTACAGCTATCATCAAATCTTTAATTTTTCTCTGAAAGAAAATCTGAATGAGAATAGGTTATTGGTTAATAATGTCGCCTTCGGAAGATAAGGGAAAAAAAATAACAAATATCAGTATATTTACAAAAAAATAGTTTAATAAGTGCATATTTCGAATTAAGCCTCCAAAATCCCTTTCTTATCCTTTCCTGAAAATTTCTTTTTTAAACAAAAAAATTGATTAATGGTTCCATTTCTTATAAATTACAGATTTTATGAGAAACAACTATTTGCATATCGCAACTAAGAATTGGTTAGTTCTTATTGTTGTTTCCCTGCCACTATTTCATTGGTTTTTATATTCCGTGAATGGCATGAATGTTTTTTTTAATTATAAACTTTTAGGTACTTTTGAATTAATCTTTATTAGGAAATTATTAATAAATCTTGAACAAATGTTAGATTTCATCATTCAAAGGAAAAAAAAAATCTTACCACAATTCTTTAAGTTATTGCACCACCCAATCAACTTCGTATTAGTGAAATTTTACAGCGGTACACTGAAAATATTTCTTTTTCTCTAAATACAAATACTGCTGTAGGATAAACTAATCAAAGGGTGATAAAAGTTGATGTTTTTTTTTAATTATGAAAAATATATTCCTTATATATATTACAGCTATCATCATATATGTTTGAAATTTCAGAACATTAATAAATCTGAAATTTCTTTTGGTCTGCACTGTAATAGTTCTTATAGTTAATAGAAGAATGAAACTCAAAGTTATTTTGATTGATTGTTATTCTTATGTTTTTTTAAAGTATTGTTAGTTGAAGGTCAGTTATTGTATCTTCGGTTTTTCCTTTATTGCCTGTATTTTCTTTCTGCCAATTCCTTGAGTAACTGTGGTTGATTTATTTGCCGAATTTAATTGCTTCAGTCGTAAAGATGTTAGCGCCCTCTTTAATGGTCCATGAATCACACACCAACGCTTTCTTCTCATGTCGGATTTGAATAGGCGTTCGCAGGACCTTTTACTATTTACAGAAGATCTGAATAAGGAATGAGGTGCTAAAACAACAAGTCTTTACTTCAACTAAACTTTTTAAGCAATTTAAACCTTAGATAACACAATTGCGGCTTTTGTAGTACGTTCTTAGAGCCCAACAGAAACCGGTTGGATTGTCAACATAAGGAAAAAACAAAACAAAATAAAAAACAGAAAAACATCTAAAACTGTAGAGAAACTTAGTCAACTTATAATACTTTTAAATTATAATGGAATACTTTGATTTCATTAAGTAATCTTTATGAACATTCCAATACAAAATCATTTTAGGTGATTCTTAAGTTTTTTTTCTTATTGTTGGCCTGCTTTCCTAAGGAAAAATTAGGTTTGTAAAATTAGTATTATATGAAGTTATGAGATTGTGTGTGTCTTTTAATAACTTTTGAACCAGGAAATGGAACTTTTTGAAAATTGGCAGCAATAGTTGTAGACAAGAGACTCTTGTCTCTTAAAAAAATTGAAAATTCCAAATCCTTGTATATGTACTCTGTACAGAAATTGTGAAGCTGACAAAATAATATATTCCGAAACCCATTGAAAGCAATGAAGAGGAAAACAAAGGCTTTCTATCGACGTCCAATAATGACATCCATTAGAATGTAATTTCGACGATATTCTGTTATAAAATCTTATGATTCTTTGCTGAAACTTAAATAACAAACATTTTAAGGAAAGTAGAAATTTCCAAAGGAAGATTTTTTTAGTAACTTATTATTAATTAATTTTTATTCACTGAACTCTATAATTTTTTTATTTTCGAGTTTAGGAATATTGGTTTAGCATTTATTCAAATTTTAAAAAGCTTTCAAAGATCCCAAACCAAAGATGACTAGAAAAGATACTATTATTATTGAGTCATGAACTGCATTAACAAAAAAGTTTTGAAACGAAGAATTCCTTGAGTCTTTGATTTGCTACTGAAAAAATTTTGGATGAAGCAAAATTTAGGAAAGAATTTGTACTACAAAATTTACACTTATTAAACTGTCAAATACTTATATTAGTTATCCTCTCATTTTACTTTATTCACAAAGTTCAGACATTTCTAATTCAGCAATTAGATACAGACGCCTGTTCCAACAGAAGTTTTTTTAAAGCATTCATCATTTTATGATTTTTTGCTGCTTTATCATAATCAACTTTGTATGAATTAGTGTATCTATCTATCTATACATTTGTATGATATTTGATACATACTTTGCTTGAGTTCACATGATTGATTTATTTGAGCCCAGAATGCAAAGGAAAGATGTTAGTTAAATTAATAGAAGTAGAATTTCGAAGAGTAAATTGCAAATGTAGGGCAAAGAATGAACGTGTTCAGAATTCTTGGAAAATTATTTCGTTTTTTGGGTGCTAAAGTAAATGCAGCTGATCTACTCCATTATTCTTTGTAATGGATGGGTGATCAAAAAGGATAGTAATTCATACTGCAGCTAATTCATATTCTCTGAAGACTTCCCCAAACGTTTACAATGAATTGTATTCTTAAAGTAAGGAAGTTAGCAGTGTAGAAATTTCATCAATTGAGCATTGTCAGCGCCTTTGTCAATAGTTACCACGGTGCTGTGTACCATTGAATTAGCTGTGATTTCGAGTGTTTTAAATTCCAGCTTTTTGATAACTTTAATTGAAAAAAGTATACAGGTAATTTATAGTATAAAAAAGTTATTTCGTTAAGATTGTAGATAGAGTTATAGATTGCGCTGGAGATAAAAGATAACTTATTTTTCTCTGTCTAAAACGACAAAGAAAAGTTCTTCAAGAGTCAGAAAGTAAACTTAGATAAACTAAATCCAATTTTTGGGAGGAAATAAGAAGCAAATGAAAATTAAAAAAACTTATATTCAAACCAGTGTTATTATACTTGTTAAATATATTAAAGGTAATTACAAAAGTAAAAACGGTGAATGACTAAAATCCAATGCAAATTAGAAGAATTTTGTCACTTATTTTTTTAAATAATTAGGTAAAAATAATGAAGCACATGGATAAAGGTACAATATGTAAGAACGTAAATGCCGTTTTTAGTTTTAGAAAGTTTTTTTTTCCTAAAATTTTTAAGATAGTTGAGAGAAAATGATGAATGGAATTTATCTATGAAAAAAATCTTTACAAATTTATAATCTATGAATGATGAATGAGTCCCTCTAGTATAGCGCAGTATGGATTTACTAAAAATATCCATGCTACATTGAAGTATCCACACTTAATAATTTGTACAATTATATGGCAAGGTATTACCAATGAGAGCAGAAGACTGTCTTGTTTTCTTTTCTTTTTTTCAAGGCTGAAAAATCTTCTTTTAGTTAAACCACGTTTTTAGTTTGTTTATTTGTTTTGTTTCTATTTAATATTTTCATTTAAATATAACATACGAGTCTTGATAATTGAAAAAAGTTTATATTTAAATGCGTAATTTTAAGCAGCTAGATACTGAAACAAATCAACATGTCCTTATCTTACAGTTAACTCTTCAATTGTATTTAGTTTTCTATTCTACGAAATAATGGCCCTAAAAAATTTGGAATTCTCAAAAGTTTATATGTTGCTTTTTTTAAATAGAAAGAGTTTCGTTTTTCTTCCTTTTTTTTATAAAAAATTATATTTTTGTTGTGTTACTATCAATTCAATAGACATATCATATTTTCATCATTTTTATTATGTTTAATAATTTATGTAAATTTATTCCGAATCTTATATTAGTATATAATATTACAGATGTTTATTACATTAACTGCATTGAGTTAGGTCAGAAAATGGAATCTGACCGATTGGTAAACATAAAACGTATTAATAAATAATAACCACTTCCTAGAAATGGTACAAAGCAGTGTATTCGCCAGTGTCTTATTAATTCTTATTATCATTCATGAAAATTCATCGCAATCTACAACATAGTTAAATTTACTTCCTTCAATTTGTTATCTTCGATTTCTTGGCTTATTCTATTCTTTAATTTCAGAATGGAATGTGACCAGTTTCGAAACATTTTCTTTAAGGCATCCCCTGAGAAAATAATTAAGAGCTGAAAGACTGAGGTTAACAGTTCAGCAGAGTCCGGACAGTATTACGACATACAATCGCCTTAAACTTATCAGACACAACCATTCGTTCATTTTGCAGGAAGATTTAGGATTTCATCACTACAAGGATCTCAAGAGATAAAGCCCCTACAAAAGACAAGACCATTTTCATAACAATTCTAATGCCTTTCTCAAAGAATGCTTTGAATAATTTGTCAGACGAAATTCCTTTTAATTTAAGTGTACACCAAAACTTATCATTAATTGTCTGACAAAACCTTCTGATACTTATCTATTTTTAATGTTGTATTAAATGAAATGATTATTTTTTTATTCAGTATTCGGAGATTATCATTTTCTGAAAGATGAAATGGAAGATCTGTAATAAAATGATCGCTAGAAGGAATTATGAATGTACTTTAATTTATTGTCACTTATTATTTATACCAACAATTAATAATATAGCAATTTTAATTAATTTAACATTTGAAACATTTTTTTTACTGTATTAATATAGCGGTTTTTTTTCTTTAATTCCGTGGTTCTTTTCCCGTGTTTCACACGGTGCTCCAGTGTTACAAAAATGAGATTATAATAATGAACTTAATAAATAAAAAAATTATTTTATTTCTTGGTTTCTCAAATGAACGATTATTATTATTATTAGTAGTAGTAGTAGTAGTAGTATGTAAAAGTTTCAAACCTTGGGTTTCCCCAGCAAAGACAATATGGCGGTTCAAGGACCAAAGCACGTATTGTCAAGTGTAAAACAAAAGTGGGCAAGAATGTTTAGGAATGTGTGGTTGTGTCCATAAATTTTCTAACTATGCGTGTTGTTTTGAGTACTACAGCCTTCTGCAGTTATGCGTAAGTGTTTTTGTGAAGTCCTAGTGTGCTGAGGCTGTGGTGCAATGTGTGAGGTACCAGACCAGTAGCGGACAGGATGATGGGTACAACACGTACTCCGTTCTGCCTTCACTGCTTCTGGAGCTCATGTGTTAGGTCGGTGTATTTACAGATCTTGTCTGTGTGAGGATTCTGCATGTTCTTGCTGATAGGCACTGAAATATCAATGAGATATATCTGTTTGTTGACCTTATCAACAAGTGTGATGTCAGGTCTGTTGTCATGAATGGTTTTGTCTGTGTGAATGGGGCGATCCCAGTACAGCTTATGTGAGGATGACTCTAATACGCTTTGTGGTATGTACTTGTAGTACGGGACCGTGTTCTTCATAAGTGAGTGTTTGTGTGCTAGCTGTTGATGAACAATCGACGCTATCGGTGGAGGTAATCTGTTTGGGAGAGAAGGGGACAGCCTGATATTATGTGGTCAATCGTCTCATGCATAGTGTGGCATTTCCTGCATCTGTCATCATGTGTGTTTGGGTCATTTAGAATATATTTCTTGTAGTTGTGTGTGGGGATGACTTGGTCCTGTATCGCGATCATGAACCCGTCGGTCTCCCCAAACAGCTCACCACTCGTCAGCCATCTGTTCGATGCTTCCATGTCGATATGAGGCTGGCTGAGTTCATGGCAATGTCTGCATTGGAATTCCTTACGAGCCCATGATTCACGCAGCTGCTAAGCTTGTGTGACGGGGGTGGTGAGCATTGGATAAGGGTTTTCGAGGTCCAGGGGGGTGAGTTGTGTGTCAGCCATGAGAATGTCTTAGTGGAGTTAGGAGTGCTGTGCTCTTTAGTGGAAATGTTCCCTAAGTGTGTGTACTTGTTTTTCGTGTAGGGTGGTAAGATTGATGAGTCCTCGGATTCCCTCTTTGCAGGGAAGAGATATCCTTTCCGTAGCGGACTTGGGGTGGTGCATGCTGCGTTTCTTGAATGTATTGCATGTTGTACTGCTTCGAGTTCGGGGTTTGTCCGAATTACGGAATTATGCCGAAGGAATAAGTTAGTGTGGGAACGGCAAAAGTGTTTATGGCTTTCATTTTATTTCTTGCGTTGAATTGTGTTTGAGAACGTTCTGAACGTGACCACAGTATGTGTTCTTGAGTGCGTTTTTGATGTTTGTGTTGTCAATGACGCGTGATTGCTGGAAGACCAGATACTTGTAGGTCTCTCCCTCTTCCATGGATTGGATGACCAACCTATGGTCCAGTTCAAAATATATATTCGAGGTCTTGCCGCACATTATATATAGCTTGAGGCATTTGTCGAGTCCAAATTCCATCCCTTTGCTGAAATGTGTGGTGGCTTGTAGTAAATTAGTAAGTTGTGTGTTGTTTGTGGCATAGAGTTTAATATCATCCATGTAGAGTAAGTGTGTGATTTTGAATGGTGTCTGAGTGCCTGAGGTAAGCCTATAACCGTGTTTCGTGTTGTCTAGCATGTGACTCAATGAATTCAAGGCGAGGCAGAACCAAGAGGAACTCAAGGATCTTCCTGGAAAATATCTCTCCCTATGGGAATGAGGACTTTCGTGATGGATGTGTTGGAGGTGCATAGGTGGAATGTTGTGTTCCAACTCTTCATCGTGGCATCCAACAATGCCGTGATCTTGGAATGTATTTTGTAGAGATGAAGAGTGTGTAGGAGACAGGAATGAGGGAAAGAATCAAATGCCTTCTTGTAGTCGATGTAGGCGATGTGTAAGTTCCTATTCTTCGCGTGAGCCTGCAGCAGGATTACTGAGTCAATAAGGAGTTGCTCCATTCCTGCGACAGCCCTTCTGCTGTCTGGAAAGAATGTTATGTGTTTCGATGTGTGTGTAAATTTTTGTCTGCAAGGCAGGAGGTGAGGAGTTTGTAAAGTGTGGAGAGGCAAGTGATTGGACGATAGTTAACAGGGTGTGCTGTTTCAGTGTTCTTGCTCTATAGGTATGTGACACCCTGTGTAAGGAAACGAGGCATATGTTCTGGGTGTTGGATTATGAAACTGAGTGTAAGAGCTAGCTTCCCATGAAGGAACGTGAACCTCTTGATCCAGAAGTTTTGGATTCCGTCTGCACCAGGAGCCTTCCAGTTGTGTGCATGTTTTAGTGCTGTCTGTATGTCTGAGAGAGTAATCTCATGGAAGGGCATATAGGGTAAGTGTTCCTCTGTGATCCGTGGTGCTTTGTCATTTTGAGGGATGGGGTTGGATCACAGAGATGATCAGTATTCATGTAATGCCTTACTGGTGGATGTGATTGTGTTGGGTGTAGTAGAGGGCGATGTAAGGGATCTGTAGAATTTTTTCTCATTGTATTGGAAAGTGTTGTTCTGTTGTTTGCGCAGAGTGCACTGTTTGTATCTTTATAATCTTTTTGCAAGGACACTCAGTTTTTGTTTTAGTTTGTCGAGATGCTCCTGAACCTGGTACGATGGTTTGAGTGCGAAGTGCGAGTATTTATGTGCTTGAATATCTTCCTAACACGGGATATAAGTTTCTTTGTTTTTGATTCCTGCACAGTATTGACTGTGATTCCTGCACAGCCCGGATAGGTCTCCTCTAAGGTCGCTGATGCGGCCCTCAAGGCGACGTCTCCAAGGGGGAATACATTCTTGTGACCGTGCAGTGGGAGGTACGTGGTGTTGTTTGATTCCAAGTACCAGAATGGTTCCCTGTGCCGCGCAGTACAGTGTTGTGTGTGTCTTCTAATGTTTGGATATTGTCAAGGTGTTATGAGATAGTGTGTGTGTGTGCGTTGAGATGGTGAATGACTGTGGAGAGTTGTCTTGATGTGTGTACTGAGTGTGGGGTCTATGCCAGTGTATTGTGCTAGTGCAGTGTGGAAATGATCATGTGCTGAGTGTAATACGTCGTTAGTTGTATTGTTGGGGCATGTGTACTGAGGGGTAGAGATTGTTTCTGTTTTTGCCATAAAAGTAGTGTCTTCAAGTGGGGTGGGGTTGGGTGTCTGTGGTTTCAGCAACTTCTTCCCTAATTTCTGCAAATATGCATGGGGAATAAGATTGTTAACTACTATGGAACGTCGCTGATCCGCTACCCGCTGCTCAGTAAGCTCTAACGATGGATAACGTGTGGTGAATGCTTGATGTAGTGGCTGTCTGTATCCTGTGAGATGAGTCCCTAACTGTGTAACGGTGGAGAAGTCGCGCATAAGATCCTGGTTCATCTGCGATGACCATGGGATGCACTGGCGTGGTTTCCCAGTCTTGGTGGTTGCCTGCTCTGACACAGATGAAACACTTCCGACCGTTGGGATTGGATCTCGTTGCCCGGGCCATACTACATTCTGTAGCCATACTACAGAATGCGGTGTCACTTTCTCCATCACCCCCTGCGGGAGACTGTAGTATAGTTTTCGAACGGAGGCCTATGTCTAATCCCCGAACGCGGGTGACTTTATCCTGCGCCACACCTGATGCAGCATGATCAATACCAGAACAAGATCTCATCATAGACGTTTGGACCCTTTAGCCTACCCTTAATCTAGGGTAGTTCCCACCCCCACCGCGAGGAGGTATGATCCATTGGGGGTAATTATTATCTTCTGCTGATTTTTAATCTTAAAAGAAATGGAAGTGTTACATTATTTTTTTTAATTGAAAACAAAGAGTTTAACATAATTATTAAGAAGTTTCAGTTTATTAAATAATTTAGCTGTCAGTATTATCTAGTAAATACATTTTTGCCGACGCATACATTAAAAATAAAGTAGGTGAAATTAATTTTTATAACTATGTAATTTGGTCTGACTTGTGTTATTAGAGAGCAACTATGCTGATGTAAAGTTTTAAGTTCTCTGGGGTTGTCTTAGTGATTTTGCCAATCTCAGAAAATAAGTAGAACAAGATATGTCACCATTCGATAACAAACGAATAATTGCAAATCTTGTTAAAAGTACAAACTGGTAAAGTTATTATGATGAATGCAATCATTCAATTAACTCTCGTTATACATCCTATAGATTTAGTCTTACTGTCAAAAGTTGCTGATTTACTATCTTTCCGTTGCTAGCAGGGTTGGGTAAAATCTGTTTATCCAACCTATTAAAATACTTGAAGTCGAATGGAATGTGATCAGAAATGATTTTTTTTTCTGATGTTGACGAAATAAACAATGTGGCTGCTTCGATAATTAGGAGTATTAGATAGCCGCTATTGGCAAAATTTCGAAACTATCCATTCTCAAAATATAAAACTTAATGAGAAAACCACGAAATTGATATTACTGATTTTACAACAAATTTATCTGTTACATTAGTAACCATTAAATGCTCATATTTCTTTGTGTTGTTTTGTTTATAGGAACTTTTAGTGATCATACATATACCTGAGGCCTTTAATGCTGATTGATTACTAATTAATTGAAGCTGGTGTTAAAGAAAACGTGATGGTGTTTCTTTTTAAACATTTCGACTATTTGAAATAACATAGCTTACATAGTATGCAAAGGTAAAACTTGAAAGAGAAAAAATGTGGTCTTAAATAGTTCTTTATGATATTCCATTAGAATAATTAACAGCTTAAATTTACCTGTGTTGTATCAGCCCCTCAGCAAAATGACTGACGAAAGACCGTGGCTTTAATGATAAACAATGGTAGACTTTGGAATCTCCTGGTTTTTTTTTTTTTTATTCCATATGTACACATATTAGAAAAGCTATTGAACTGTAATGGAACTCAGTTCCATTGATTATTATGCATAAATTGTTTCCATTTCTCTAATTTTGAAAAAATGAAGTATGTAAAATTTCATATTTTATGTTTTTGCTGTCTTTTCTTAATTTTTGATTATTATTATTATTACTTACATTTTATAAGTAAGGTGCTTTTTTTTGTTATTGTTTTTGATTCATCAGCCATAGACCAATGAAGAAAAACGAATATTCCTCCCTCTCCCCTGCCATCTGCTGATTCCAGATTGTTCTATTTGAAATTTTTCTCACAACTCAGAGGAAAATTGAGAACTTACGGAAACAACAACAAACTCTTTAATCTTTCATCATTATAATAATGAAAACGTATAATGTATTTGCATATTAATAAAGTCGTTTAAAACTAATATTAATTTAAATACTAAACTAATTAAATTGAAGTTTTGCATTTGTAGAATTTTAATTATAATTATAACAATCCATTTCGTTTTGTTTACTTTCTCAATTTTTTTCTTGTCTAAATAAATTTAACACACTGTAATTGTTATTATTATTATTATTATTATTTACGATAATTCCCATTTAAAGAGAGCGTTT
>JAFIDM010009631.1:183369303-183388934 GCA_023159025.1 Thereuonema tuberculata
CTTATTATCGAATCTGGAAATTAATCTTCCCCATATTTCGTGCAAACGTACTTATTTTCAAATTTTTAGATCGAGATAAATTTTGAAAAAAAAAGAGACAAAATTTAAGTAAATGTTTATGTTCCAGCTTTATTTTGCGAGAATTCGCTAAATCACTTTGCATATGGGAATTTCCAAGTAAAATAGTTTTTTTTTTTTTTAAAAAATAACAAATTGAATTAAAACTTGCTTTGAACATACTTATCTATCAATTAATAATATTTCTTTCCAGAAGAAGCCTCAAAACAATAATTATCAATATACTCTATATATACGGATGAGTTAAATGGGTTAAATGGATGAGTTTAGCCTTTTTTATTATGTAGTAGTTCAACAGTATGTTTTGTAAAAGTTGTACAAAAAACAAATACGAAAACAAAAACAAAAAAAACGGCATTTTGCCAGTGAAAATTATAGTCTACAGAAATTATACACACTTGATGAAAATGCATTTTTACTGAAATACATTTTTATCTATTCCTAAAGCTTCTGTTAAGCTTTTTTTATATTTTCAAAAATAATTCTTAAAGAATATATAAAAATCCTGTCCGATTTAACTTTCCCAAGGCGAATTGTTGAAATACAGTACAACCTTTCTTTATTCATCTTTCCTTTTCTTCTATTCAACATTTCTCTTATTAGTTATGTATAGAGCGTTTTCAGTGTTTTTTTTTTTTATTTTTTATTTTTCTATTTTTTTTTTTCCTCTTCAATATTGGTCTGATTTCTTTGAAACTCGGTCAACAAAGAATGCTGAAGATTGAAGGAATGGAGAATGAATAATAAGCAAAGAGTGATGGAAAGCAAAGAAAAATGAAGTTTCTTTGGGTACACGTTGTATATAAAGTAGCTAAGATAGTCTTACAGTCTTAAAGCATATTGTACTTCAAGAGCATTGGAAGATGATAAGAAATACCGTACGTACACATTCACGCATGAAAACCGTGCTCTAAATTAGAAGATGAATATCTTGTGGGACATTTGTAGATATAATTATTGCGATATATTTTCGATTTTGCCTAAATGTATCATTAATTTTAGAACTTCGCGTTCAAACAACTAAAATATTAAGTTTATTTGCTCCTGTACCGAAATCAATCATTTACAGCGATTGAACATTGTGATAAAGATTTCTCTTAGGAAGAATAATATAGTTTTACCAAGAAGTAGATAAAAAAAAATGTTCTGTGAAAATAGTAAAAGATAAAATCATTTACCAGTTTCGCAATAGGCATCAAATGAATTCACTTTGGAAAAAGAAAAAGAAATCTTAATTAATATCAAAAATCAAATCTTGTTATCGGAAATACAAATAAAACAAATTATTACCCACAAACTGATACATAACCAAGAGTCTCCATGAAAAACAAATTGCAATTACATTAACTTAGTAATATGCCTTTCGCTTTAATTCCTTAAAGCGATATATACTTATTTTAATCGTTTCAGGATTGCTGTTTACAAATTTCAAGTTTACAATCTACTAATTTCAACTAGGTGTTACGGAAGAGATTTTCTTCTAAATCTAAAACAAACCTTAGTTCATAGCCCATTTCATTACGTAATAATTAATCATTTCTAAATTCGTTACATTCGAGCTTTTTCATTTATTTTCGCAATTGAGCAATAATTTGGAATAATTCTTAACGTTATTTAAATCCAGTTTTGCTATAATAACCTTAGTAGGTATGAACTTATCATCACGCATCTAAGTTTTCCTCTGCGGTAATGAAAGATCTTAGGCTTTTGGAATGCTTTGCTGAACCAGTTTCGACAGCTGCTGCTCGTAGTGAAATGCTGTTACATGCAGTTTCTATGCGTTCTTATCTTCGTGTCTTAAGGCTGGCTTCAACGTCGTCCTACCAAGAAAAATCGTCTGATCTGACCTTGAAATCATTTAAGACAAGCGAGAAAAGAAATTTGACTTTGGGTTAAAGAGGTTCGGTTTACATCATGATTTCTTAAGAAAAAAAAAAACACACACACACACACAACCAACAACAACAGAACTGGGGAACTTGTCGATTGTTATCAGAGGAAGCGAATGCAAACTTTTGAATTCCCGACTAACAAAAAACAGAGACGGAAGAAGCGAAAGATAAAGTTGAGGGAAGTGCTTCAAGGCGATTTTATCATCTTCTATGAAGGAGGGTTTTTCAACAACTTTGTTGTTGCTGTTGCTTGAATCTCTTATGTAAATCTAAATGCAATCAGAAAATAAAACAAAACACCGTTAAATAAAACAAAATATTTACATTTTATAATGTTTAAGAAATTTAGGGTAATCTTTCAGAACTACCAAACTTGCCATATACATTCGAATGTAATTTATCCTTTACGCAAGGGGGACATGAAAGATAATGTATAAAAGAGAATAATATACAAGGAAAACTTACACTTTATTTTGCGGAAATCAAATACTGCTATGCCAGAAAACATTTTTGTATAAAATGGAAAGATCTACAATGTGTAACATCGGAACAATAAATGGATTGTAATAGAAATTTCGGATACTTATTATTTTATTAAATGACGTTTGCATTCTTAAGATAACAAAAAAGAAAGAAAAACAGAATATTTCTAAAATCTGAATGCGTACATAATTTTATAATATCAGGGCTGTAACTAATACCCAAGAAAATATGTTTATCTTAGTGCAGAGTAACCAACTCAGAGTGTATTCCTAATTTTCTTTAATGCTTCATTTTTTAATTTTCAATCTTAAATTGTTTAATCAAAATGTTTGAGGTTTTCATATATTTTCCCCTCCAATTTTTCAGGTTTATATCATTTTATAACATTGGCGTGAGACTGGCATTGGTGCCAGTAGCTAAGGGCGATCCTATTAATTTCTATTAATGAGCCTATAGCAGCTCAAATAACGCAATAAAATTACATCCATCAAATTCGGAAGGCGATTGCCCCACCTTCAGTACATATCTAAGAACAGAATAAGAAGGAAACAACAGAATATCACGAGTCGTTTTTCCCATTGCTGTAACACTGAAGAGAAGACATAAATGTGTTACTCTTTGGAAACTTTTTTTCTTAAAATTAATTCCTTTTCTTAATCAGTTACGTGTGATGAGAAACATTTTCTCGTGCAGTTAAATGGATGTTAACTTCCGTTCTGATTACAATGAATCTCACCTCTAATTAGCAAATTCTTTGGAATTTGAACAGATGAAATCAAATTACAGCTATTAAGCCAGAAACAGTAATGTTTTGATTAAAACTAAAGCAAAATAAGCGTTGAGGAGTTATAATTGCTATTTAATTATAAATGTAAATTTCATTGACACTAATCCGAACCAAAGTGAAATAAGTTATGATAATTCAAAGCATTTCGATGCGTTGAAATATATGTAAAGATAACGATTATTAATCATAAGAATTTCAGAAAAGCTTTTTAAGAAAACAACATAGCGAAACTTTTTTTCTATTTTTTTCAACTAGGTGAAAAAAGAAAATTAAAGCTATTCATTTTGAAGTAATTGTCTGCGAAAATACTTCTGTAAAACAGAAGAACAGGGATTAATCAAATGAATACAAGATCAGTGTTAGTTCCATTCACAGTCATAGTTGTGAGAACTGGCTACCTCTTGATTCTGAATGGTAAAGTTTTAACTTAGTCGACTTTCACTAAATTCTTAAAATTGTAAAACTAATTATACGAAATTTACAGCTAAAGAATGCAAAATAAGTAAAGTAAAAAGGCTTCTTTTCTGTTCTTCTACTCAATGTTGAAAAATATCCAAAGAATGAGTTTCATTTGTATTTTCAAGTGAAAGGATTGAATCCATTCCAAGATCTCTATACAGCATCCCTACGATTTATGAGTGCTATAAGACAAAGTTTGTATAATGGTATATTAATGCTCACTGAATGAAATTTTAATGGGAGATAGTGGAGCACCAACACAAACCTTTTTCGTCTGTGAATGTATGTCTGCTGATGGCCAACCTTCGGTGCTATAGGACGCTATTTAGTGGCGCTGCAGTCGGCTAGAGCAGGGATATGGAACACCTAGACAAACCTAAACGAATTGAACCAAGTGTAAACAACATGTTTATTCAAATAAGGTGCTTCCGACGCAGACGCGCACATTTTTGGTGGTTTGGAACGTCTGTTTCGGAAGCGCTGGCCCATAAACTCTTCCGTTTCCATTGCAGCCCTATACATGAGAGCTTGACAGCCATCGTTAAACCATCCATATTACACGTAATGTATCCGATTTACGAATGCAAGCCAGTTCTCCCTTCCTACTTCGCTCTTTAGCTGATTGCAGCAACTCTAAATAGCGCCCTCTAGCACCGAAGATTGATGTCAGAGGATATACATTTTCGTCTACATTTAAATGCGAAAAACATTTACCTTGGGGCTCTCTGTTTTCCATTAAAATTTGTACAGAGAGTTTTGATAAACCCTGTACATTTTAGCTCAGATATTACTGAACTAAACTGAAGATATATACGGTGTATCCAATTAAGGCTGCTGATCTGTTGGAATTTAGCTTCGATATGTGTCGCGTGACAACTGTTCACACATAACAATTCCAATAAACTTAAAGAGTGCTTTCTACTCTTATGTTGCTTCAATTTCCTACTGTGTATTAAATTTGAGAGCGAAATAAAAGAAAATCGCAGTGTAAAAAGTTATTTACTATCATAGTTTAATCTATTGCTAGTTTGCTACTGAAGTTCCTGAGTTCAGTTAAAGAATTTAGAGATGCTAATAATCAAATGTTTAAAAAAGTATAATAAACCCATGAGATTTATCACTTTTCTAAAAGATTAAAGATTCTACTATTGAAACAACAGATATCATTACAACATTTTTTTAGAATAACAACGAATCAGAATAAAGTGTTTTTAATAAAAAGTATAGGCCTACTTATGTATGTCTGGCAGACAACTCCTCGATGTCATTTTGAATGAAATTATCAGTTTGAGATAGATTCTAAAATTTTTCGATGTAACTATTAAATATTTAATTAAATATTTAAATTATTAAATTCGATGTAATTTCTTGCAATTATAGCAACTGAATAAGAAATGAATTTGTATGAAATGAATTTAAATGTTGGACCATTTCTCATAAATGCTTTGAATTTCTCAAAAATTTATTTAAATTTGTACAAAAACTTTTTATTACTTAAAATAGTGTTTTCCCAATGGTTTTTAGATCCTATAAATTAATCATTTGATCGTATTCATATACAGTAGAGCCCCGATTACCCGCGGAATTGGGTGGCAAGGGCTTCGCGGATAACGAAAATCGAAATTAATCCGAAAACAGACTAAAAATGAGGTGTAAACACGAAAAAAAATATTTCACCATTAAAAACTACGTTTTATTGTACAAAAAACATAATATGTAAAACTTTTAAAATATGTACAATACAGCAGAAACCTTTCTGCAGAGCAAGAGCCTGCCACTCATCCACAAATTCCCAGAAGACCTATAGGATTACGATGCACAATAAACCTGTCAGTAATTTTCGACCTTCGCACTGTGTGGCCTATAGTATTTTCTCTGTTGTTGGCTTGGATTAAAATTTGTTTTTTTGAGATTCGTAATTAAAAAAAAATTTCGCGGCTCTCGCGGATAATCCGCACCGCGGATAATTGGGGCTCTACTGTAATTGCAAATGCTGTGCTATATTATCAATTCCCCACTAGATGAGAGCGTAATTTCCTTAATAGCTTTACATTTACGTTTTTTTTAATATTTTCATTGAAATGAACGAAGTTGCTTTCAGTCCCGCTTTTTTTTTTTAAATAATTTGTTTTTGTAGCCTAATCTCAAGGAAATTTACTCTCTAAATAAAAAATAATAATAATAATAGTAGTTTATTATTTTTTCATTAATATGTGGAGCAGTTTCAATTTGGTTAAGAAACTGAATAGTAATTTATTATTTTTTTTTTAAATCTAGTTCGGATTCCAACTTCAGGCCTGTTCGTTTAGCGTCAATCGCCTTAATATGGTGCGGAAATTGCAGACTACTTTGTTGAATGAATGATTGATCAGTGTACCATTGAAGTTTAAATGTAGAAAAGATACACAGATGCGCAAAATAAAAATCAAAATATTAATTTGATTTGATTAATAATATCAGAATACTATTTTCAAATAAAATATTAAGTTTTACTTAAGCACATTTTTAAACATTACAAGGGGAGGAGGGGCCCTTGTAAGCAAAAATAAGCAGATGCCCGACCCCCCCCCCCTTTGTGATTACGTAAGATTACAAAATCATTAGCAGTAAAGTACAACTAAAATAATAAATTAAAATAGTCAAAATCATATTAAAATTTTAACTCATGCTTGTTTGTCTGTCTTATGTAAGCATTGCTCTGATTCTTCCCCCCCCCCCCATCTTGTCAGCAAAAATGAGTAAAGCTTGAACCCCCTTCCCCCTTGAATGCTTACGTAATATTTGAACGGCCCCTAATTATTATTAATACTTTTGAAAATAATTATGAAAAAAATGCAAAAGCATTTTTAAAAAGAAAAAAGCGAATATCTACATAATACGTAGTTCAGACTTTAAAAAACTTAGAAATAAAAAGTTTTGTTAAAAAATAGGCTTATTACAAACACTGATTCAATACGTTAGAAAATTCTAATCTATAACAAGAGAGCTTAAAAAATAGCAGGTAATGAGAAATCTGTATCTTTTCATTCAATAGGATTTAAAACAGCTAAAAGAGATTATTAACAGAGTTATTATTTACTTTCAAGCTTATCCCACAGTTATCAGACTATTTCTTTATTTAAAGCTCACATTAAGTCATTAAAGTATTCCAACTATAAAACACTGGGCTACATAGGCTTTCAACTAAAAAGTTACTTAGTTTAGATTCCATAGTAATACGAAAAAGCAAAACTCTAAATTATTCACAAGCTAAATGTTTAGCAATCAAGAAAAAATCGATTTCAAGCTTTCTGATGCACAAAGGTAAGCAAGTAAACATATAACCATACGTCAAACTGCGTAGATCAAACGAAAACAGTTTCTCTGCCAATCGAAACAGGACCTAACTTTCTATTTTTCATGATTTAGATGCGCAAGAGCCGCAGTTCCTCCAGAGACGTAAAAATCCTTTTTCTCTTAGATATCAAATATAAAACGAATATTGTAGTGTAATATTCAAAAACCATATCGATCGGAACTGATTGTCTTGGAGTGAAAATTGAAATTTATTTAAAACTTTAGAACTTTCCTTTTAGTCAAGTTAAATAACCATATTTAATTATATATAAATTCAAATATTTTAAATTTTCCTTCTTGGAATGCTAAGTAAAGGTGTGCCATTTAAATTTTTATTTTACTTTGTATTTTATTTTTAACAAAAGCTGACAGAAAGAAAAGTAAAAAACGAATGGGCCTTTCAGATATTTCGATTTGTAGTTAATTGTTCTAGTGCATCGGTACTATCCTTTATTCAAAGGCCCATCTTTACAAAACTATATAGGTATTTTATTATCTACATATTGTCAGATTTTACCTAAAAATTCCGAAAGTTTATGTGGACTTTACCATCTTCTTTATTTATTTGTATTAGTAATTTTTTTTTTTTATAATGATGTCGAATTCAAAACATATTTACTATTTATAAATAGAATGTTAGGGAATTGCATCTATCAAAAAATACATGACTTAAATCATTTATGAAGACTGCACAATATTCAATTTCAATCAATGTAAGGCAATTAATGTAAAAATTATTTTTGGAGTAGTTAATAAAATTTTTCCCATCTAAGCATTTCCCTGTGAATTATTTAGTTCAATATAATCATAAAAGTAAGATAGTTATTTATTTACAATAATTTTATCAGTATTTTAAAATATTAACAACATTTCAAGTTTTGCGGTTGATACGAAATTTCAGTATCATATTTCTTCCATTTTCTTTTTTAAATTGTAATTTAACTTGTAAAAAATTCCATTCAATTAGAACTTCATTTATATTTAATTGACAATAAATTATGACAGCAACTTAGAATACGAATGTACAGGATTTTTCTTTCTTTACTTACAGAAGTTAAACCGTTTTCTAAAGAGTATATTATCAGGTATCTAGGGATTCATATCAACAGGTATCAACAGGATCACGTATGAAGATAAAGGCCTAATTGTTACAATCAGTGTGAGAATAAAAGATATTTATAAGCATAAAGTTTTTATTTTAAGGAAAAAATTGTGTTGTTAGGGAAAATATGAATTAAAATACAAAACTCTATCAAAAGTTGGTATATGATGAATTTACATGTGTTGTCTAAGCAAATGTATACTATTCTGGATCAGGTCAACAATGTTTCTATCCTAAGCCATCAGCCATTGTGAAGTCTAAGAGGGTATTGCCTCAGTCACGTCAAGTTGAGTTGCTCGTTCCTACGACTGTTAGGAAGCGAATTCTTTCTTGACAAAATTTGAAAAACTCTACTAAATCGACAGTTCCAGAAGTCACAGATGTTCAGCAACAATGTAAATAACATTTCTATGACATTATCCATAGAGCAACAGGTACCATCGCTTTTGGTAGTTGTAAACTTGAAAGACTCAATTTTTGCAAATCATCTTGCTTTTTAAAATTATATTAACTAATTATATGTATTATTATATTATGGCGTGCTTATGTTAGGGTGTGTATGATCTTATCTACAGATGACTTCCCACATTTAAGATAAAATCTACTTTTTGTTTTTAATCAGCTACAGTTTTGATGTCTTGGCCAAATATTATTTCTTGAGATTGATTTGATAGCTGTCAAACAATGATTGATAAAATTGATTCAAGGACGGTTCTTCTGCTGGAAATCGGATAAGGGAAAAAATAAGGACTATGAAAAAATAAATCAATAAAATTGCATTTATAGAAGTTCAATAACAAGCGTAATATCAGTGAAATAAATACACTTAATTCAATAAAATCTAATTTTAAATTTCTTTAAAATTAAAAAAAAAAATCTTACCAATTTATTTATTTATTAAAGATAAAATAATAATGTACTATTCAGTTTAAAATAGAAATTCTTTTTTAAGTTTCTGAATTTAAGTAACATTAAAAAGTTTTATGTAAGCTTCTAACTTAGAAGTTTAAATGCAAATAATTCATGATTTTATTACGAATGGAATCATAGAAGTAATTTGAAAAGAATTTGTTTTCTTAACAGTAACCCCAATTATGTGTTTATAAAATATTATAAAATAAAATTCTAATTCTTCATTGGCATATCCGTTCACATTAATTCCTGAAGTTTTACTGGCAATCGTCCTCAGAAGTCTTAAGTCTAATTCTACCAACATTTAAGACAATGCAATAGTTCAATAAACGTTCTTTGGTTCATAAGATATTCAAGTTGTTATTCACTTTTATTTATCATATTAGCGATTTGATTGTTGTACTAGGTAAATTCCATTGAATTTGTTCATTTGAAAAAAAATATAAGATTGTGAAATGAATTAATTCGGGATACGTTCACAACGGTTTCTTATTGGTTTTTGGATTTGTGAATGACAGTTATTGTACTATGTTATCGTTGTTGATGTGAAACTCAAGGGACTATTTTTTTTTTATTTTTTTAACATATTTGTTTAATTCTTTGCTTTGAACCCTTAGGAATTAGCCAAGATCATTTTGATGTGATTATATTGCTACAATTTTTCCCGTCGCTGCGCATGGACTATTATTTGGCTATTGTTTGTCTGCTGGCACATGTATCTATTCGCAATGCCAGCTGACAGTTAAGATCGACGAAGCGACATAGTTGCTGGGGAATAGCGCTAAAGAAATCATTTCACTAATTGATTTCATTAAGTTGAATTTTTAAGTTGGGGAAGCTGGATTTGCGAGGAAATTATTCTTCAGATTATCATGTGGAAACAGTTTCGAAATGGGTGGGTCTCAATGATATAGCACATCAACTTTCCGAATTCTGAGGCAAATTTCAAGGCAAAAATTCATATACTAATCTGTAGCACAAAGATGGTACTTCTTCTTCTACTTCTACTCAGAAATATCATTAAATATCATTGAAACATCAGTTTCAGTTCAATGTAAATTAAACCTAGTTCATGCCTTTAATGAAACTAATATGGAAACAATAGTATAGAGGACATCATGCGACTCCCGATAAAGGTTGAAAGAGATTCTTAAGAGAAGTCACTTGGAATTGTTTACGATGATGTTATCAACAGCTAGATCATTCGAGCAGTCTTATAAAAGGGAAATGCGGCCAATTGATCTGATCATTGCATAGCAAATTATCTTCCTCGAGCAGTAAACGGTATTGTACCATGTGTAGCAGTTGATACTTAGAGGTAACATCTGTTAGAAGCATGAAAATGGGACTTATCTTCTGTGTCCCATCCCATCACATTGTAATGCGATGGGATAATGTGAAAAATGGGCCTATGACACCATTGTCGGAAGAACGTTGAACGTGCCACAGAACACAACAACGAACCTCAATGTCTGGCTGCTTGTAACGATATCTGAGAAGAGTCATATCAGTTATTGATTATCTCAATGAATCATTTTCTTATTTATACATTTAACTATTCCCATAAAACTTCATTTACAGAACTTTTATGTTTCTGGATACTTAGATTTTTGTGTCCCACAGTGTACTTACATCTTTTACGAAAATATATGAAAACGTGCAAATTTATGATATACTGTATAAGATTAATTGAGGAGCTTAGTTTCAAAAGCCGCCATCTCCAAAATTAAAAATTTTGGGAAAATAGGAAAAATTGTATCTACGTTATTACTGCGAATTTACAAAATATTTTTTTTTGTATTGTAGGTTATAGAAAGAGTAATAAAGTGACCCAAATCAAAAAAATCTGATCCTGATAGTTTTAACGTTATATTCCGTTTTTGTGCGGAGAAGGCGGTGTTTGATAAAAAGTATTGGAGTTAGGGGTTTTTGAAGTAAGATTTTGCGCCGTATATCTCGGAAATACAATTTCTTACTAGAAACATGGCAATTCTTACTCACCGCTTTTCCTATTAAGTCCAAATGCGGCCAGATTTGGTCCCAGCTGGTAAAAATTACTGATTTAAGATTAATAACAACACCTAGCTAACCCTTATGTCCATAATTTTTTTAAATAATTTTCACACTAACTCGTATTATCACTATTCATAATTGAACATTCTTTTATTGCAATAAATGTATCTTACATAATCTCACTCGCACTCTAGGGAATTATTTTAAGTAGTTTCCTCATCCGTAGCGCTGCAATCGCATTCACTATCGGTTCTGGAATCTGAATATTCTGTCTCATCAGTCACCAGTATTCCCTTGTAGAATTCCAGATCTGGGTTTTCTTTCCATTCGTCGCCGTACCTTGTAACGAGGAGTTTGCGAACATCCTGGATTTTGTTCTGATTAATTTGAACTCCAAGGGATACACGATTATCGACTGTAGCTCCTTTCACCTCTTCGTAATCGAACTGAACAGTGTGCAATCGGTATTGTATTTCGGCAGGACCCAGGGAAGTGGCGGCCGAGTTAGTTTGGTGGCCCATAAGCTACGAAGAGTTCCCAGTCCGGGAGACAGCAGTTTGTGTATAGTATCGAACTTAGATCAAACCCCAACCCCCGGAGTTCAGTGGATAAACGTCCCATTGCCACTTTCACCGGTAGCAATATTTATAAAAACAGCAAGACTTTTGTTTCTATCGACATCACATGGATTCTGATATGTTGAAACTACTGTGGCGCCACCACGCAAGGAAAATAGTTTTGGATATGGCGGGGTTTGATAATGCATTATCATTGGAATGGCGGGCTTTGAAACAAAATTCGTATCGAAATCGTATCACAATACATTGTTATGACGGTTTTTTAAGTTAAACTGAATGCAAACGATGGGTTTTGATTTGAACTTAGTAAAAACTCTATTGGCTTGGAATTTGCAATTTTTGGAGATGGCGGGTTTTGATACTAAGCTCTTCAATTATATCTTGTCTAGAAAAATCAAATATGCTTATATTCATCACAAAGACAAATTTGAAAGTTAATATGGATGTTTTGTTCGTAATCATGCCGAGTGATTCTTTAATAGGATTCACTCTTGTTTTGGATAATTTCAGTCAGTATTTTTTTTGTTTTGTTGAGCTCGTACAGATTTCTGATCTTTTAACTCTACTTTATTGCTCTCATTAAATTATTTTTTTTATTTTTTTGAAGAAGTAATTTAATTTTCAGAAATCGCTACATGTAACTGCGAATCGCCATGCTCTGCTATTCAGATGAGAGAAATTTGATCTTCAATCGATTTTAAAAAACAGCAACAACAACATTCATTTTGCTTGCCATCTTGATGGTTGTAAACATCCCTTTAGCCTCATTAGGAAGGCAACTAATAGATTGAACTCAATTCGTTGTTTCAACGAATAAAATTTTCCAGTTTTAAGCAAAAAAGAATTGATTTACAAAAAAAAAAAAAAACAACAACAACCTTATTCTTACTCAAATTTACTGAAGAAATGTTGGAAAAAAACTCCTAATTTCATTGCTTCGCTACCGAATCAGAAAGAATCAAACGATTCTTAATGGCTGTCTTGTCAATTTGATTTCCACTTATAAAGCTTATAAACTTTTTAACTTAATTTGGTTCGACCAGGCCACTCGAAATAGACTTTTAAAAAAGTTATCAAACAAGCACTAACCAATCATTCGCCAATTACAACGTTGTAAAAGAAACTGGGGCTTGATGGGGAAAACATGTTTTGTTTGCGGATCTTGACATATCTGTCAAGAGGATGGTTCAAGTGGGGTAAGCAGGAAAAGCGAAAGAAAGGAAATGGAAGGCAGGAAGTTAAAAGAAGACTTTCAGAAGTTAGAACTTAGAATAGGAATGGAAATGAAAAGAGAAGCTAATTAAAACTCGGATACTTCAATCTAAGGAAATTAAAAAATTCCGTTTAGGGAATTATCTCGAAAAGAATCAAAACCAAGTGAATCTTCATCGGAAAAAAATGTACTTGGACTACACTGCATTTATCTCATTAACTTTATTCAATATATACTTTTTAAACAAAGCTTTTCTAAGATCTTCATATGTCTGCAGATTTTTCTTTCAAGATGGTACAATTCAAATTGTTTCTAAGGTTTCCAATTATAAAGAAACAAAAAAAGAAATTATTTTATCTTTCTTTGCAGTACAAGTTGAAAGATTTGAATTTAGCTTTTGCAAAGTGAATAATTTACAGAAACAATATTCAATAGTAGCAAAATTTAATAGTCTTTAGTTGTTTTTCTAATGTACTGCATCCTCAGTGTGGGTTTACTTTTAATAGATTAAAATTTCATGCTAAATAAATCAGCTCAATAATATATCAACATTATGAAATGTTTTGTTAATTTCAAAATATAATAATTTCATTTCTTCATTATTTTATTTTTTCATGAATTTCGTTAGTCATTGCCAGGTTACTGTATTGTTAGTCTAATACTTAAATTAGCATCATCATACAGCAGTGTTTGTATATTCGGTTTAGTCAGATTAAACATTCCTGAACTTTTAAATTGATTTTTTATAATTAGAAACCCTGCTAAAGTTAATGGTTGCATTGACTTTAACAATTGTGAATTACAAGAAAGAAATGAGGATTTGAATAACAAAGAGTTTATTTCTACATCGATCAGTGATACAGTCGGACCTCTATTTAACGAACCTCTATTTTGCGAACTTTTCTTTGGAGCCAAGAACATTTTGCTAATTTCTTCGTAAAAATAACCCCCAAATAGCGACGTGTATTTTCTGTTTAACGAACTTTTTCATGGTATCTATTTTTTTTCTCTTGAAATGTTTTTATTATTAATATTCCCTTAGAGGAAATGAAAGAACTGTGGATACAGCTGTGGGAAAAAGAAGAAATTAACGATGATGTGCTGATTGATGATCATCTTTCACTTGATTTTGAAGTTGAGACCTCGGAAACACTTACTGAATCGGATATTTTGGACAGTGTAAAAAATAAAAACAATACAGCAATGAATTGGGATGAAGATGAAGATGATGAAAATGGTAATGATCATGATGCAGAAATCAAAAAACCTTCGTATGATGAAATGCTAAAATCATTTGAAACAATCCGACGCGGATTACAATTTGAAGAAAATACTGAAGGGGTTTTTGGTGCATTGCAAAGATGCGAGACGTACTATGAGCAAAAACTCTTTAAAAAAAAAAAAAACTCATTTAGACAAAATTAACAGACTTTATTAGTAAGATTTAAGTACGCATGTGGTAATGTACGCTTTATGTCATTAAGTTATTACTTTTTTTAATAATATTTATTGTTTATGTATTTTAAATCTGTTTTATGTAGTTTAAAGTAATTTTAAAAAGGTGAATCTCTATTTAACGAATTTTCCATTTAACGAACTTTTTTTCGGGATTTAGTGACTTCGTTAAATAGAGGTCCGACTGTATATTATAGTGTTGACAAGTCGAATGAATCCCTATATCATTTTAGACTATCTTTAAAGGTAATTATCACATGCAGAGGGGTCTTTTTTTACAGGTTAAATGAGCCAATAGCATCGACAAAGATAATCCATTTGGTTTTCTTGACAGATAGAAAAGTGCGAGATTTAATTCAGTAGTACATTGGAATTTGACTTTTGATTTAAGTTTAAGATTATTCGTTTTTTGAATTTCTCACAAACCAATGTCGAGATAACAATTTCTTAGATTTTTAAGCCACATTCTGTATAAATCTTATTTTTCTATTTCACTTCTAAAATGATTTGCAACGGCAGTTCGGAATGATCTCGCTAAAGACCAAAACACTCGGAAAATTAACGACTGAAAGTTGTAAAATTGATTTTTTGGAAAGGTAAGAATGGAAGTGGAGGACCAAAGATATTGATCTCAGCTTCTGAAAGGCCATAAAACTAATGCATTTACACTCATTAACAAAAAAAGCGACGCACCTAGAAGGAGTTGTCCGATGGAGACAAAAATTGGTGGAGAGGAAGATTATGTACAGAATAGAAAATGATTAAAATTTCAGACAAATTGAATGATTTATTTCAGAGTTACAGAGTTACAAGTAATGAGCTCAATAAGGTGTTGACCCACCTCTACCCTGAATGGAAGCTGCCACACGACATGGCATAGAGTGATAAAGCTCCCTGATGGTCTCCTGCGGTATTTCTTGACAAATTTGCTCCAATTGTCGGGCTAGGTCACCCACATTCCCTGGTGGATGCAGTCGCCTTGCCATCATATCCCAGACATGCTCGATTGGAGAGAGATCTGGGGATCTGGCTGGCCAAGGAAGTGTTTCACAAGCTGCAAGACAGGTCATAGCAACACGTGCCGTATGTGGTCTGGCATTATCTTGCTGAAAAATAAGGCCAGGGTACTACAAAAGGAAGGGTAGCAAAACAGGTCTCAGAAGATCGTCGACGTACCGCTGTGCTGTAAGTGTGCCGCTATGACGACCAAAGGGGTTCGGCTATCAAGGGAAATGGCACCCCAGACCATAACTCCTGGTTGAAGGCCTGTGTGGCGTGCAATAGTGAAATTAGGATTGGCATGCTGCCCTGGCCGTCTCCAGACACGTCAGCACACAGTTGGAAGCGGGATTCGTCGCTAAACACTATACGTCCCCAGTCAGCATCATTCCAACCGGATCGAGCACTGTAATCTGGCCCGACAGTGTGCAGACGTGAGTGGCAGGTGGCGTAGCGGTCGGTACGAGCGTAGATGTCGCTCTCTCAGCCGTCTGTGAATGGTCATGGTGGATATTCGTATGCGGGTCGCACGTCTGAAGGTTGATAACGATCATTCAGGCGCTGTGACAGCTGATTTGACAATCACTCTATCCTCCCGCTCTGCTGTGGCTCTCGGTCGACCACTACCTTCATGACGCTGAAATCTGCCATTGTCCGCCCATTCCTGCCAGCATCTTCTAATCGCCGCATCACTTCGACCCATATGACGAGCTATTCTCCGATTTGCCCAACCTGCCTCTTTCAATCCAATGATACGACCTCTTTCAAACTCTGACAGTCGCACGTAATGAGCTCGAATCCTGCGGCGAGGCATTTTTTCAGTCGTTGAAAGGTATCCTAACTCGCAATGCAACAGAAATTTTGACCATCAGATTGAGAATCGCTTCTTATATAGAGTGCGCAGTTCCGATGCGATGTAGCTCTCGCTATTCATTCATTGGACACCAAAGTTTAATCATTTGCATGGGCGGTCCCAATGTCTTTGCATACGAAATTTCATTACAATCGGACAACTCCTTCTAGGATGCGTCGTTTTTTTTGTTAATGAGTGTATATTTTGAAAAAAGAAAAAAAAAAGCTTTAAACAATGCAAGAACAATTATAAAAATATATCTAGCGTCCATTAATTTGGGACAAAAAAATGACAGGTGAACAATTTCATTTTAATGTAGAATGTATAAAGTTTATCTTAGAATATTACTTTGAAACTTTTTTGGATTCAGATTTATAGAATCACATAACAATAAAATTATTGCACTGAACTTTAAATTACTCAAGTAATTATATGGAAAAGCTGTCAAAAGTTGAGAAGAAATAACTAACTTGACATGAGTCTTTCATCTAAAAATCTTCAATGAAAAATGATGACAACGAAGTTTTTCTTAAGTAAAAATGAAAATATAAATGAATGAAGAAATTGTAACAAACAAATAAGAAAAAGAAGGAATTCAAATCGAGACTGAAGGACATGAGTCAGACAAACTTCATCTTTAGAATCAAACTCTCTAATCTTAGAAAACCTGTTTTGTTACTAATCCTGGTAGCTTTGAACCTCATAGCTGAAGAAAGAAAAAAGAAGTGCTTGGCCATTCACCGTCGCTTCCTACATTAAAAAATAACATTTCGCTTAGCTCTGCAATATAACTCCGGCTCATTAAAATCGGTAAGTTACTGTTAACGACCTTTTACACAACAACATCTCTTAACGCAATTCCATCAGAAGCACTTAACATACGCGTAAAACATTTTTATTTGATAGGGTGAATCTTTAACCAGTTAAATCTAATTCAGCTTCAAGTTAATGGAGAATACTTAACTGTCCTCGGTCGGGTTTTTAAAGGCATTATATAATAAACGTTCCGAATTAACGATGTTCTGTCAAGGAAAGGGCTATATTAATGTAAGCGGAAGAACAAAAATTAAAAAAAAAAAAAAAAAAATTCTGAAAATTTTGTTACCATTAAGATTTTGAGTGAAACAGAATTCTAATTGAAAATAAGAAACAAACCACATTTATTGGAATTGTTAGACTTCCACTGATGACATCAATTCCCGTATTGATAATAGTTAAAATAAAAAACAAAAAAGATCATCAGAACACTTAACTGCAGATCTGTTCAAGCGAATTTCACCATAGTGCAGTAGCGGAGATAAGGGAAGACGAGTTAACAATTTCCCGGGTATGGAAGGATTCGATACTTAATATCGTTGTTTTATTTATTTTTTTATTTGCAAAATAAGATCGGCAATTTTTTTCTTACGTCAATCCTTACGGTAGCATTGTGATCATCCCCATCGCAGTGCCTTAAAACCTACCTACTTAGCGAGATCTTATTTTCGGTGTACATATTTTTTAAGGCGAATTAGAAAAATGTACAGAATTAGAAAAAGTTAAGTCTGAAACATTTTTGCAAATATCTTGGATTACCATTCTCTATCGTCAGTTTCAGAAAAAATAAAATTTTTGATGCTAAGTATTGCAAAGTGAAAAGTAAATGAACTCGAACTGATTGAAATTCAAGAAATTAAACATGGTATGTAATTGCAAGACAATACACAGAAGAAATGCATTAGCAGAGAGAGAAATGACATAGAATGGTGAAAACAAGGGAAGTCTGATTGGTCACTTGGATATCTGCTTTAAGAGCAAGAAGAATCCTATTTAATCTGCTTTTAATGAGAAATGAAACTGAAAAAATCTCTTTTAACAAGAATATCTTATTACGATCTCTTCCCCCTTAAACTAATCTTCTTAAATGGCGCGAAATTTTTCGTTAATAGTTGAGCAATTTTGACCTCTTGAAGTTGTAACCCAATCTAGCATTCCAGGGCGTTTGAAATAACCTTTCGTATGTTCATCTAATTATGACCACTTGAATTTACTTACTAATTAGTTATTGATCGCATAAAATACTGCAGAATTAGAAACAATGAAATAGTAAAGGAATCATGCATGAGTAGTCTTATTTGGAGTGAAACTCATATCGGAATACGAGTTAATAATCAAATGTTTACAGTATTAAGATTTCCATTATGTCAAGAAACAGTCAATAGGAATCAATGAAGCATAAAGGTAGCGATCTTTAATACCAGAGGATCCAAATTAATACCTAAACTATGGCAACAAGTTGCAAACTTTAAATCACAAGTATCCCTGCTTATCTAAATAGAACTAATTGAGTACTAAAGAAAACGTTCAAGAGAAGACAGCTGCTGCGGACTTCAGGGATAAAGCTAAAGAGAATAAACATAAAAAAAAAGTAAAGAATAACAATAAATTAAATTAAGATTCAATTTGTGTTTTGGAGTATTGTTACAAATTTACCAAGTAAATATTATGGAAACGAGGTAATCTACAGCATAAAAAATTTAGGCAAAACCCTTAATAGAATTTGAGCAAATACTATATATAAAATACAGTATATAATATATTTGGATGCCTCCAATGGAGCAGGCATAAATTTCTAATCTATTTCTCCCATGGAACGATGACGACCATATTTGCGTATGGAGGAGGATTTGGCAACCCTCACATCCTGACTCAGACCAGGAATACATACATTCAATGCGAGTGGTGTTACGGAGTCATAAACAATTTCTTAAGACAATCGGGCTCCACTAATAATTGTAGCAGGTATTTTAACAGAACAACCATACGATCAGGAGATCCTGCGATTCGTCGTATTGCCTTTCACGTCATTTCTGCAATGTCCTTGCAGTCAGATAATGCCGGGCAACACACTCCTAGAGTACCTCCGTACTGTTGAAATGTTTGCTTGGCCACCAGACCTCCATATCCGTCTCTTATCGAGCTGTCTGAGACATGCTGGGATGTTAGTTAAAGCCACAGCGCAATCACAGCACGCTTGACAAAATTTGACATAGGCTAACAAAAAAGTTTTATTTGATGCGTCGTTACACAGTAGCATGCATCGTAGCAAAAGGTGGCTTTATTAGAAACTTAATCTGTTATATTTTACTAGCAGCAAAGCCTGTCGGACGACAGGCAAAAAAAAAATCTGAAAAATAATTTTATTATCAACTATCAAATATAAAGTAAATGTAATCTAAATACTACGCTAACTTGTGAACGAAGCTTCTACGGCAAAAATGAAGTTTCGAAATCAGCGTAAACAACTGAGTAAGTATGCCAAATTTCATTAAAATGGATGCAGTGGTAACAAAATTATTTGGTTTTGAACATATGTTTTGTTAGAATTTCAGTTGTCGAGGGCAGTTCCCAAGAATAAAATTTCATGGAAACAACATGGAATAACACAATGAACTAATATTTTCATCCAATTTGAGTACCCTTGATTCAATG
>JAFIDM010009631.1:183393934-183422363 GCA_023159025.1 Thereuonema tuberculata
TTTAAAATTGTGTGAAAGGAAACAAACATGTATAAAAAGAAAATTTATTCAGAAACTTGATAAATTTCTTTTCATAGATGTTTGTTTCCTTTCACACAATTTTAAAACTAAGACTAAAATTTTTCTGGAGTCGCACCCCCTACTAATTTTAGCTACGTCCACACAGCAGCCATCAAAGTTAATCGAAGTGTAATCGAAGTTTGGTGCACTCGGCCATAAACGTTCTATCTAAGCAGTGACTGCATTGTGAATTTCACACATTTTATTATTTATCTCGACATGCACTTAAAGAGTATATGTAAATTTTCTTTTTTTTTATTATTATTTTTTTAAAATTTCAACTGAAGAATGAAAGAGGTCGTGTAAATATATCAATATATCAAAAGCAGTATCTGACAGGAATTAATATCATTCGAGTTATTATAAAATATTTTTAATACAGTAAGACATGAGTAATCTTAATAATCCTTAGAAATAAAGGAAACATATCTGCCGGAATAATGGAATAACGTAAAGAAAGATTTTAAAGACCATTAAATATATCGGTCTTTATATCAATAATTTCGGAGAAATTATGAAACGCAAAAGCAAAAGCTAAAAGAAAATATGAAAAGCAAAATTTAACTTCCTTAATAATTCATAAATCGAGAAAATATAGCTTAAAAAAAATAACAAAAATGACAAAGGTGTTCTTCATACGCACGGAAATTATGGCTACATGGTTAATGATTAAAAAGAAATGTCATCACAACATAACTTCTTTTAAGAATGAAATTAAATTGTATTAACGATCATACACTTGTTTTTTATTTATTAAAAAAATTGGTTTAACTTGAACTAAACATTTAAATTTATTTAACTTTGGTTTTCTGAAAAATTACTAAAAAGAGAAAGAAAAAATTAAACAAAACAAGTTTTAAATTATCAATCGAGTGAGAAATGAAATGAAATAATAGTTTAGTGATTGAGTCTTTAGAAGATAATTAAGTTTCTGGAATGTTCTTTTGGGAGACTCAGCTTATAGGTTGGGAATGGAGTATTAGGAGATCATCCCAAGCAATTTGTGGTCGCACAAGCGTGTCACTGCACGTGGTTCCGTCGTAGATTTGATGGATTTCATACATTGCTTCCTCGCTTTCTTTACATGCTGCTTTCCATAGAAGAAAAAAAAATTCTTGGGATCAATACTTTATAGAGCTAAGCATCTCATCGTTTTCTGAAAGTCAAGAAAGGGAACAAAATCGAAAGAAAGAAATCTCAAGTTGAGAAGTTTCAATTAGAATTGAAACCATATCAGATTGTAAGTTTTAGCACACATTGTCCTGCTTTAGTATATTTAATTAATATATTAATTAAGAAAATTATGTGGATTTAATTTAATCTTCGGAATAAACATAAAAATATGAAAACTTCACTTCACTTTTTTTTTAAAAAAATATATCCAAGCGTCGAACAATTATACCAAGGAATAGTAATTGTTTGTAAATATTAATATTTGAATATTAATTATTTAAAATGCGTCACAATTTTGACTTCATGTAAACCAACTATTTAAAACTTTATCTGTTTAGTAATGAGTGTTTTTGATAGATATTACAGACTTTCGCGATTATTGTCGTTGCTGGCTAGACTATGTCAATAGCAATTGTCTCATAGATCGGTGGGAGGGAATTACCTAACATAGAAACACTGCTGTATATTTAAATTCTTCCGTTGCTAATAGGAAATTTGCAGGAAACATGTATTCGATACACAGAATTGTTCTATTGTTTATTTTTTGAGAAATACTGGAGGAAATGTTTAAATTGATTTTCGAAGAAAACGCGAATAAGGTAAATTTTATCTTTTAGATCAAAATTTTCCTTTTAATATAATTATTAATTTACATAAAATATCTGGTTTTTTATGGATTATGTTACTTTTTTATTCGTAACATATTTAAAATATTTGAAAAAATTCAGTTTTGAGACACTTGAAGTACGATGTTTTTGTTGTGACTTGCCATAACAAGTATTGTTTTACATTAATGCTTTCTATGATTGCATAAAAAGAAATTTTTTCATCCAACTCCCAACTTTTGTTATTAGAAAGCTGTACCTGTGTACATTGACCTGTGACACAGCCGAATATAGGAAATAGAATTTGAGAGAAGGATGGCCTTTCCAAGTGATTCACGAATCTTTGATTGAATAGTTGAAGTAAGAAGTCATCCATGACTTACGTGAATTCGAAACTAAACCTTCGTGTAACGAAGTCCACTTACCTGCCAAATTAATTATTAATTTAGATAAATTAACAGGAGCTCAATTGATCTGAAAATTAAAAAAAAAAAAAAAACTTGCACACAGCTTTCACTGGAATATCTTCAATATTCAATTTCTCATTGCAGAAATTTAAAATAAGCCATTGCTTCAGAATTGGCTCATAATGAATCGAATATTTTTCTAGGGCAAGTTTTAGTGAAAAAGATAAGTCTAGGATCTTCTTCATTTTAAGCTATTTATAGTTTCCTCATTACACAAAGGACTGTCAACGCAGCTGAAGTTTTGCAATATTCCGTGTCAATATCATCCCAGAAAATGAAAATTACATGAAAAAGTAATAACTTGGTCTAAAAAATATTTATATTAAAGTGATACCTTATTACCTCATTATAAAGAACTCATATGGCATCAGCCTTTCATTAGGGAAACAACTTCTACAGTGTACAGAAACAAGGAAGTTCAATCATAAGATCTAATATAAATGCTAATAAACTTGAAAACCAAAGAAAACTTATTACATCGAAAACTAGCTCATCGTCTAATGAAACTATGAGGTATTACAACTAATTTCTTGAGGGACTGTATATAATACTGAAGAAACCTTGTTCCCGTAATAATTTTACTGCAATAGATAAGAGAATGCGTTACGGAAAGTTCAACTGAGACTGTAGACAATAATTCCTCAGTTCTTCTATCCGTATTCACAGGGATATCTATCTAAAATGTTTAATAGGATTTTCAAGTATTCTTTTTATCTGAAGCACTGTTAAAAATTAAAGTTTCATTGTTTTGCTAAATAGGTCATTTTAAACTTAATTAAACTTATTAATAATGCGGTAAAATTCTGCTTCTGAACATTCTGATTCATGCAAGTTTGTTGCAGTGATTTATTGATCTAAAACAACAAAAGTAATAAGTGTGGTTCAAAACAACATCTGTTTTGATAAAGAAATGTTTGTATTACTGGGGAAGATTAGTATTTGCTGAAACACGAATAATTCGGAGAATAAAATGACAAAAAATTGATTTCCTTAGAATACCTCAGAAGATTTCTTGTTATGATTTTTCTGAAAATCCTGAATATTTTATTTTTGTGAAGAGAACGAAAGAAAATTACCTTCTTTTCAATTTCTAAAGATATCGGAGATTATAAAAAACAAAAACAAGCAATTCCGGTAAAATATTCGTTCAACTAGCATTAGGATGAATCACTCACTCACTCGTACTTTGTCTGATTGAGTGATGTTCCATGGACAATATTGTCCCTGAAAGATAGACTATAGGCAAATTGTGCAGCCGGCTTATCATTCCTCTCCTGCACCCCTTTGGTCCACGGCTTCTTATGCCTTACTCGAAGCAACCGTTTGGGGTTTCCATCTGCCACCCGACTCACATATCTTGGGTGGCAGATCATGGGAAAGATAGTGACGTGGTTTCCCAATTGTCATCCGAAATATGGAATGGCTTCAGGCCTGCTGGAAAAGATGAAGAAGCAGACAAACACAAGAAAAGAAATAAATATTCATGCCGACGCTGGGTTTCGAACCCAGATTCCAACTCATCTGCCTCATGAAAGCCTGACATCCTTCCCCACAAGGCTATGCCGGAACGGCTTTGGATGAATGGTCCGAACTAAACTATTTCAGAGCAACTTCTAAGATAGACATGGGAGAGTTTTCAAAAAATCAACTCAACTGATTTCATATTTTAGATTAACGGAATATAAAGAAAGAAAACATTTGTTTATGTTATTAAGAAAACCAATAACATAGTTAATGTTAACTCCCAAAGAAAGAGATACTTTCAGATTTCCTGAAAGCAAATAATTGCTGATCAAATTAGTAAAACTACTAATTAAAGAAGGAAGTTGTAGTTGCCTCCCAACTATTAACATTTAGTTATTTTGAAGTTATTTTATCCTGTAGGGATGAATAGATGCACAGCAGGAATTTTCACTTAAAATTACATTCAAAAACGCTTTTTTGATTTTAACTCCTTTTTTTCTCACGGATATGTTTTAAGGGATTTATAAATGCTACAGAATCCTGTAATAGATATTATAACTAGGCTGACCACTGAAATTCTCTTTCTCATAAACGATTTCCTAAACTCTAACTTGAAAGCCGGGGCAAAATAAACTTTTTTAGCGACCCATTTCGGAGCTATTGTGAAGGCGACCAAAATTAGTCCGTTCATCCGTCCATGTCTGTCCACCCCTAAAAACTCCCGTACGGACTTCACCATTGTGTTCAGAGGCTCAAACAATGTAGGAATGGGGTATTTTTAGGGACCAACGCTCCCCATGTTCGAGATATTGGAGATATTGTTTTCATTGGATTTCCCTATTAGCTTAAATGTTAGAAATGCAACATCTTATTTCAGTTGTCAGCTATAGCTTGATGCTTAAGGTCTCCGGTTCAAATACTGAAGATAGTCGGTTAGAATCCGTATATCTATTTTTTGTTTTGGTTTATTTTTTCTCTTCATCTTTTCTTCTCAATGTCCGCGTGTTTTTTTTTTCTTATTTTTCCTAACTTTTTTATTTTTTTACTAACTTTTTTTTTATTTTTCCTTACGTTAATATATTTCCTTTTTTATTATTATTTTTAATTTTTTTATATATTATTATGGGTCGTCATAAATTTATGCTTTAGCACAAAATTATATTCACTTGTTTGATATAACCTCTCTTTTTTTCAAATGAAATAACACTTGAAAACTGTAAATGATAAACCGATAAGTTATTAAGTGAGTAATCGATAGTTATTTTAGGAGAAAAACTGGATGAACAACTGCTATCTTCTAAATAAAATTAACTGTCTTATAAATGGAGCTTTGACAAATAAACTAAATCATAGAAATTAGAAACATCTGAACTTGCTTTTGAGTATTCAACGAAAGCACTTGATTCAGCCTATTAAAAGCTATTAAATGTATTGAAGGATAGTGAAACTTTATGTAATGGCACTTATTACTTTTAATCTTATCAGAATCTTAATCGCAATTGAAAAACGAAAATCTATCTCACAGTATAAACAACTTCTCAACTAAACTCTATTCATATAAAAAAGATCTTTCAGTTGATTTCTTATCTTTCTTCTTTTTTTCTGTTTTCTGTTTTTTTTTGTTTTTTTTTTTTGTATAAAACTTGATTCAAGTCATCGATGAATTGAATAATGCGGTTTTAAAGAAGATTATGTTTTCCGTGATTCATTTATTATTTAAGAATGAAATGAAATTATTTTTTGAAACGACAGATATACATATAGGAGAAACCGGGAACTTTTAATATAATCAACTGTATGAAACTAGGAATTGAAATCTCTAATTTTTAAAGAGAAAAAATCTTCTGTGGGGAATACGGAGATCAACATTAAGGAACTGCTCATATTTACAGATAACTTGACAGAAAAAGAGAAATCAGTCATTCAGAAATGATGCAGAATCAAAGAGTCTTATATCAGCAGAATTTGATTGAAATGTTAAGATGAAATGTGAAAAGGAAATCCTCTGCTTTTGAAAAAGTTAGTTTGTTTCTCTTAAGTTAGATCTGAAATAGTGATAGTAAAGAAAATTATTCACTATACGAACACTACTGTTTACGAAAATTTAGCTTCAAATTACACTTCTAAGCAGCAACATGGTGATACAACATGGACTGTAACTATAGAAATGCTGAACTCTAATAAAGAAAGATATATATTATTCTCTGTCTCGGCTGTGCAAAAATATGTAAACACCTTGCTATATATTTGGGGTTGATTGTGTTTCATTTTAGTTCGTTGTGCAATTTTTATCAGGAATATGAAGGATGATTGAAAGTCTAGAATTTCTTATTTCGATTAAACAACAGAAGTGAATGAAACACTTGATCTTATTGAACCTTCAAAATTCAGAAAAAAATAAAATTAGGTTCGCTTAAAAACTTAGGCAATAAATGGAACAAGTATACTACGGAAAAACATAAATTCCTTGAAATACAGGATTTGTAACATTAGCTAAAAGTGTAATCATTGTGACAAATTTTTAAGACATTAAAAAAGATAGGCTAATGATCAGTATTTAGGCAAAGAGGCATGTCGCTAATATTATTCCAATCGAGTTGAACAAAATTTATATTTGTGCAAATTGCATATCGTTACATACCAGTCACTATAAAAAGATCAATCATCTTTTCATCAGTGGAGCTTAGACAGAATGTTAACAATTATATGGGGAAGAACAAATAATTTTCAGAATAGCAAATAAATTAGTTATTGTTATCAAAGACAAAAAAATAATCGCATGTAACTTACATCTTTCATGCGATATAATAGAGTGGACTTCTTTTTAAGTATAAACCTTTTTTTAGATCTTAATGAAATTCTAAAAGCAAACTTCTTTACCTTAATGATAATAATAATAATAAGAATAATAATAATAAACAAGTGAATATAATTTTTTGCTAATGCATAAATTTAAGGCGACCCAAAATAATAATAAAAAAAGGAAAAAATACAAAAACGTTATGGAAAAAAAATAAAAAGATCGTTAGGAAAAAAATAAAAGAACAAGTAGATACATTGACTCAAACCGACAACATTCTGCATATGAGAACTTACCGATGACGCTGTAACTAACAACTGAAATGATATAGTTGCATTTCTGACATTTAAGCTAATAGCGGAAATCCAATGAAAACAATGCCCCATATCTCGAACTGGTGTGTGGGTGGGGTGGGGGAGCGTTCGCCCTTGGTCCTATGCTTTTTGGGCCTCTGAACACGATAATGAAATCCGTTTGTCGATCCGACCTTCCGTTCGGGAGTTGTTAGGGATGGACAGACAGGACAAACGCAACATCACTATTTCCCAAATGGGTCGTTAAAAATCGGCTACTACATCTGCAACTAACAGATGGAGCTATTGATATGGTATTTTAAAGAAATATGACACTAAATTCGGGATATCCTCAATTTCAACGAAATAAAATCTAAAATATCAAGCAAGAATTACTTAGAAAATGTCTTTGGAAGAGAGATGTATTTGAATTCTTTTATTTCCTTCCACAACTTATTCTTCATTAAAAATATCTGAGAACGGATATTTCGTAAAAAAAAAAAAAAAACAATAAAAAAAAAACACGAATCTGGCGAGTAATAAAAATTACAATTTAATTAAAAATACATACCCAAAAAAAATTAATTGACATTTCACGAAACTAGATAAGTGCCTATTAAATTAAGTATGTGGAACGAATTTTTAAATGAAGTAATTTCCGAGTGAATATTTGAATATCTATTAATATCAAGTGAGTAGCTACTTAATAATTAACAGCTATTTAATACAGTATATAAACAGTCCTTTTTTTTATTGCAATGTAGCCTATTTATAAATTCTGTCAATACAAAAGAAAGCTCAAAATGCGACAGAAAATGTGAATAGATGGCGAAATATTCATTAAACAAAGTCACAAACGAGTTTTAATTAATTAATGTGGCTGGAGATAGTAAGGTAATTTTCCTGTCAATTTTCTGGAGAGAATTTCGCCACCAAGTGTCGCTAATTTCACCCGGAAGCTGTATTTTCTTAATGCAGAACATTGTCATCATAAAGCAGAAGAGACAAGTTGAATATTAGTGATAATGAATTCTCAAGTGATATTTTCTGATGCTAGATTAGCGTAATTTATTTTCAACAATTAGAACTTTTTCAAAAATTATAAATAAAAATAAAATGTTAATTTTTTTCGGCTTTAATTAGTAATATATTTGAATAAAAAAAAATTGAATCGAAAAGATAATTAAATTGGATGGTTTTTGGAACCTTGAGCCATTTCCATCTTCAAGCAAAACAAAACAATATAACAATATAACAATACTAAAAAAGAAGATTGCTCTTTTTATAAGGAGAGTGTAATCTTTGAAATATGAATTCTAGGTTCTTGATCAAAGGGCAGCTACATTTAGTGGAAAGGAACAGCTATGGATGTTGGTGAAGGAAGAAAAAAGCTTCAAACGTGTTTTTTTTTCCTCCTTTTCCTTCATTGTACTGATATTCCTATTTCTTCCTGTATAGTAGATGCCCTTTCATGATTCATATTAATGTTCGTGATGTCAACATCACAAAGAATGCAGACGCGATTATATTAGTTTTCTTTAGCATTGATTCCCGAACGCTGATCCATGACGAAAATTTCACCTGTCTGAAAAAAAAAATGAAACAATAAAAGACAAATAAATCACGAACAGAATTTTATATTTATTGATTTTGATTATTTAGCTGAAATGATGACTATTTTTCTTTTCTTTGCCTGGCAAAATAAAAATCAGGCAACAATATGTTACTCTTTTTTTTTTTTAAATCTTTGTACATTTTACATTTGGTCATATTGGTTATTTTAAAGGTATAAGTACAAGCCTTTTCAAATAATATCTGTTTTAACTTAATCTGAAGAACTTTTATGTATTGAAATTTTATGGAATTTGAAAATAATCACTATAATCATATTTGCTAATACAGATCTACAATCTAGCTTCGTAATAGTTGATAGGTTGGTAGGTTCGTTGGTTGAACAACAGCTTCGCAGCTTGATGCGATTTTCAATAAGACTCTGATGGATTGAAGAAGTATGGCGTACTCCTTTATTAAGTTTGTTTCGCTCTTTCTGATAATTCATGACAGAGCATTCAAATGACTTATGTTCAGATCGACAAACTATTTGGAATTCAAATCCAGAGATTCGATGACCAAAATAAAATTTGAAAGTCATTTGAATTCGGTAAACCATTGTCGAATACTACTGACAAAACAAGGCAGTGCGCATTAACCCTGAACGAATCCATCTTTGCCAACTGAAAAAGGCGAATCGCAGAAGTCTCAGTGTAAGATAATTTTAGTATTCAGAATGTAGTATCAGGATTCCAAAATATTTCCAGAAAGCAAGTCCCATGGTTATAACCTGTTTTGTCCACAATATCAGTAAATTCCGTTCACAATTTTTCGCACTACTTCGTTTTCATGTACACGGCATAGCTGGTAACGAGATTCATCCGAAAAGACGACTTTTTTCCCAGTTATCAATATTTAATAACAAATGCAAACTACAATATAGACTTGGCAGTCAATAGACTAGACATATTGTTGCCTTTATTTATATTCCACACTAATATTCTGAGAGATAATAAGAAAAAAATGTTCATACATGACTAACGGTTAATTGCATCTATAAGAAATAATCTAATGACGTAAACTTAGTATGTAAAGGTAGTCAGTACATAACTAATTAATTTCTATATCAGATACCGAAGAGGACATTGCATCTTAAAAAGATGGACAGCGGTCGAGTAAAGGCTATAAAGATTAGATTTGGCTCATATCTTCATGGCAACTTTGAAAGTATGTGAAAAATTGAGTAAATTTGAGAAGGATTTTCGTTGTCAGGCTTGAGCCTAATTGGTCATGTTGGCATTTAACGATATAATGATATTACTTGTCATACAGAGAGGATGGTGTTGCGAGAAGATTGCGGCAAGTGGTTGGAAACGTTTCGGTAAAGATCTGATTGGCACAAATAAACAACACCATGAAAGATCGTCTTTTGATGTGTCTGAACTGATTATTGCTTTCCATCAACATATACTGTATAAAGCACTATTATCATGTACTTTGCCAGACGAATAACGCAAGCTTAAAGATTCCAGTATCATCGCCTATTACGACAACTGTCAGTAATAGCGGTACTAGAATGGCTGCCAGTGGAGATTATCTTCAATGAAGAGACCTGCTTCAATCTTTGAGAAGTGAGAATCGTATTCACCTACATGTGAGCGAAAATATACAATGGTTATTATTCTTAAACTGGATATAACCAGAACAGGTGACCTTAGGATTTTTATCATCGCCTAAGTTAATAGGTCGCCTTTCATGGTGTTAAAGAATGTACGGCAGTACTTCGATGAAGCCATGAGATTTTCTCATCGATTCTGCTGCTGCTACGATATCTTTCTAGTATCGTTTTCATTAGGATGCATACTCCCGATATCTGAGAAGTAACTTTCAACCTTTCCTTGGATAGCGGAGCCTTAATCTTTCTTGAGATCTGAATTAAATCGGGGACATCCTTGGTCGCCGACCAGACTCTTTATAAAACTTTAAAAGAACTTAATCAGCTACAACCATATTTCATAAGCCATTTAGAATCATTTTAACTCAATTATATTGTTCCATAAGCTAAGTTTTCTGTTGATTAGATGACTGTTTCAGAAGCAATTGAGTCTAAACGACGACACATTTTCTTTTGTACTTCCATTTCATCAATGTCAATCTCATGTCAAACATCTTAACCAAGAGTTTAATACTAGAAGTGGGCTGTATCATAAATATCTCCATTTTGGAGTTTCGTTCTGATAAAAAAAGTCTTGTAAAAAGATTAGCTTTAATAGCTGGAAAAATCTTTTTCTTATACGTATTAACTTGTAAAAATAAGGTAGTGATGAAGAATTTGATAAAGAATTTCATCACGCTTTCCCCTCATTTTAAAATTCACACAACGCAATATCTGCTTTCAAATCCATATTTCAGCTTAAATACTTTACATTTAAAACAAGTTTACTAACTTTTGAAATAAAGTAAGACAAAAGAAAAAAAAATAATAAAAAGTATTTTTTTTAATTATTTATAATGTACGAAGCGTTTAAGACCTTAATAACGATTAAGAAACAAACTTTTGTGGTGTTGGGTTTCGGAGAGAGTAGACATGGAATAACTTCCTAGTCACTACTGACATTTCATTATTGACCTTATTTGGAATGGAAAGGTTAGCATAGCTTCTGTTTCACTTACTTTAGATACAATTTAATGAAGCTTATTTTAGGGACAAAACTACTAAATTGACATTTTCAATAGACTCCAGTGTAAGTTAACAGATTGGCATTGATAATAGACAAAATAGAAAGTGTTCATCTTTAATTTCTGTCTAGTTACTTATTTTTACAAAAAGTATTTTAATATATACACATACAAAAAGCCCCTCATTATCGAAAAATTCCAATAATTCTGGCTATAAATATTCTATAAATGTTTAACGTAAAAAATTTCTCCACATATAATAAATTTTCCGTTAGTCGAAAATGAATGTAATTTAAAAAAAAAAAAAAAATGGAAGTTTACGAAAGGGCTCCTCAAACTTTATCTTAACTACTGACATTGATAATGTGAATAACTGAAGAAATACTTGCAGATAAACTGTTGTTTAAATTACATATTAGATGAACTTATTAAGCACTGAAATATATATGCACGTTTGAACAGATAAGCCATTACATATTTCAGACATTTAGATTTCAGATAAATAATTTCAGGCTTACCGAGTGTTTACTATCTGTGAGAACAAATCAAAACAAAATGTAATATCTATATATGTCGTAGATACTCCAGAAATATTCGAAATTAAGTTCCCGACAAAACAAAATGCGTCATCATTTTCGCAGACAGTTCAAATTGTGTAGATTGAAATTAAACTATATAATACAGTTTACTTTCAATGCATGTATCACTGAAAAATCACCAATTTTTTAAGAGAATGTATTTTATTATTAATAATATATCTATCTTATTATTTTTATACCAATCTTATTATTTATACCAATTTTATTATTTATATATCTATCGTTATAAAATTTAGATTGAATTTTGTAAATTTTTGAAGTAACCAAATAACAAATTTCCTCAAATCCAGCACTTTTTAAGCAATAAGTTTTATACAAAGCCATATAAACACACTCACAAACAAATATGGATAAGATTTACGCCGTTGTACCTATCTAGTATACGGAGCTAGTACATCTAGTATAGTATTGTAGCTAAATAAGCTGACAACTTAATGTAATTTGAAATTTCTTTTCAACAATATTTACAACATAAATAATGCAATTATATAATATTTCAATGATGAATAATTGCATTGACTAATATTAATAATTGAATTAACATCCAAATAAATTTGAATAGAATAGAAAATGGATTCTTATTTGAACTAGGAAAAAAAATAAAAAAATAATGAGAAATTAAGAATAGTAAAATTAATTTCGTAATATCGTAATATCGTAAACCGGAAATTGGAAGATTTCTGCTCCTTAGCAATGAATTCAGAAAAAAAAGGCAGAGAAGACGAAGCATGCCAATACGATTATTGCCGATTTCCAATTAAGAAAATCACGAAAATAAAAATCTATAAAAGTAAGATCTATCAGGAAATTAGATATTTAAGCACTGATAGTATTAATGGCTATTTCTTTGACGTAATCCTGAAAAAAAAAGTAAGAACCCTTAATATAATTGAGTTTCAAATGTAAATTAATATAACTTCTTGGATAGTAAAAAACTATAACGCACAACACATCCAATTTTTTTTGCAAGAAAACAGTATAAGCTCCATATTATAAAGATGAATAGATCCTTACAATTAATAAATAATTTTATTCCAAATAATTTATTTGGTGAACTATTCAAGCTAATTAAGATGAGTAATAAAAAAAATCGTGCAGACACCTACAACATATCCTAACGAACGCCATATGATTACCATAATTTTAAACCACACCGGAAGAAGATTTTCTCAAGGCCTTCCCATTTCTCCTGGCTTTCATTCTTTCATTCATTATTCATTAACATTCTACATCATCTCCAATTATCAAAGTGAGAGATAACGTACGTGAATTGGTGATTAGTGACAGAATTGCTTAAGCGAATACGAGTCAGTTTTCATTGGAGTTGATACCAGTTATTTCATATGACAAGGGCGAACACGTCTTAGTGCAATTCCAGTTGATTCAATTTTGACGTCATCATCCTTAGTTTCCACCGGGTTTCAAAATGACAATACAGAAAGAACAAATTGCTTAACAGCAATAGCTCTCGATTTACACAATTAGATTAAGAGTAGAAAAGTTAAATTGAGAATAGAAAAGAAAGTTATAAAGAAAGTTAAATACAAAAAAAAATATAACAATAATAATTAAAAGATAGAAGATAAATAATAAGATATCGGGAAGGAGACTTCAAATTGTGAAGGTTTCACAACCGGAATAACGTGACTACTCAGATATTCAATTTTTTAAGGCTTTGCCAAATATAAGGTCGCAAAGGAATTTGAATTGACTAAATGAAATCTCATTCCGTCTATGTTGATGAAGGGCGATTCACTGTCAGCTAAAGTTGACGAAAATGAAATGATAATTCAGCGAACTCTGAATCGCATTCGCACAGCTTAAAACCTTCATTTATTGACCTCAGCTAATAGAAGACGCTATGGTTCAACTTCATCTTTATTCAATAAGTTCATTGAATTTGCGTTTTATGAAGCACATTTAGAAAGCACCATTTCTTATCACAGTTACGAACAAGTAGCTCGTAACTTAAATCAGATTTGATATTGAGAGTTTTTTTTGTTACATATCACACAAAGATTCTGCGTCTACAATAATTATAGTAATTTCCGCTGTAAGTAACAATATTTCTGAATTTGTAGCAGTTGCGAGTGACAAATATTTTAGCAATCAAATTTCTACTATTCTAATGCTTAAAAATTGATACCAGTAAGTGCTTCCTGTAAGTGCTGAAATACTTCGAATTTCAACAATTTCATTTCTTCTCTAAATCAGACTTTGCAAATAAGAACAAATCCTTAATTAGAGATTCTAATTTTACTTTTAAGATTTACTTGTTGTGACAGAAATAACTAACTGACTGAATACCTGCGTCTTATGAATGCATTTTCATGATACAAGAAATTTTATTAATTAAAAAATTATATATAATGATTCATTAATATATACATTTGTAAATAATAAATCAAATAGAACATCTTTGAAATAATGTAATATGATGAGATCACTGATCATTTCAATAAATAAATTTCTTCATGCCAACACTAAAAAGACCATTTCAGAACCTTACCAATCATGAACTTATATCTAAATCCAAAATTTAGGTTCTTTCACTCCTCTCACTCTGTATTGATTTATTAAATCGGACTATATCTCTCTCTATTAGGCTACTACATATACTCAACGGGTCTAGGCATTGCCGTACTGACTTGGCTGATAAGTCTGAATCTGGGTTCGAATCCCGGAGTCGGCATAGATGTTCCCATTATTTCCTTTGTTTGTTTTCTCTTTCTCTCTTTATGTCCAATTGTTAACTCTCAGGCTTATACTACAGGCTCAATCGTTGGAGTCAAAGTGGAGCCTGAAAAGCTTAAATAAGACTCCGACGATTGATCCTATTGGCCTGTGTATCGAGACCTCGATGTTTACTGGTGACTGCTTCTAGCTGATGATCACCAATAAAGCGTGAAACAGCTGTTCTAGGATGTCACTTAGTAAACAACTTGGTCTCACCTGTTGATATTTATTACGCTATATACCCCTATTCAGTACTAACGGGGTGTATTCATGGTTCTTAATTCAGAAAAGAAAGATCTCTTTGTAGCATAGACTAATATATTACAAACCATAATTTTAAATTAATATCGTATTTTTAAATTATATTGTATAAAGAAAAAAAATTAGCTAATAACTTCTTATTTTCAATTAAGATTTTGAAATAATAATTTATTAAATTACGCATTACATAATTATTGATCATTATTAAAACAGAGTAGAATTCTGGATTTCTGTATCTCGAATTTTCTTTCAAAGAAAAAATTTCAAAAGTTAACCCTAACTTCTAGTTTAGAGACTTAAGATGTTTCATCATTTGGTTTTAATAGATAAAAAATATAGTCTACGTAAGATCTTATGTACATTAGTTCTAATGATTGATTAACTTTTTAACGAATTTAAGGTAATTTGTTTTAAAAAATAAAACAGTTTTTAGATAGAAAGTTGTAAGAGACCCAATTAAATGAATAAAATGAAACCACTTAGATATTTCAAATTTCTGTAATATTTTCATTTCAAGAAAGATAAAGTACTGAAAATTGCAATAAATATACAGCCACTCATAACTAAACACGAATATATTTAAAATTAAATTAATACAAAAAACTTTGAAAATGTGATTCTTCAACCTCTGTTGAAAAATAAAAAACAGGAATACCGTATTTACTCGCATAATTTCCCTCATCGTGTATTTTCCCCACCCCAGTTTTTGTGGATTACAAAATTCAATTTTTATTTTTATCGCATAATTTCCCCACCTCTACTTCAACGCGTTTCCAACATGATCTTGACTGGCGGTCAACTCACGACGACGCGACAATGTACCGTTACTTCCGCATTTCTCTATCCCACGCTACTTTAGGGGAAGATTCCACCCCCACCCCGGTCAGTACAAGAGCAGACTCCTTCTGAATCAGTACAACAATAACTGTACTTTGAAGAAAAAACAAATGTTGAGATGTGATTTCTTATATTTTAAATGTTGCGTGTTAATAAAATTGTTGTTAATTACATTTCTTGCTTTAAAAATCAATATTTAACATGGTTTTCCTTACACTTTCACCATATTTTTTTTCCTCAAATTGAAAAACATCGCGTAATTTCCCCACCCCCCTTTTTTTTCTCAAAATATTGATGAAAAAAAAGGGGAAATTATGCGAGTAAATACGGTAGTTTAAGTTTTTAATGTCGTATGAAAACCATTATTTCCATTCATGTATAAATTCACGAAAGGAATTAAAGTACTAAGTCAATTGAATAATGCAGTTAAAATCAGTACACTGTTATTAAAGCTGCAAGATTTGAAAACTTCAATCAAACGAATGGAAAAAGAAACTAAAGGAATTGAAAAAACAAAACAAACAAAAGCAACGTAGTTTCTTATTTAATGAAGAATCAATCTTTATTGTATTCATTTTTTTTTAATATTTATATTTATTTATCTGTGTATTCTTATTAGAAGATGAAAGGTTTTGTCTAATTATCGCGCAATTGTTCTTAATTCATTTAAGATTACCATGCATACGAATATTTTCATTTCTTTATATTACCAATTAAAACATTAAAAGATTTTTGTACTTCTTTAAATAACATAAATTGTTAGCGGGGGAATTCCACGTACTGCATAAATTTCTTCCAATATTAAAAAAAAAAAAAAAGAAAAAAAAAAAAGACAGTTTATTTATGATCTTTGATAATTAAATTTTCTTTCCTGAGGGCTTTTTTTTTTTTCCTTGTAAATTTCGATCTTTTCCTTGATTCAAATCTACAATCTACGAGAGAACCTCATTCAGAATTCGCTAATAAAATAAAGCAACTTAAGAAAAATCAATACTTCAATTGCCCCAAGCAAAAGCAGAAATAAGAAAAATCGAAAATTTCAATCAGTGTCGTTTAAATAGCTTTTTAATTTAATGCAACTTTTGTTCTTTAGCTTATCTTAATCTCCTTGGAAACAAAAGTCTCCAATATCATTAACTTATTTCTATTTTACTTTAAGAAGTCCATCCGTCTCGTGATTGCTTTTTCAGTCAGTGCTTTCTGCTTTAGACAAAATGCTTTCTCTTTCAACTATCAACATATTCAACTAGCAGGAAGTTATCACATCTGTAGGCCAAGGCCAAATTTCAAGATATCTACCATTCGTTATCTACCATTCTAGAAAAGAGTATTTAAGTTTTATTATAAATTCAAGGAACATATAATTTTCTTAGTTTAATTTTCTTAATTTTCTCGTATTTTTATTCATTCTTTCGAGCACCGCGTTTTTGTAAGTATTTTAGATAATTTCCCTTCAAATACCAACATTTTATTAGATTCATTTAAATAATTCATTTAACAAAGATTCATTTAACTAAGTATTCATTGAACTTACGAGCCAATAATGATATACAGTTTACAGTCCTACCCATTTTGCGACAGTTCGTTTTCCGACTCTTTGCTCTTACGACAATTTTCAATTGCGACCATTCTCCAATTGCGACAGCTGTTTCGCCGAAACAACACTTTTGCGATCTGATGCTACCGTTTCCGCGTATGATGCACTTTAGTAATGTAAATTATATTAAAAAGTTATATAGGAAAAAGATATGACAGTTAGTTCTTTGATAAATATTGGAAGGATTTGCAAAGTGCTTAATTTGCCATGTTTTAGTTACATGCTGTAAAAAAATTAAAGTTAATTTGTAAAGAAATAAGTTAACAAACGAAAGCACAACGTTACAAGATAGGATTCTCACCCTGAATTGTCACCAGGAAGAGACTGGGACAGACCGTTTCGTCCTTTTTAGGACTCATCAGCCAGTCAAACTCCACCGATGACAAACTCAGAAGGTGCGAGAGGTTAGTATCCCGGGTCTCGCTCCCGAGAAGTTATTAAATTCCTTTTGTGCCTAGCAGATTGCAGCTGTCCAAGTCTCTTCCCGGTGACAACTCAGGGTGCGAATCCTATCTTGTACGTTGTGCCTTCGTTTGTTTACTTATTTCTTTGAATCATCGGGCACGTTAAACTTCTTTTCATTTTAATTTGTAAACTTAATTAAAATTTGTCACTTTGTTTTCCCTTATTTCTGAATCAAAAACCATTTCAGCCTAAAGGATAGATATCTTTATCTGACATTAGTTTTTAGTACAAGGGATACAGTGATTCTTCTGTACTCAGTAAATTATTATTAAAACTCTAACTATCTGAGTTTGATTTGATAAGTCTTAGATTGGTCATTATGACTTAATTTAATTTCCTTTTTCCGTATGTATTGCCATTACTTAAATGAGCCATACATTACATAAAATTTATTCAATTAACTAATGGGTCGTTATTCTATAGGGTTTGGAGTTTTATAATTCTTAGATATTTCAGTTTGATAACTTTTCAAAAGGATTACAGTTCCTTCTTTTTTACGAATTATGATACTTTTTTAAACCATTCTTTGTTTAAGCATTCTTTGTAAATACAAAGAATTCTTCTGCTTTCATATTAAGAAGAAGATTGCTTTGTTTTTTATTATCTTGTGTTGATCCTATGTCAACTTCAAAATAAATTATGAAACAAACACAAACGTAAATAATCTTTAACTCTAAAATAAGTTAACAACAGAAAAAGATAAATTCATCTGAAAATTATTAGAAAATATGAAAAACAAACACTGCTGAAGCCCTGAAGAGACGAAAACAATACAGTGACGAACAACTTCTACGGAAGGAAATTCTTCAATTTCCAACAGAGAATGCTCTAATATAATAAGCGTAAATCAATACCAGGTCACATTTTCGTTTACAAGCAAATGAAAGAAACTAGAATGGAAACAATCCTAGATAAGAGATTAGGTGTACATTCATCTTTAAAATGATAAGTGTAAAGGAAGATTCATTATCCATCCCGAATTTTACATCGTAAAGAATTTACGCAATAGATACTGAACAATCCTGTATACCTCGAAGAGCTATAGTTCTGATTAGGATTTTATTTTATTTGGAATAAAAAAGTTGAAGGTTAAAGGAAGCTCAGTTGCTTAAACGATTGTTATGTAGGTTGGAGAAGCAAGGTTAAATTACCGACAGGAGTAGGGGAATATTTTTTCTTCGGTTTTTATTTCTCTAAAGGGTAGAGTTTGCCAAATAAATGAATGTGAAGGTCGGACCTAGCTTTCTACCTTCTCAATATCTCATTTGAACAAGTATTAGAGCTTGTGCAGGCTTTACAATCGTTCCTACTAGACTATATCATCTTATTAAGGCTATTTCCTCCAACTATGCATCTATCAAAGTCAACTCCAACAACGCATTGTTAGATATTTTCGAGGAAAAAGGATTATCGTCAAATACTTGTAATTCTTAATTGTAGAGGTATGTCTGTTGCTCTGATATTACAGAGACGCTTCTTGAACTGATACTTTTTCTCTGATATTGTTGTGAGAGATAATCACAAGAATAAGAATGTATTCAATTTTTATAACCTAACTACACGTCATTGTCAGTAAAATGCTCAAGCAGTTTATTAACTGGCAACATTCAAATTTCTCAATTAAATAACTAAATTTCCTGCTCTAATTTCTGTAAAACAGAACTATTTTGTTAAAAGGACTTAAAGTAATACGAACTTGCAATTTCAAAAAAAAGCAAATTTAAGATAAACATCTAAAACAAAAGTAAAAGGAACAACAAGGCCTCCTTAGGATGAGGAAGTAACGGACTAAAAAAAAAATATAAAGCATTAAATTTGCTTTGCTAAAACGGTTGCACTTAAGTTAACAAAACAAAAAAATTAAACAGATATTTAGATATTCTTAGTTTTTACTCTATATTCCATAAATATGATTTTTTTATTGTGTTCATAAATGTCTGTTAATGCAATGGAGTTCCGTTTTAAACATATTGTCTATTTTTAACTTTTGAAACTGTCAATACTTCATCCGTGAAGAAATAGATTAAAGGAAAATAAATAGAGAAATAACAATAATTTATTTACAATTAACAATAATAGTATTGTTATTCTCGTCTAAATTAACTTTAATTGCTTTAGCAATGGGTGAATGAATTAATTGGTTGGTTTAATTATATGTTTCAATGCCCTTTCACATATATTGTTTAAAAATGCAGATTTGAAATTTAAACAATGTATTTTTTTTATTTTACGTACATTAAGAGATATTTTACTTATTGTTTTGGACGAAAATTTGAAATAACTGGAATCTTTCTACAGATCGAATATGAAACTGATCCATTTTCTCATAATTTATTAAATGATTTAGTATAAATGGTTAATTAGAAACCAGGTAAAATACTGACTCTTTAGGTTTAAATATTTTGTTCTTAGGAGACTATGTAAATCTTATTATAAAGAAGAAAATAGAATATAAAAGATAACAGATTTTGGTTTTTCAAAATGGGTATTCTTTTTAATTCTGGGTCAAATCGAAGTGAATATCAAACATATCATATTCAATAAAAAAGTAACATGGAAACTCAATTATAATAAAGCTTTTATCTGCTAAACTTGAGACGTGATGAATATACATGTATTCTGAATGTATATAGTCTGGATAAATTGGATTTCTGTACGCGACATCGGACTGTAAACAAAAACAAATTAAATGGTTTCTTTTTTCAGTTGCATGATAAACAAGCCGTGCCGGCATGGCCGAGCGGTCTGGGCGGCGGTCTGCCGTGCGGCCGTGTGTCGGCATCTGGGTTCGATTCCCGGACGTGGCTTGGCTGTTTCAATTTCCTTTCCTGTGTTTGTCAGCCTTTTCTTCACTTTCTCTTCGGTCTGAAGTCATTCCTTAATGATTTCCTGAGGAAGGCAACAGGAAACCACCTCAGTATCTTTCCGTAGTCCGTGTACGGGTTCTTCTAGGGGGTTCGCCCTGTTGGGCGCCTAGAGTTCCGTAGATCGCGTACCTTCGGCTATCGAAGATCGCTCTTTGAGAGAGATGATAAAAAAAAACTGTTTCTAATGTTCGACTTTTAAAATGGAATTTGAATATTTTTTTTTTTTGCTTGAAGATATCCAAGGGCGAAATGATGAAAAAATTGATTAAATTATTAGATCACTGATTGTGCGATTCTATGTATTTGTAGCTACTTATTGAATTATAATTCAATTGCAGTGCTTACTCATTAATATATGTTAGAAATATTTACAGTAGTATTGCGGTTCGTAATCTGTCATACAACGTACATGTATATGGCAGAGTTCTAGTTCCTCCAGAGAGACCCAGACACCATGTATGGCGGGGAGGAGCCTATCTCTCAGACAAAGAAACTAAAAAAAAAGTTTTATAAATAATAATTGGTTGACAGTTGTGATCCGATATTTTTTTTTTTATTAGATTACTGGATTTGGTTTGCAACGTAAATACATTTCACGAGTAAAAAAAGGTTGGGAACAGCTGATATAGGGGATAGTTTGTCAAAAAAAAAGTGATAATATTATATATTATTAATGATAAAGATAATCTATGCGTCTTCTTCGACATTAACGTTTAATGGAAGAATTTTACATTCTGGTGATTCATTTTACTCATTTAGCAACGTAAGTGGAAGTGCTTTCAATTTTTGGGAGTAAAATTACTTCATTAACATTCCTTCATTTTGAGAAATATTTGTTAAAAATATATAAGTTTAAATTTTAAATATCTTTTAAATGTAAACCTGTAATTTTTTTAAACTAATATTAAATATCACTTCCTGTTTTCACTGCCTACATTGCAACAAAAAATACACAGGAAATGTATTTGGAAACAGAATTTATTTGAGGATGTACTAAACAATACAGAAACCAATGACGTCTGTTTATTTGACGCTTTACTGATTGGTGTTGGCTTTCCGCTGTTTTTGTGGTATTGTAGAGCATCCCTGACATTAGATATTTAAAAGAGATCTTTCAGATAGACCTCCTATTTATTTCCTTTGGGATTTCATACATTTTTGTATCGTATTTAACTCTGCAAAGCAAATTGTTATAACACCATTACAAGTATTAGGATATAGATTAATAAATCTTTCATATACCTATCTAATTACATTTAATATGAAATGAAGTTTTGTATTAAAATTAAATTTATTTCATCGAAGTTTCTCAATATTTGAAGTCTCTGTTATTTCTGAATTGGTTCCGTCCTAAAAGCCGTTCCTTTATTTAAATTGCTCCAAAAAACAAAAGTATGCAAGTTTTAATTATCTTTAAAAAAATAATATTTAATAATAAACAAAGATAAAAACTCACAATAATTAAAGATCCACTGAGCTATTTTTGGAATTTTTGTATAGGGAATCAAAAACAGATTGTTTCGACCTTCCTAGATCTCATCAGTTTGATTCACCCTGTACTTATAACTCAGTGGCATCAAAAGAAACATATACAAAGGACAAGCATGAACAAAATAATGGCCCTTCAATTAAAAAAAAAACATCAAAATATAATTTAAGAATAAAAAGGACAGCAAATTAATCCCCGCTAGCAAATTGCTTAGCTTATAAAGGATTAATTTTTAAAATAAACATACACATAATTACAAAATTTATTAATAGAATATTAATAAGAAACAATAAAGATTCAGGAATCAAATACAGACTGTTTCGACCTTCCCAGGTTTCATCAGTTTGACCTTCCCAGGTCTCATTATCTGTATTCTTTATTACTAATATTCTTATGCACGTTAAGTTTTGCAATTATGTGTATGTTTATTTTAAAAATTAATTCTTTATAAGCTAAGCGTTTGCTAGCGGGTATTAATTTGCTGTCCTTTTTATTCTTAATTTATATTTTGATGTTTTTTTAATTGAAGGGCCATTATTTTGTTTATGCTTGTCCTTTGTATATGTTTCTTTTGATCCCACTGAGTTATGACTACTGGATGAATCAAACTGATTCAACTGAGACTAGGATGATCGAAACAATCTGTTTTTGATTCCCGGTACAAAAATGCCAAAAATAGCTCAGTGGATCTTTAATTGTTTCTTATTAACATTCTTACGCACGCTAAGTTTTCTAAAACTTATATGTCTTGACTTCTTTTTTAGGCTTCTTTTATCGAGTAAATCTTTTGTTGGAAGTTGGTTTACTGAAAATAAAGGGGACACTTGCAAAATGGCAAGTAAAAGCAGGGTATTTGTTACTCTTTATCTTCTACTAAAGCGTTCCAACGCTGCTTCAGCCACTGCGAAGATCCCTATTGTTATTTGCGTTGTCAGACAAAACAATGTCAACAATGCACTCAGATCCTGTCTCTCTCTCCTTCTCTCCGCTATTTTCGACGATGCTTTTACTGCCATTAACGTTGGGCTTTCTTTCTTTTTTTTCATTCCGCGTTGATATTTAACCTCCAGTTGTGCAATACACCAATTGTTGTTTATGTGACTGACCTATGCTTTTTACTGAGCACCTGCTGATTTCGGCCTTGCCAGAGAAAAACAGAAACATAACCACAACGCCCCTCGATTGCCAATTCCTTTCCCTGTGTTCTGTCGAGATGCAGTTAGTGACACGCAGTTATCGTCCACAGATAATTAAAAAAAAAAAAACCTCTAATGACGCAATCTGTTGTGGTTAGACAGTGATGCCATTAATTCTAGCATCTGTCGTAGCAACTAAACATGAATTGTTGTAGTCCGACATAAACTTCTTAATAAATATATTATTTTTAATTTAAGCATACGAACTTAATATTTATAGAGAACAAATTGATTATTTTTTGTTAGTATATAATTCATTATTCTGCATTCGTTATCTAAATGATCTGTTGTATTTATTTTCAGGATAAATCTACCACGAATCTATTTTAAAGAAATATCATTCTAGAAAACATCTATATTGTTAACACATTATAATAACAATATCTTAAAATTTTAAAATTAGATCCTTAATACTAACATTTGCTTTTTAGCCAAAAAAGACGAACTAAACAAAGGCAAAATTATTTAATCTGACAGATAAACAAGACTGAGCTTTGCTTTTTATCCTTTCCCTTTTTTTTTTGTGGGCAGTAACTTTTTGTAGTTCTTTAAAGCAGACTTGTTTTTTTTAATAAAGTTATTAATTTACATTTGTCTGTTATTATTTTGTTATTGCTTTCACAGCATTAATTGCTTCATAGAAGAGAAACTGCATAGATTTAATTATGTGCTTACATTCGATATTTTATTAGCATTGTTCTTTATTAAACAACATTAATATATACTAAATAATATTAAGAATAACTTAAATGTTACACTTTTTCATTTATCTGAATTAAATTAAATTAAATTAGAATTAAATAAAATGAAATAAACGAAAAACATTCATTTTTATTAATTTTTTTTAAAAACATTTATAATTCAAAAATACAGCAAATAAAAGTACATAATTGAAAAAAACAACAAAAAAAACAAACAAATCAATAATTGTTTTTTAACAATGATCCTACTCATTGTTGAATAACAATACCTTCATTTCTCAAGAAGAAAAATAGAATTCTTTACCTTCTTGTCTATAAATAGAGTTTATAAAATTTATAAACATAAAAAAGAAAACATCTGGTTCTAGAAACTTCTATGTAAATAGTATTCAAATTTTCTTTTTTTTTAAGAACTGAAAATCTTCTAGAAGTTTTAATGTGCTTTGATACAATTTCGAAGAAATATTAAAAATTGCACAAAAATATAAACATTCCTAAATTTCAAATCTTGTAAGCAAATTTACGTTCATTTGACACAATGTTAATAAATATTTAATTCACAATTTTTAATAAAAAATTAATTGAATAAAAATTGAATAATTTAATGTTATTAATATTTTTCAAATTCTTTTATTTTTTTCTTTATTGAGTTCGTATATTAACATAAATTAATTTTTGGAAGTACTATGTTTTAAGCAGGAGATATTTCTAGAATGCTTCTTTTCCAAATCTAGCATTTAAATCAAAAAGTGTAAAAGTAAACTTAAACTACTGAGAAAGTAAATAGTTTTTATGAATTTTATTTGAAAATTACTAAACGAAACTATTCTGAAGTTACTAAACTTTGATACAACATCATCGAAAACATTATCACAACAAAATAACCAAATATTTCGTTTTTATCAAGTTTATCACAGCAACATTTTAAAACATTGCTCTCCCGATTTGAGTTTATTTTGAGATAAGAAGTCGTTGTGTCTTGTTGAGTCTGCGTTGTGAATTCTGTTGCTATTGTTATTTTAAGCATTCATAGATCAAATCCTTAAGTAGAGTGGACAGTGGCTTCAATTTATTTATCTTTTTTTAACTTTGTTTTTTCTTTCTTTCTTAAAAAAGTTATCACTTATCTTTCTAAATATTAGTTAATTGAATTAGTAAATTAGTTATTTTCATCAATTCTTTCATATTGGAAATAATTTTGCAGTATTTCCAATTTTACTTAAAACCATTTTAAAATACCAAATAATCAAAGCCGTCAGTAGTTCAACGTACAGGAGCTTATCTAAGAACTTGTTCGATTCCCTAAGAGGGTCGGGTTTTTTTCTTGGTTTGTTTCCCTCTAACCTTCTATGGAATGGAAGCCGGGTTCCCTCACAGGATTAAAGGCGATATAGTATCGGATCGTGGAAGCATATACTTCCCTCGTCCTCTCAAATCTTTACGACCTGTTGATGGGATGCCTTAGCCTTTAAAGAAGGATGTGGTTTGTTTACAAAGAAATTAAATCTACAACTGTAGGAAATTGTCTTAATCTTTTTAAATCATTAATTTTATCGATTTTTTTTTAAATATCATTTCAAGATGATTGAAAAATTATTAAAAACAGGTTTACTAATTTGAAACACTTAAAAATAAATAATAATAACAACTTTTCTTACTTTTAAAACAAAAAGCCACCGTACATTTCAAAATTGTTGTTTTAATATCTATCAAACTATTAAAGTATCATTACAGCTTTAAATTATTTTTTTTATTTAATTAATTACTTAGAAACTACAAATTCAATCCTTATCAAATGGATTCTGGATGTTTAAATATTAATAGTTATTATAATTAAACAGTGTAAAAGTAAACTTAAACTATTGATAAAGTAAATATTTTTTTATGAATTACATTTACAACATTTATATAAACAATGTTTACTTAACTACTACTAATAACAATAATTTATAGCAAAATTTCATTTTTTATTATTTTATGAATTTCGATGAATATTAGACTCTTTTATCCAAATTACCTTCCAGTTATTTCCCAATGCTAATGCGTCAAGACACGATTCAGGGACGATTGAATCAAAGAGCAACGACAATTTGATTCGGTTTCTGTCAATATCAATCTTACTTCAGTTGTGTTTACACTTTGCCACCTTCCTTTTGATTGGACAAATACATCAAAACCGACAATGAAATAAGTGACATCAGGGTATTGCAATATGTCCAAATATGTCCAAATATGACCTTCATCTGAAGGACTCATTTATTATGACTTTGCTCATTAATAACATTTCTATTTTTATCCTAAATGCTGTTTTATTCTTATATCAATACTATTAATATAAGAGCTTTTTTTATTACAATACGTGCATAGTTTCATAACTGATGAATAACTGAAAATAATGAAAAGATTCATCAAAGTTATATTGAGAAATTCTCGATTTTTCGAAAAAGAAAATATGAATGAAGCTTTTAATTGAAAGGAACCACATTTTACTGAATTAATAACTTCAATTTATCCTCTAAAAGATAGATAATTTTTCTTAAATGAAATTTAGTAAATGACATTAATGATTCACAGTAAAATGAATGAAAATTTTAGAATAAAAAGATTAGTTGACACTTCCTAAATTTACCTTAATTAGTACGAAATTTCGAAAGCCTGTTTTTGTAGCAAATTTCAAATTGATTGCATATTATTTCTTGTATTTTATTTTCATTTATTTAACAGCTGACTCTATTTATTTTATTCATTGCTTAATGATTATTCATTTACTTGCTAAATATCAATAATTTTTCTTCAGTTCTTTCTATTTCTGATTTGTGTGTGTGTGTGTGTGTGTGTGTTTTTCTTTTTATCTGACAGTGAAATAAGTTAGCTCTATTTCCATTGGCTTTCGTTTGTATTTTCTGAGTGATTTGTTTCCTCTGTCAACCGTCAACACGTGCACACCGCAGCTGGATTTTCTCAAAAACTAATCTAGAAAAAAAAAAAAATAAGCAAAAGGAGTATTCTTACCTATAATGTAGGAGTATCCGTCCAATTTGAGCAAGCACTTTTGCCGTGGAGGTACGGGAGGGGGTCTGGCGCTGGGAGTACGGCGTGAGGCGAACTCCTTGCCGGCCATGAGAGGCTATCTATCCCGCAAAGCAGTCTCACCATGTTCGCGCTGCACCTACCATATGGCGCACGTGGTGGCGCTCCATTACTAGTGTTGCTCGCACCCCTTGAGGACCGGCGTGTCACATGGCTACGCAAGCGCACTGGCGTCGCCTGGGCTCGAAACGTTTTTCCCCATCTCCTCCCAAGTCCTCCATCGGCACAGCAGCTGTGTTTACGCATAGAAATGCACGCGATCACCCTACATGTGCGCTCGATCATCGCTCTGCCAATCGAAAATCAAATGAGAGCTTTTAAATTGAGAAGAATCGAAAACAATGAGATTGCATTAGAATGGGATTAAGATAGATTAGGGCAAATGATAGATGATTAGTGACAATGAGAACAAATCAATGATATGACATCAATCACAATTAATATAGATTAATCTATTTAACAAAGATAAAATTTAGATCACATTTTATACCATGACTTTTCATGTACACTGCACGAACAAAAGTTTCCGAAAACTCCGCATGTGGCTAAAGTTCGAAAGTTTGCCGTGTAATTAAATTGTAATGAGGATAATTACGCGAATGTTATTGGTGTTCAAAACAACTTCCTTTGTTTATTATAATTTATGTAGATTTCAAATTGAAAATTTGTTGTGCAATATACATTTATATATTCTTGTAATTATTTTAAACATCCAGAATGCGTATTGCTTGATGTAAATAGATATAATAAATTTGTTCCGAAAATTAAAATTAAAGTAGATTAATAGTATAAAGAATACATTATTATTTATTATAATTATTTGACAATGACGATTCCTAGTTCTTACTCTTTTGTCAAATAATGATTTATCTAAATTTAACAAAATTAGTCCAACAGTTGTTAAAAGAAATTCGTCAAGATTACGAAATTTTTATTGCTTAAATGTAGATTTAAATATTTTCTATTATATTTCTGATTAATTAAGTCATAAAATTGCTATCTATCTAACATTATTAAATTGTCTACATCAGTTGCCGGAAATGAAAGATTACAATGAAAAATTTCACGTTTGTTCTGACAATTTTCAGATACAAGAACAAAGAGCTGTTCCCCTTCATATCTTTCCCTTCTACACAAAAGCAACATCAAAGCAGTGTCCAAAAACTTTTGGCAAGATAAAGCCCAACATTTTTCAATAATTTATTTCATGAGAAGGATCATACAAAAAGAGTTTAACATTAAAAGCATTCAAATCAAAACACTTTTGGCTGATATCTCCTAAACACATAATTTCATAGAATATATTTCATAAAATTTATTATTGAAGACTTATAGCTGATTGCTTATAAAAATAACAAGTATTAATATTTCAAAGTGTCGTATCACAGCATTTATAAAACTATGATGAAGAAATAATTTTATTGAATAAAATGAAAATAATATACTTATCTTTATTAATAAATAATAATCTTTACGATAATTTGAAAAATTTACATAAA
>JAFIDM010009631.1:183422763-183446024 GCA_023159025.1 Thereuonema tuberculata
TTTTTTTTTATATATAATTTATCCATTTCTAAGGCAGTAAGAGCACATCTGGTAATTAAGTCTCTCTTTAAAAGTAAATTTCTAAATTTCTAAAATAAACTTTCTAAAAGCCTTCTAAATAAAAATTGAACCTTAAACCTTAATTTTAGTATTTGTCAGGATATTAAAAAAAAATAATAAAAAAAATTACATAATCAAAAATAACTTTATTTAATTGAATCGGTTTTGTGTGGAGTGTCATAAGCTCACACTCCAAATTACTATTTGTGGTTCACATATACTAAAGAGGATTAAAATTCATCCATTGTGGGAATGAACATTTAGCTTTACTTCAGCAAATGCATTTACAGTATAAACGGAAACCTTAAAGTTACAATAAAATTTAATGCAGTCAACATTAATAGTATTTTTTTTATTTAGCTTTATTTAGCTTTATTTTTATTTAGCTTTAATTTTTTTTTGTAAGAGAACGGTAACAATAAAGATTGTCAGTGTTAAAATTTGAGAAAAGAAATTATTTTCTTTGGTGCAGATCATTTCATTTCCTTAATGATGTTTATCTCATCGGTTAAGTTGTTTTTCTTTTTAATTCTGCCTAATGTTTTAATATTTAAGAAGAAATGTTTAATTTAATTGATGCTTCAAAAAGACGACTGCACAAATAGTCTCAGAATGTCTAAACATACTTACGAGAGAATTTTATGTGCAATTCAGCAGTTTTCACTGTAAAACGACAAGTCTAAAACGTTAAAGCATATATAAAAGTACAGACTTACTGTTAAAAATTGTGGATACATAAAATACATTGTCGGTATGTACTTTTAAAAAATATAATTAAATATAATAAGTATGCTTTTAAAAATAATAGAATTTGAATTGCCCTATCTAAATAAATAGAACAGTATTCAATAAAAAAATAATTGCTGAAGATGAAATTTATCCTTCGTTATAGATTTATTCAAATATAAGTAGCTTAAGAAGAAAGATATTTTCATGTTCAACTTTTGAACAAATCTAAGAACGAGACATTCTATTGCTTACAGTTGTCATTCAGGGTTAGACCAGTCACACCGACCGCAGATATTCTTGTAATCTTTTCTAATTACTGTATTTCTTTCTTTTGTGATACAATTGTACTTGTGTATATGTTTGGTGGGGGGAGGTTCTTCTTGCTGTTTTCTTTCTTTTTTTTACATCTTTTTTTTTTTCTTTTCAAAAATACAATGAAATATCTAAAGTAAAATCTAAAAAAAAAATATTTTCTTTAATTGATTTTGAATAAACATCTAATAAAAAGTTTAAAGTTTAAGTTTATAAATTGTAAATTGGAATGTTAATTTTTAGAATAGGCCTACTGCATGGGATGAGTTCTCAGATCTATCCTCATCTACAGACAAAAGTGAGAACATAGAATAGGTAGCCTTAAATATACCACTAATTTTAAAAAGTGTTGAACTAGTGTTGACAACATTAAGTTTTATTGAAAACTTAAGATAGTGCTTTACATTTACTATCGATTCTGATCATTAAACCTAAACTTCTTAATTTAGCAGTCCAATTTCTACGTAAATGAAGAGTCACACTGAATAAGAACCATCTAGTGCAGCGTTAGAATTTTACCGTCTAAGATAAGTTGCGTTTGGGTTATTATGAATATAAAGCTTGTTAGAGTTTTCGTTTCTAATACTTTATCTTTAAAATTACAAGAAAAAATATAAATGATCTTCCATTTGAAGCTAAGTGATTAAAAATATATTTAATATTTTTTTTCAATTAAAGCTTTATTTCCCAGGAATTTTAGATTTTGATTCAACTTGATCATAGACGGATAAATGAACGGAAAGAGTTCGTGCCACTTATAATTGCATTCATTTTATTTTTTTTCAACGTTGTTTATTAGGAAATATAACATTACATCCACGCTCACAAATACTGAATATAGGAATGTCAAAAAAAGTAACCGATCCTTGATTAACGAACATTAAAAAATGTACGGAGTAAAATCATAATTTAAACGGGGTTCTAAAACTAATTGTAGGTTTCATATTAAAAGTTAACTTTTTTTAATTTTTTTTTGTTTGATGAGAAGAGTTTTAGCATTCTGGGTCATAAGATTTCTGTAAATTAAAAAGTTATCTCTACTTCAATCAACTGTAGTCGTTTAAATCTTTTAAGTTATTATTATCTGCTGTTCTGAAAGCATTTCGTTTAACTCCACGAAGAAGAACAAGTTCTTTTATCAGTGAATGACTGAATGGATCTAAAATTTGTCTACAAACATAAATCAGCTCGACTGACATTTCGTAAAGACATTTCTTTACCTACGTATTTCCAACTGAAATTTTTATTCTTGTCTTTCAATAGGTGACGACAGATCATTGACTTTTCACTACACAGAAGACATATGAAACATAAGTAAATGTCTGCCAAAGAACTTTTAACATCTTGCAAACGGAGAGACAGAGAATAATAATATAAGAGAACTCTGGTATCGAAAGTAATATTTGAAGCCATAAATTAGGAATTCAGTTATTGATATGTTAATATAAATTTATTAGGGAATCAAAAAAATTAAAATAAGAAAAATGAATCGAAAGCGAGGCTTGCCTATTCTTTGGACAAATACGGTGCTGATTGAGTGTGTAGATACGCATATAGGGAAGTCTTAAAGGATTGAAGAACTGCAGTGATCACTTTAGTCTTGTTTATTTGTTTGGTTCTTTCCTTCTTTTCCCTTCTTTTCTTCCAATCCTCTTCCCTAGGTCTCGAGAATCCGTGCAATCCTTTCAAAATCTTTTATTCCGTCTCTTCGGCATCTTCGCCCAAATCTCAGCAATCATAGAACTGTTCAAGTACGCGTTAACTCCCAAACAAATCATAGAAGCTCAATATCGTTGACAGGAACTAAGGAAAAAAACCTCATCTCCTGATCTTTGCTAATCATGATCTTCTGCAATTTCAGATTCATTTTTTTAGATGAGGTTTTATCAGCTTTATTCTCATATTTTAAGAAAACAACTTTCAAAATGAAAAAATTAAACATGAAAATAATACGAAATTTTGCAGGAAGGAATTTTATTTTTTTTCCTCATTATTAAACTTTAAGAAGGATCATTACCCGAATATTGTACGCTTACCTATTGACCATGAATAAATCTACCAAACTTGAGGTCAAAGTATTCAACGACATAGCCTACTTGAAAGAATATAGAACTTTGTATTTGAGTAATGTTTTGTTCATTGCTAGATTAAATTAAAGTTTACAAATTTAACTTCACATCATAGGCTAAATAGTTAAAAAAATGAAAAGATAAAAATTAAAAAAAAACACACAACTAAATTGTAGAAATATAAAAATAATTAATTCCATTCTATTAAACTATTTTAGGATCAGTATTTTAATCACCCAACGATTAAATTTAACAATTAAGCCTAAATATCGTAGTTGCTTTGATTTTCACTGTATAACCACTTTCAATTTGATGTGTATGCTTTTCTGACTTACTGAGATTCTTCACATAGAGATCATAATCAAATTGTCCCAAAGATGAAGGAGGAAGTTTTTATCTAGTTCGATTTTTCCAATGGTGTAAATTCTATCACTGAAGTTCCAAATGTATATACAGGAATGCTATTAATCTCACCTGTCATATTCTAGTCATCACTCTTTTAGTTCTTATAGATGATTTCCAATATTTCTTTTTTCATTTTGGCAATTACGACAATTGAGCCAATTAAAACTCTTCGGTTGAAGTCACTTTAGTCAATTGAAAATCACTAATTGAAATTAATGTTAATATTAATGAGACGTTATAAATTGTAAAAACTGTAGATCAATTAGATTTTTGCTTTAATTCAAGTGAAATTTATAGTTTAAATAATTTTAATTTGTAATAGTTATATTTGAAATAAAGCAACGTTGTATTGCTTATATTGTTGATATGAAAAATACATATATATTTTATAGATGACTCATCAGATAATTTTAATTTTAAATACGGATCAAATCGTAAGATTGGAAATAATCTCCTTTGGTTGCCTTAACTTATTTTTAAAAGAAGTCTGCGTTTCTGAATTCATAAATTCTGTTATTATAGGATATTCTGACAATTATTTGTAAAACTTCTGTCTGTGATAATATACAAGCAACAAGTGGCAAAAATTCCTGTGTTGGTCATTTTACAAAGAAACTTCTGAAGATTTTTATCTATAAAGTTGTTTTATTTGCACCAAGTTTATTTGTTTATTTTGGGTGAATCAACAGTTTGTACCAAGTTTTGATATTTTTTTTTCTTTTTCAGATATTCATATGCGCTTATCCCACAATGAATGCATAGGAGAAAGCCCAGTGTGTTGAATGGTTTATTGAACCAAATTAGATACAAGGCCAACGAATATTTCGAACCAATTACAACAGAATTCCTCCATCAAGAAAAAACCATAAGAGCTCGGTACAAGAAGTTTAAGAAGACTGGAAGTGTAGAGCATAAGAAAGGAGCAGGGCGACCACGAACGTCTGCAGACAATGTCGAGAGCATTCGAGAGGCCTTTGTTCGCAGTCCACGCAAGTCCACTAGACTTGCATCACGAGATTTCTCGTTTGGCAGTGCATGATGTCTTGAGTAAATCTTTGAAGTTCCATCCTTACAAGATGCAACTCTTGCAACAGATTTCGCGCGTAAGGAATTTGCAATGACTATGATTGACAGAGTCGACCTGGCAAGAATCATGTTTTCTGATGAGGCAACATTTCATGTTTGGGAAAGGTCAACAAACAAAATGTGCGCATAAATCCACATTTGATAGCAGAGCACATTAGAGACAGTCCTAAAGTTAATGTGTGGTGTGACCTGTTACATGATCAGTTGATTGGACATTCTTCATCGGTGAATCAAAAGTGACCTCCAATACCTACCTGGAAATGTTGCAACAATCTATCCGCAACTGGAAGAACTGCAGCCACGCATTATTTTTTAACACGACAGCGCTTCGCTAAATTGGGCCTTGAGCGTTTGTATGTCCCTGAATGAGACATTCCCAGTTGCGTTGGCTGTGGAGGTTCATTTCATTGGCCGGCTAGATCTCTCAAAATCACATCCTGTGATTTCTTTCTTTGGGGATTCTTCAAAAATCTTGTGTACAATACTTGGATGAGAGACATTGACGATTTAAAAGCAAAAATCACAGCTGCTATTAAACGAGCTGATATGGAAATGTGGCAACATACATGACACCATTTGGAGTATCGACTGGATGTTCTCGATACCAATGGTCGAGTCTAATCATGCGCATATCCAACGTTTGTAACATTGTTCCTTTAATAAAAGAAACTTTGGAAAATACTGATTCCCAAATTTATTGTTTAATAATCCTACATGTGCCATCATAAATTTCATTAAAGGATAAAGTTGTACAGATTCTTGTCGGACATCCTATATATTAACGTTAATTAGTTTTTAGCAGCCATCATCATCTAATTTTAATTTTATATTGGGTTATTACCTAATCAATAGATTAAATTCCTTCATGGTGTAAAATGTCATCGAAGTCTCTGATAATGAAAAGCACCAAAGTGTCTGAAATTTCTTGCTCAAAATAAACGATTTATATTGCTTTTGCTTTTCGAAGAGGCAATAGTTTTATACAAGAATTAAATAAGTTTTAATTAACTGATCACTGATTTTTATGATCCAAAAATCTGATATCAATGCTTACACTTATGACTTTAGCACTAAAAACTGACCATTCAAAAAAAAAAAAAAAAAGATATTTCTTTTAACCAAAAAAAAAAGGAAAAAACATTTCACCATCAATCCTGACCAAACTGTTTCCCTAATAACCTAACCAAAAAAAATCCCTGACTAAAAGTTTACTTTTACTTACCGAAATACGCTGAACACTCAAAAAGTGCAAATAAGCATTTATATTCACAAAAAAATCCAGTTTATTTGAATCAGAATAACCAAGAAATATTTTATGTAATATGGCTGAAAATCAGAGAAGAAAATACTAGTCATGAATACTAATTACAACATATGAAAAACAAGCTGCAGCTACTATAAATTTATCTTTTAGATCAGTGTTTCTCAAAGTGGGGTCTGCCGCAGTATATCAGGTGGTCCGAGGGTTTATTATTAATTTTTGTTTTGTTGTAGAAGATCGGTGGTCCGGGAGGGAATCAGAAGGTCTTTCGGAGGCCGCTGGCAGTCAAGGTTTGAGAAACACTATTTTAGATAAATTCTGTGAAATATCTGTGAAATATCGTTATTATAAAATATTATGAAATTAATATCGTAATTAGATTAAATTATGTTTAATTATAAGTCTTTCATAATGAAATGAAATTTTCTTTTTTTTGTCTTGTCTTGTCTTGTCTTGAACTTCTTAGGTATAGACTAGATTGTCTGTTCCTATCTCTGAAGATGAATTTGGTCTTTCCATCTTGTATTTGGTCGTCCTCTGTCTCTTTTCCCTTTGGGTTTATAGCTCAATATTAAATTTGGAATTTTATCGTTGGACATTCTTTCGACATGGTTAAGCCAATTACTTTGGTAATTTTGAATTTCTTGAATTTTCTTTTTTTTAAATGTTAATAATATGTTTCCTTTCCTGTTATTTTATTCTTGTACATTTTGTTATTATTATTTTTACATATTATAATGTTAGATCTTTCATTAACAAATCTCGAAAGCCAAAAATCAGAAGAAATGTGCTATTTGATTTATCAATGGCTTTAATGATGGCACTCAGTCAGCTTCCAGTCTTGGCTAAGCCGGCATTGAGTGGCAACAAAATCAATTGCAAATAATATCGAATTATATCATTAAATAAAGTGCTCTATGAAGTTCCCTATTGCTTAATGTAATGCAATGTAAGAAAGAAAGAAAGAAATCTATGCACGATTCGATTGATCTAAACTGATACTTGGTTGAAACATTGATCTTACATTGATAAAAGATGATTACATTGATTAAGATGAGCAATGTTAAATTCCTTTTCCAAATAAATTTAAAACAACCTACAACAAACTGAAGAGACTAGAATTCTTTTGCGGTTAACATTAATCATTGAAAATAATGAATCTTTCTTTTTACCATTCATACAGTCTCTGCATTTTTATATAAAACTGCAAAAAATGTAGGTTTAATAAAAAAGAAATGTTATTTTTTTCGAATAGTGTTAGCAATCTTTTTGGAAATTTTCTATAGACAAATTTCGGTCACCTTTCACTTATTTAATTTATGTGATTATTGTAGTTGAACTTCAAATGAATAAATAAATAAATAAATAAAAAATAATAATGATAAAAAAAAAAAAAACTTAAAGGGCTTTTTTTTTGCAATTCTATTGCAAAAGTTCAATTGTAATTTTTTTTTAGATAGATCAACAGTAGATATAAAAAAACGCTTAGCATTCTATATTGATAGATAAAATTTAGGATATTTAGGATAAAAGAACATGTAATGCCTGATTCAAGATCTCTTTATTTATTTTTGTTTCGTGTTATTCAACTCCATTATTTTTTTGTTTCAATTTCATTTTCAAAATGAAACAACTTTTCGATGTCTTTCATTTTATCCCATCTTTATCTCCGTAAATACTTTGTTGGAACGAATCAATAATTTCTAAATAAAGACTTCCTTGAAAATTCCTGAAATCAATTCAAGGAAAAGCATTATTTGTTGCCACTGACAACCTGAGAAAAGGTACTTCAATTTGACTTGGCTTCATTGATCTTCTGTTATTAAGAAATATTATCTTTTCAATGAACCACAGCAGATCCTAATGAAAAACAGCTTTGGAATTTCTTGGAAATAAATACAGCTAATTTCTATGATAAAACCGCATTCTTATATAATAAAAATCTATAAAATAATAAAAACTTTAGTAATATCATTATCATTAAATAATTCAGTAAAAAATTGAGCAAAATAAAATTAAAATAAATTAATAAGATCTTGGCACATAAGATAACCTAATAAAGTTGTTTTACGTTTACTGGTATTCATTGGTTAAGAAAACTAATAAAGATTAAACAGCTTCGTAGCATATTAATACTGAATTCAATTTGTTTTAATTAAATATGTAGTAACAATTCCAAATTTTCGAGATTTTTTTTTCAAGTAACAAGTTAATTTATTTGAGTCTGAATGCAAATCGCATGGAATCACTTTTTTAGGGACTCCGTAGCGGGGGTGGGGAAGTTCTTCTGTCCGTCACCATCTCTTCAAACAGACATAAGTGATACCGTTTGGAAACCTTGTGATCTCTAGAGTGGAGAAAAATACAAATTCGGGACTGCGGTCTCACATGGACGAGGTCGGAATAGTTTCGTATGGAATATGAAACCAGTTTTTTTTCCCTTGCTTATTATCTGATTCCTTTTCCTGTGTCGTGTAGGATAAAGTATTTTAATAAATTATCATGTCAAATTCATACATTAGTAAAGTAATAACATACTATATTGCCATATAAACTAAAATACTACGTTTATCCAAAACGAAATAGATAGGCGGAAGAGAAACCTAATTAATTTAAATAAAACAGAACAGCAATGTGAAGTAAAATAATTTTGTAAAGAAAGAAAAATACCGGTATTAAAAAATGTTCCATAAACAAACAAAGAAACACTAAACATATCCAGTAACACCGCGATAATCCGGCACTCGATAGTCCGGCACGCATCAGAAATAGAGGGTTGCCAGTTTTTTTTCTCCCTGATGAACTAAAACTAAAACATTATTGTATTTTTTAAAAAGTTGTACGAAAATTATTATACACTACGCTGTCGGTCTAAAACTACTACTATAAATAACAATAAAAAGGTACGTTTAACGGTGTAAAATTAGAAGTTGCATTCTATTATCCAGTTAAGTGAAACAACTAGTTTAACTAAAAAGAATGCGTGTTCTGTTTTGTTAACCTATAGCGAGGGTAATTCAAATGTAAGATAAGAGGGAAGATAAGATTTAGTAATTCTTGTGTAGTTATCCGCAGTTTTTTAATAAAAATTTATTAATTGAGTTGTTTATGGTGTAAAATAAACCACGGCACACAAAAATAATACAGAATTCTTTTATTTAATTTACTTTATATAATACTGATTTAAGCTATTGATCTGAGCTATTTAATAGTGAAGTGCACTACAGTACTGTATTTGATTTTTAGTTCAATATAGTTTTCATTGTATTACATACTTTTAATTTTTGTTTTGTTTACTGTAACGTTTTCTGTTGTGCTTACTAAATAACAATTAATCGCTTTTGTATGTTAAAACTGTAGTTTTCATTGTGCCGTATTACATACTTTTAATTTTTGTTTTGTTTACTATAATGTTTTCTGTTGTGTTTACTAAATAACAATTAATCGTTTTTGTATGTTAAAACTGTAGTTTTTATTTGTATATCCTTGTTAAAACTGTAGTTTTTGTTTATATACCCTTGTTTAAACCAGGGTTTTAAAAATGGCCTTGGTAATCCAGCATATTTGATAATCTGCCATGACAGATCCCCGAGCATGCCGGATTATCAAGGTCCTACTGTATTAAGTTGAGTAACGACAAGGAGATTACTTTATTTAAATATTGTTCTCTTAAAAAAAATATACTATCTGCAAATTTGAGTTAAGAAAAAAAAACATATCAAACATATCATAAAAACATGTCAAGAAATATGAATTATTGACTTGGCAGGATAATAAGAAAGATTACCTTGTTCTAAAATTATTTTAAGGAACTAATCCGAACATTCACATATCAATCGTATAGATTTTAAATTTAGATTCGTTAGGCTTAGCAAAATTATCGAAACAAAATCATTATAGAGAACACTCTATCAGTTAGCTAGAGATGATAGAGCCATTTTTAACCTACTTTTCTAGGAAAGCTATAGGTCACTCAAGCCTGTATGTATGTGTGCATGTGGGTGCCCCCCCCCCCAATAACTTTTGAATGAATCTTCTTGAAACATAATTTGCATATTTAAGGACTACAGTCGATCTAACTTTAACATTTGAAATCTTTTTCAGATGGATCCAGTAATCGCGAGAAGGTCACAAAAATTCTCAAAGACAAGCAGTAAATTGGTTTCTATCAATATCTATATTAATACTTCTATATTGTATTAATATCCTTACAACAAAGGATATTAATCTGTTTTTAATCCTCTTAAATGCCTGAGTGAGTTTTAAGATGATTAAAATTAACTGAATTCAGAAATCTTACTTCCAAGCCTTCACAAACTGAACCTAGATAAAAAACTTGCGGACTGATTAATTTTTTTCAGAAAATAGAAAAATATCTGCTGAATATGTACAGTATTCAGAGCTGTATTATTTGTATTCGTGGGCTACGTAGGCGTATATTGTGATACTTTAAATATTTGTATTCACTAGATATTATAATTTAAGGGGAAAAACGCGGATATTTTTTGTTTATTTCGGCTATTATTGACTTTTTACTTCTGTTAGTGGTATGACGTTAGAATTGGAAAACAGCAATCGAAGATTCCCAGCTTCATATCTAAGAATTGCTTTATTGGAATTAAAAGCTTTTGACAGGAGAAAATATTATGTTTCGTATTAGGAACACTACAGATAATTTGAGAAATTTCAACCTTATTGATGCTTCATGTTGAGGATAATGCTTATTTAGGGAGTGTTTAAAAGTCTGAAATAAAAGATGATGTTGTTTCTTTCATGGAGCATCGTACAATCCTTTGAAGTATTTGATCAATTTTACATCTTATATTGAATCTCCATCTTACGCAGGTGGGGAAAAGACCTCATTCCTTTACTGAATGAGAATTGGAAAAGTTGAAAATCTCTTACTTACGATAATCTACAGGAAACCTCAATGACGTCACCAAAGAAACATCAAACGTAAACCAAACCTAATGTTTTCCATACAGGAACAATTGTTGTGCGTTGGAATATCTGCTATTTGATGTGCTATGAGATGTTTTTGACTAGTGTAACATTAAAATATTGATGTTTGCTGTCGATAACTTTTCCAATTGACTCAGACAATAAACTTCCAACATTAGAGAATAGATATATAAATGATCTTAAAACAAGATAATCCAAAACTATACTCTGTGATAATCACCCTCAGCATAGTTAGATAGTTTTACTAGATTCTCTAAATTTTTCTGAAATTAGACCAAGTTCATTCATTCATTCCATTCAAAACAACCTTGATGGTTAGTATTATTTATAGTATAGTACGGTGTAATATAGTACAGTATAGTGTATTATAGTACACTATAATAGTGTTAGTAGTATAACATAGTAAATATATTATCATACAGTTAAATATTATATTAGGCTATCTAATTATGGCATTTTTGCATATTTAAAAGAAGCTTATTAATTTTTTTATATTGGTTCAAACTTTTTCCTTTTAATTATAAGTGTTATTTTTTTTTTTGAATATGTCGGGAATGTGAGAAATCTTAACGAGCAACTGTAAATGTTTCCCGTTAAAAATTATTAAAGAATGAAAATATTTAGAAAGCATTAATTAACTATTTTAACTCATAAAAATATTGTCAATGTTGAAAGAGATTTCGGCATTAAGATGGACAGGTTAAGTTTCAAATTCGGCAAGGGAAAAAAAAAATAATGTAGACTTTTTTTTTGGAACATGACAGTGACAAACGATAGCATTCAGGCAAACACACCAAAGACGACCCCGCTGTTATGTGTCCGAATGGCGTTTATTGAAAAAGCAGCTACGAGAGATTTGAATGTCGTGGAAGGTGCTGTTGCTGTCAAAAGCTACTCATTTCAGAGGACACCTCCCACCAGATGATTTTTTTTGTGACAGGATCTGTCTCGAAGATGAGAGGGCGCTTGTTTGATCAGGAGGATTGCCATGAGCCAACCTGGGCCGATCAATATTTCATCTGAAGAAAAAAAAAAAGAAGAATATCAGCAACTGACCTCGTTATTGTTATTCTTTTCTTTCTCGCCGCAAACCTCTGTGATTTGGGCTAATATTCGGGATACGTTTGCACTGATTTCTCTTTCTGTCGACTGAATACTCACTGATTTGAAGCCTGTGGATGTTGAAAAGAACTGAATTTTCAATTGAGTGGCTCTTTTCGTGATTGTAGGTTTCTCGCAAATATCAATGCTCTGAAAAATATTTATCAAAAATAGGAATTCTGAACTTAAAAATAGCAGCAACATAAAAAGTGCAGCAACTACGTTAGCATTATATTTTAAATTTATCCTGATCAGTCGTATTATTGTTAAATTCTTTTAACTAATTATATAATAATAATAAGTTTTTCTGTATTCTTTATACTTATTCTTTAATGTAAAATTTTTAAATTGAGAATAATCCAAATCTTTTGGAATTAAAAATAATAAAAAAAAAACTACTTTATGCTTATTTACTAAAATTTTAGTAACTGTTCTACTCTATCTTTTTTTTTAAAACATGGGCAATACCAAAAAACTTTAGCACGCATAATAAAATTCAAAATAATGAGTCATCTAAAAATTAAGAAAAGATAAAAAGATATTAATAAAGGACGGTTTCAACCCGCTATAATTGCAAGTTATCTTCAGCTTAAACAATTTAAGCTTTTAGTATTGTCCATGTTTTAAAATAGTTCTTTCAACCTGCACACGTTAAGAAATAATTTAAAGCCTCTGTCTTTGAAATAACGTATTTTGAGAAAACTGTCTATATTTTTTAACATATCGCTAATTACTACAGCTTCCCTTTGAAATAAGTATCGGAACTTCTTAACGCAGTTTTGACTTTTCCAAGATTGCATCATTTGATAATTGATATAACGCTAATGTCATAATGATACAGAACAGTCCTATTGCCTATCACTTGTGCATTATTCCATGTTGTGGTTATATTTGAAACTTTCAAACAATCTTTATACGAAAAAGTTGTATCTTTCTACTCAGTTTCATACTTTATTTATGTAGCACCAGTGAAGGGTTATGAGAACTATTTCTATGAGAAATAAAGAATTTCAAACTTAACCAACAGTCTATTGATTTTTCCCAGATTTTCAAACTGAGTGTATCTTCTGTTCAAATGGTCTTCCTGCTGCTTATTACAATTACACTTAAATTTAGCTTGTTGTGCAGTAATTTGGAGAAAGTACTCAAATCATTTTTAGAGTGTGAATAAAAAGTGTGGATGTTGTCTTCAGTCTTATGTATGTCACATCTTTTGACTTTAACACACTTGAAAGCTCAGTATCACAAGCTTTGCTTGAATTAACACTGAGAATGCTTCTTTCAAAAACAAATCTACATAATTTTTTTGTCTAAACGATTTCTAATGTTCTCTGTAGTGCTAATAATGAAAGCTATTGCAAACAATATAAGAATATGAAGTATTTGATAAGCATTAGCCAAAATTTGGGCAGCCTAACATTATCATGGTAAATGGCTTCGCGATAAAAAATAGTCCGCGATTATTATAACTAACTCTTAGCACATTTTCCCCCTCTAAATAACGATGAAGTCTAAATGGTAATCACGAAATGACAAAATGCTTTTCCTACAAATCAAAACAAACTATATCAACACCATGAAAAAAACATAAATGTACCACAACTGATCAATTCCATTAAAATTCAACTTAAGTAGTTCAGCTTATTAGTGCATATCATTAAAATTAAAATTAATAAAATAAACTTTCTCTAGTAAAGTGGGCTTTCTATTCACCATTATTGATTTTGAACTACACTGAATTCTTTACAATTGAAATCATTGAAATTTTAATAAATAAATACCAACAGATACTATAATCCATTTTCAGAACTTTTAGTTTATGAGGTAAATATAAAGAACTTCAATATAATATAACAACGAAACACCGTCTTTAAAGAAATACCTAAGTAATATTCACCGAAAAATAGGAATTAATAAATTAGTCAAAAATTTAGATCTGAAAAAGTTTTCTCCATTTTCTTCATCCTTATTATTTACTGCTGAATAAAAAATAAGGGAAGGAAATGCAAAAGAAACTCAATTCTTTAAAAAGTTATTAAAAAAAAAGTAGAAAGAAAGACAAGAAGCAAGATTGTAACGGACGTTTTGTAATTTATTGAGCAGCTGTACTACACTCATTACTAAAGGTCCTTTGTATGTATTTCTTCTTTCCATGACTAGTTTAACTTGAATGTTATATGATTCGCCCTTCTAAAGATACCAATAACAAAACAGTAAATGATAGAAACCATGAGATTCATTTCGTCTTACTTGATGCAACGCAAGTAATACTTCCTTGGTTGTATGGTATATTTTAATGAGAAGAAGTCAATGCTTTATGTTCTCATGCCTTAAGTTTCTGTGATCTGTGAACAGGCGTTCGTTCCGAACTGCAATGATTTTGATGGCAATACTGTAGTAGTATTGTTCTTAGTTTTGTAATGGAAAAAATGAAAAAAATCACAAAACTTTCTATAAACAAATTATAATTTTCAGAGCTCGGGTTTTTAGGACTTAAAAACCGTAGATATATGCATGCTTTATGACTTAACAAAATTTAAAATATGACCTAAAATGTGGTCCATCCAACCAAATAAAAAAAAGACTGATTAAAAAAAAATAAATAAAATAAAAATGATTTTCTGTCGGGACCTATCTCTGAGAACCTTCTTACTACTGTTGTAATGGTGTGAAAATATTGGCTGTTCGGAATGTCTTACTCTATAAGACTGTTAAGAATTAAAATTTAAAAGTTAAGTAAGTTTTTTTTTTTTAACCATAAACAATACTATTGAAAATAGAAAATTTATTTTAATTATACTGTCGAACGCATAATCATAATTTATTTGTTGGATATAGCGATTAAAATAATGCCCCCTTAGTCTACAATAATTATTAAACGTACAGATATTATTAACGTATTATTAAATAGTTAATATATGTTAAACTAAGTTTTGTTTTTATTGTTATGTTTGGTGTATTGGCATACGAACTGTTTATTGTAATTTGAAAATTTATTTTGTCTACTGTCTGAAGAAACAGCGAAAATTTACGAATTAAATAATTTGTTTCACATAATTTCGATGTTAAGTTATGGAGTCTCGGATTTTAGATATATTTTAACAATAGCTAAGCTGAATTAATTTCTTGCATTTTCAATTCCAGGATTAGTTCGCATTTCCTGTTCATCATTTTCTTCCCCTCGGAATATTCGAGAGGTTTATGTAGAACAAACATTGTTTTGTTTTTTTTTTAATTTGTAGCATACTTATTTTTTGTAGATAGGCTCATAATAATTGTCCTACTTTGATCATTATTGATTACAAACATCATTTTGATGGGGAAAATAATAAAAATTAAAAAAACAAAAAACGAATCGAATGAATTATTGAAAGTTTACTTCCGTAGTTGTTTCGACTGCTTAGGTATCTTTTCGACATAAATTTCTAGTATTACCGTATTTGAAAATGTCGTAGCCTTAGTACTACTTATTTAACAACATTTATTAATTCCAATTTCATATATTCTAATATATTTTAGTTCACATTCAAATCGAATTTCTAATTTTTTGAAACAAAAATGAAAGTTTTAATATAAATGTTTAAGTAGTGAAATACTAAATACCTTACTAAAATGTTTACTTCTATTTTTATCTGTAAGATTTGAGAAACATAATATTAATGAAATATAAAATTGTACAATTTAATGTAAATTAATTATTAATTTCTGATTAATTGATCATTTAAAATTTAGTTTCTTAAATATTTTACAGATTTTTGTGAATTCTTCACAGCAACACTACTTTCCGGTTTTCATTAACTTTGATGAATAATTATTGTGACGGATGGACGGATCTTAAAAATGATTTTGATCGGTAATAGAAGGAAAACAAAGTTCTGTAGAATACTTCGTAATTACGAATTAATTTTTATTTATTTTAATTTAAAATGTTTACTTGAAAATAAAATAATGTTGAGATAAATAAGACAAAAAAAAAACCAACCCAAATATCAAATTGTGAAATAACAGCAGGAATTGCGGAAAGAAAAAAAGTTTTATTCGAATTTAAATCTAGAAACTAAAATTTGATCGAGAATGTTTGGAAATTCTTCAATTATTTAATGTTGCAGCTTATTAATAAATTTAACTATAAAGATGCTCTTCTGTTGAAGCTTTCTACAAAACTTCTACATCCACTTCAAAAATGTAGATTTACTTGATGATTCACTCGATGATCTCAGAATCCCATCATTAATAATTGTATAAATAGAGAGAGAGGGTCTGTGCTGTGCTGTAGGTATCGCTTGGCCACCAGCATCGGTTAAGAATATTTAAGGTATTTATTATTGTTTATGAGTTATAAATGTCAGTAGTTGCTTCAAGTTCGATGCTAAAACTTAGAGGTCAGATCTTTTAGAAGTTAGCGATTTCTATTTGTTTTCCTTGTAATCTCAAGTTGGGTGGTTCAGTGTCTTCAGTATTAAATAAGACTTAAAACTCTATTAAATATAGATAGTATCTAATAAAGTAAGAACGAAAATTCATTGAATTTCTTTGGCAAATGAAAAAATTGTAAACACAATATGAATAGAGAGTTTTTTTTCATGATAAATATTAGTTTGCAGTCGATATGATATAAATAAGCAAATGACTAAAATAAATGATAAAGAAAAACATTACAAGTAAATTTAAGAACCGAAAATAAAAATTCATATCTCGGATTAATTTATTAATTATTTATAATGTAGAATAGTGTATTTACGATTTTAGTTAGTGCAAGTTAAATGTATGCAGCCCATCTACAATTTTTCATTAACGATGCTCTTAAAAAAATCCATTATTACACGACGGTTCTTCATTAAAGTAGTAAATAGCATTAATCAAATAAAACACAACGAAGTGAAATGAGAAAATTCGGTAATAACTCTTCCTTACATACAAACGCTTCCGTTGTTAAAATTGGCAAGTAAAGTACAATTTGCTATCAATAGACCTATAGCAAAACTCCTTTATTCAGGCCACTGTTATTCAAGGGTCAAGTTTAACTTCTAAAGATGCTCGCACTGAGTGTATCCTGACCCCTATTTTGCACCATTTGTACGACTCTGAGAAAGTGGTCAGTAGTATCCTATTCGTTCACAGCATAGTCAATTCAATACAGATAAATCCCAATTTTGTCCAATTATCACTGTTCTCCTGACCCGTTCAATGGCCATCTCAAACCCCAAGTGATCTGAACAGAAGATGGATTTCTTTTTTTTTTTTTCCCAAAACCTTCTGTGAGATATGACTCAAGGGCTCCAACTCCCGATTGAAACACGGAAACACACGGACACACCGTAATAGCTCTCCTTATCGTACGCCGTACGGCAATGCTAAAAAAAAAGCGAAGATGCGAAAATGAAATAAAGTAGAAAAAAAAGGTAAAAGTAAAATTTCCCATTTTATGTCTTTGCTATCTTTAGTAATTTTTGATTATTATTATTATTATCGTAAAAGTTTCAAACCATGGGTTTCCCCAGCAAAGACAATTATTATTATTATATATACACAAAACAATGTGTATCACAGCTGCCAGTTCTTTAGCTGGTGTTGGCCTTCAAACGCATCGAATTCTTCCCAAGACTCTATGATGTCGTAATGTATCGGCGCAAAATATGTGCTGATCCAAGTTTTTGGAGTTGACCGATGGAGATTTTGTCAATATTTAGATGTTGTAAGTGCTTACCAAGGTTTTTTGGTATAGCACCCAGTGTGCCGATAACCACTGGATCCACCACTGCTGGTTTGTGCCATAATCGTTGAACCTCGATTTTTAGGTCTTGATACCGTGTGATTTTTTCTAGTTCTTTTTCTTCCACTCTACTATCACCAGGTATGGCTATATCAATTAGCCATATCTGTTTCTTTTCTATCACTGTCAAATCTGGCGTATTGTGTGCTAAGATCTTATCCGTTTGAATTCTGAAATCCTACAGTATTTTCACGATATCATTTTCAGTCACATTGTTTACAGTATGTTCCCACCAGTTGTTTGTTGTTGCAATGTGATAATTTTTGCAGATGTTCCAGTGAATCATCTTTGCAACTGCATTATGCCGTGTATTATTATTATTATTATCTCGAAAAAGTTTCAAACCATGGGTTTCCCCAGCTAAGACAATATGGCGGGTCAAGGACCAAAGCACATATTGCCAAGTGTATTAAAAAAAAAAAAAAAAAATTGAAGAATAGTTAGGGATGTGTGCTTGTGTCCATAAATTTCCGAACTATGCGTGTTGTGTTGAGTACCACAGCCTTCTGGAGTTGTGCATACGTTATTTTATTATTATTATTATTATTATTATTTATGCACAAAACGTGTATCACAGCTGCCACTTCTTTAGCTGGTGTTGGTCTTCAAACGCATCGAATTCTTCCCAAGAATCTAGGATGTCGTAATGTATCGGCGCAAAATATGTGCTGATCCAAGCAGTGCGGCTTTTTGGAGTTGAGCGATGGAAATTTTGTCAATATTTAGATGTTGTAAGTGCTTACCAAGGTTTTTTATATTATTATTATTATTATTATTATTAACTACAACCTAAATAAAAATAAATTTGTACTAATGCTTTCCATTGACCTTAGCAAAGCTTTCGACGTCATTGATATTCAAATTCTATTTGAGAAATTACAACTAATCGGAATTAGAGGAAAACTATTAAACATTCTAAAACAGTACTTCGAAAACAGAAAAATATATGTTCAAATTAATAATTTTAACAGCAAAAAAGAAAAAACAAATAAATCGAGGATCCACAAGGATCCAATTTAGGACCAACACTTTTAATCATCTATATCAATGATTTATTTGGAATTATTAAAAACTGCCACATACACGTATATGCCGATGATATTCTTATATACACGGCTAATAATAATATCAAAACAGCACAGAAAACAATACAAGAAAATTTCGTTAACATTCAAAAGTGGACTCACAATAACAAACTTATTATTAACGAAAATAAAACTAAACTCCTCCTCATTAATCCTAAAAAGAAACTTCCTAAAGAAAAGCCTGTAATTTTTTATCACTCAGTAAAATGTTTGCAAAAAGATCCTGAATACTGCATAAAATGCAAAGAAATCGAACAAGTGAACGAACTTCAATACCTTGGATTAACAATAAATAAAACTTACACATGGTCAAATCATATCAAAAACTTACACAAAAAAATTAATGTTTTCTCTTATATATTCTTCCACATCAAAGATAGTTTACCCACAAAGATTAAAATGATGATTTACCATGCATTCTTCGACTCATTAATTAATTATGCACCTCATATTTGGGCTAATACAACAGATACTGAATTAAAAAATATAAATACACTACAAAATAAAATAATAAAATTAGTTCTTTCTAAAAGAATTAGTAAGCATAAAGAAACTAGAAAAGAATGTGTTTGTACGTATAGGTGTATATGTGTATATATTTGTATGTTTGTATATGTATGTTTGTGTATGTAAGCATTTGTATGTATTCATGTATGTATGTGAATATGTATATATATATATACGGTATTTACTGTTTTTAAGCATTAATCATAGATTTTTATTAATGTATAACTTCCAAAAATTTAACAACCTTGTATTCTTAGTTAACTGTTTATGTCAACTTCCCTTATTCAAAAAAAAAAAAAAATCAATTCTAAGTTATTAATTAATATACTGTACAATCGGCAATTTTAGTCTTTTTACTTTTCTTAAAAATGCATAATATGTAACTAATAACTCAAATATATCAATATGAATGTACTCAACGGTAGCACCTGTTGATAGGAAGCTCTGCAAATGCTTCCTAACAGGACTATGATAAAATGTAACGGAAATAAAATGAATGAATGAATGAATGAATGAATGAATTAGTAGTAGTAGTAGTAGTAGTAGTAGTAGTAGTAGTAGTAGTAGTATTGTTATTATTACTGGTTACAATAAGGTTAGATATTCTACACATCCGTTATTTTTTGTTGTTTTTGGTTCGTCACGTAGAGACCACTGAAGACATGAAAAATCCTTCCCTGTCCCTTCCCTCTCTTCTCATATCTGCTGATTTCAGATTGTTCTATTGGGAATTTTTCTCAGCGGTAAATTGAGAACATAAGGAAACAGCAACAAGCTCCTACTTCTTTCAACATAATAATAATGAAAACATATAATATATCTGCATATTAATAAAGTCGTTTGAAACTAATTAACTTAAAGTTTTGCATTTTCAGAATTATAATTAGGCTGATGTCATACTATGCGTTTCTGCCGCTGCGGCTATGAGGGATGCGGTTTGACCGGACGGCATCTACGAGTCACACTATCCCGTTAAAACGGACAGCGGGACAAGAACTCGGTAGTTTTCCTCGAGAAATCAGTAAAGAGTTGTTTGCATTGGGATGTCGAAATTATAGATTATTTGTGCGCTTGAAGCGGAGGGAGCCGATACATCGGAGATATTGGGTTCATCCTTTTAATCCGGTACGGGAACCAATTTCACTTTTTCTATTTTCTTAATGTATTGTTAAAAATTAATGTATTTTATGTTATATGTATATTTGCAGGTGAACATAAAGGTAAAAAAAAATTGCTATTTTCACTTAATTACTATTCTCATCTCTGCTATGTCGAACTCCAGCCGATTCTCGTATGTGATTCCTCCAATTTCTGCCCATGATCTACCACGACAATTTGTATCAAAATACTCTTTCGACCCCTTTTCCCACAGTGATGGCATCTCATGGATGCTCGCAATAAATCGATCCACATCAAACATTTTTTACATTAGAAATAAGATTGGGTCGGGGAAAGCTGTAAAGAAATAAAAAAAAATGAACATGAAAACAATTGAGAAACTAGAAAACACTGTGGTTAAACTGCATAGTTTGACACCGTGAGACTACATGTGTTTTCAAATTCCTTCGGTTGTGCATTCCTCACGCCGCGCGGCAACACAGTGCGGCAGCATCCAGTGGAAACGGTAAAACTGCACAAGTGGGAAACCGCTCATTGAAAAGCGTGTTTTGTCATCCCTTCAAACCGGAGCGTTTTAACCGCAGCGGCAGAAACCCATAGTGTGACATCCGCCTTCTATTTACAACAATCAATTTACTTTGTTTTCTTTCTCAATTCCTGTCTTGTCCCAATAAATTTAGCTGATTGTAATTAAAATTATTATTAAGACATGAAAACCAAAGACTGCACATAAATAAACAAATCACGCCTTTGAGTTTGTCAAAAGAGGGAATCGGATACTACCGTTTCGTCCTAATTAGGGACTCATCAGCCCAATCCATCCTCCTTGATGACAAACCCAGAAAGGCGCGAAATGAAATGGAAATCACCTTCGCTCTCGAAAGTGACTTCCCCAAACAAAAACAAAAAACAAACAAACAATAAAAATAATGCTGCCGTGCCGGCGTGGTCGTGCGGTCTCAGGCGTCGGTCTGCCGTGCGGCCTGTGTGCCGGTATCCGGGTTCAAATCCCAGTCGAGAGCATGGATGTTTCATCTTTCTTCTTCTGTGTTTCGTCTATCTCAGGGACTTACTATCTCAGGGTTATTTTTGGACGGGATGTGAATCTCATCCCCCCCTTTGGAATTTCCTAACCTCACCCTGACGTTGTCAGGTAGGGCTAGCACGTGGTCCATAGTTGGTCAAAGTCGATGAAAGGAAGGAAAAATAGTGCTGAAGTGCACATAATAATAATAATGTTATTATTATTAAAATTATCGTTATTTTGTTAGCAAAGGAAGACAAAGGAATACGCTTATAACTAAAACTTTAATACACGATGTAAACAGTGACCCCTCAATAACTAAAAGGCATTCTTATTTAAAACTTTAATAATTTGAGCTTTAAATTAATAAAATTTATTTGAAAACATTAGAAAAATCGAAGTAGTTCTCTGATTCCAATCAAGTACACTGAAAATAAAATTGATTATAAAAATAAGATAAAAATATATTTCTTCTTTAAATAAAGAAATTTCTTATTTGAAAAATGTTATCTTTTTTTAATTAATGTTTTTTTCAATAAAAATCATATTAGCTTTTTATTAAAATTTCATCTTCTATCCAAAAAACAATTAGAAAAAACTTCCAAAATATACGTTTTCTTACCTAAATAAGCCTACATAACTCCAGTTTCAAAAAATTTTATTAATTTAACTACATTAAGGTCACCCGCATATAAGGTCACCCCGCATACAAGGTCACTTTTCTAAAGTCCCGGCTCATTGAATAGGAATTCTTTGATGTGGATTATCGGATATATGGTCAGGTCTTAAATACCGTAATCGCATATAAAGTCACTTTTGTCTGTGATTTCAGTGCCACACTGATTGAATTCGAAGAATTTTTCCATGGGTACGATCTTTTATCGGCGTCATTTCTCCTACTGACGGAGGGGACAGATTTTTCACAAAGCACTTCATCCGCTCAAATTCTAGGAAAAAAAGATGATGAAGACGATATTCCTTTACCTGTGTTAATACAAGATCTCAGAAATCGCGGCTGTGCTACAGAAGGGGAAAGTGAATATGTGAGAATTGATGATGAAATTGCTACCACTTCTCAAGCTTCGATTTCCGAAATTATTTCGCAAGTTTTAGATTCCAATGCATTAGAAAGTAAGGATAACAACAGTGATGCTGAAAGTGAAGCGGTGACACAAGCAGAAGTACTCAGAGCATTAAATGTCGTAAGACATTTTTTTATGAGCCAAGAGGGAGCTGAAGAACATTTTCAGAAACTACAAAACTTAGAAAACATTGTACAAAAGATGAAACCAAAGTCGCGACAGTCCTGTATTATGGATTATTTTAAGTAAGGTCAGGTGTACATCAGTACTTTGCTTGAGCATACTAGTACTATTTGTATACAACTTTATTCCGAATTAAAATTTTTTAAAAATAATTTCTTTCTGATTCCATTAATTTTAATTGGTTCAACTAAATTATAAAATTATAACCTAATAAAATGATATTTTTGTAAGTATTAAATTTTACAAAGAATTATACTGCATTTATACAATGCTTATTTACTGACAAATGCGTATGAATCGGTTATAAGGTCATCCCGCTTATAAGGTCACTTTAACGAGGTCCCAAGGGGTGACCTTATATCGATGTCCGACTGTATTCAAGTTTAGTTATAGGCGTATTTCTTTTTTTTTTCTTTGCTGACAAAATAATAATAATAATAATAATAATAATAATAATAAGGGCCAATGAGGAAAGAATAAGAAAACTACAAAGAGCATACAAA
>JAFIDM010009631.1:183461811-183474936 GCA_023159025.1 Thereuonema tuberculata
ACTCACCTTTGTATAATCTAAATACTGTGCTAACTTGTGAACGAAGCTTCTACGGCAAAAATGGTTTTGAGTTTCAAAATCAGCGTAAAAAACTGAGTAAGTAAGCCAAATTTCATTACAATCGGTGCAGTGGTAACAAAATTATTTGATTTTGAACGTATGTTTTGTTAGAATTTCAGTTAAAATTTCATGGAAGCAACATGGAATGACAAAATGAACTAATAATTCATTCAGTTTGAGTACCCTGCATTCAATGGTACCATTGAGAACCTTGGATCTATCTTAATAGTTTAATTATATCGAGTTACAAACAGACGGACAGACAGACAGACAGACAGACGAAATTAGCAAAATATATAAGTTGATATTATTATTATTATAAAACTTAAAAAATGATGAAATAAGCATAATAAGACCATTTTGAAATAAAAGGTCTTGTAAAAGGTTTTGTAACATATAAATTTATCATTTATATGTTACATATGTGGTACATTATGACATATAAATGATAAACCTTTTATTTCAAAATGGTATTAATTAAAGCAATGATGTTTTTATACCATTAATTAAAGCAATGATATAAAAACATCAAGAATATTATTCAGTTTTACTTTACTTTATTTCTTTACTTTAATTAATGGATATTATGTAATAATTGTTAAGAACAAAACAGGGATAAATATTATTTAGGAACTATCATTTATTTTATTTTATTTTCGTAGCTACTTTTAATCAAAGCCTGAAAAAAAATTGAAACAACGATTCAATATTGCATTCAATTGACATAAAATTGTTGAATAAATACTTTGTTATGATGATAATTTTATTTTCATTCATTTTTATTTTCATTAAATTTTCATTCAAAATGAATATTTTGAATATTTATATATTTTAACAGGATGAAAGTTAAATGAATCGTCTTTTCGAGACATGGCAATTATTTTTCTTTAATAGATTTTAATTTATCGAACGACAAATCCAGTAGATGATTATTAAATTGCATTTCAACCATTTAGTTTTAAAATGTCTATAATTGATAACTAGTATAAAGTTTCACTAGTTAATGAAGCTAGAGAAGAAGTGTTATCATTGGTTAACTTTAGCCTGGATTGTTTCCGTGTATTTTTTTGGGAATTAATAGCAAATGCAAACTTTTGACAGAAACGATCTTTAAATCATACACTTGAAATATTTTTTTTTGGAAGATGCCCAAGTTGTAATTGATTCGATGCTTAAATAACAATATTTTATTTCAAATTCTGCAGTCAATGAGAAACTAACGTACTGAAGACGAAAAAAAAAAACCAAAAAAACAAAAAACAAAACACCAATAATATTTTTATTATTAAGCAATCTCAATATGTTTCAAAATAATAATAGTTATAATACTCACAAATTTAATTTAAAATCCTCTACTTGGTAGAAAATGAATCTATATTGTTGTACATCAAACTAATAGTCACCAAAGGATACCATTATTCAAAAATATTACTGAAATTGATGAAATTTATAGAGGATATCAGCTGTAGAGAAATTTATGATTCTTATTAAATTTAGGAAAAAAGTTTCACATTCCACATATTCCTTTTCAGAAACAAAACAAAAAAAATCAGTCCCTGTTGAATGCTGACGATTTCCCACTACTATATTATTAAATATTGTAATTTAAATATATTTATGTATTAAATTATAATTACATTTTAAGTATGGTAGATAATTATTGTTATTAAAATTATGCCATCATTGAAAAAGTATTATTTTAATAAGGTTAAAATATTATAATTGCAGACTCAATCAGAATTAATGTCTTTCTGAACACTTTTTATTTATTTTAAATAACAATGTGCAAATATTTATTCCCATCTTTCAATTTGAGGAACAAATTATGTTATGGTAATAAACTAAAGGGTTGAAAGAAAACAGGAATAATTCAGGAACTTGGTTAAATAATTTCCTTGGTTAAAAAAGTAGTTTAAACGACTGTCTTTCTGGAATGTGACGCTGCAGAAAATATTAATATTAATGTAAACCAGTTGGGTTTAATGAAGTGAAGGATTATTGAATAATCTCAGAAAGGGAAGGATTTACCTACAAAAGACAGACACACTTATAGCCATCTTAAGAAAAATTAATAGTGAATAAATTATATATAATTTCATTATTACCTTTCAATTTCTTTGAAATAATTGATGTACTGATTTTACGGAGGAGAGGAATTATGAAATGCAACCGTCTATTTTCTTGGCCACAGATAGAAACTAAGAATTTATATCAAGACTAATTCATTGTCATTACTTCCCTATGTATGATTTTTTTTTTTAATGTATGGCATTTTAATAGAAAATACATTTTTATGTTTCTATTTTTGGCAGCTTAAATATATGCCTACACTCAAATAAATGTGGGCCCGCTATTCCAATGGTTTAAGTGCTGGACTAGAGAGCTGATTCAACTACTTGGGGTTGTCTACGGTTGTTACTTCTACAGACGGACACTAGGGCTCACCCAGCCCTCTGTCAAATGGGTTCCGGGTTCCTTATCCCGAAATTGAAGGCGGGCGGGCGTCAGAATGACCATTTGATCTCAACCAGCCGCGTTGAACGAGTATCGTTGCATGGCCTGTAGTGGAATACCTTTAGGCTACCCTTTACTCACACAAGTAGCCTACATATATTGGAACAGATAAAACTCTTCATATATTCAACAAAAAAACAAGAACAAAATCAAATCCATATCCGAATACTATTTTTATTTATATACTGTTTTATATCTGTTCTGCCTTGTAGGAATCCATTTAATGTAAAAAACAAATTGTATGATTCTTCTGACGCAAACCAAATTTAATAAGCTGTATTCTAAATTGTCTTTTCTTTGACATATTTTGCTTTCCAGTTTTCCGCAATTTATAATTTTCAAATTGTACCTGTGTTTTGTGGCAAGGTTCTTAATACAAAAATAATATTAAAAAAAAAAAAGAAATAATATTTAGATGTTTCTACTAGCATTCAAATTCTAACATTATTTAACTTGAGAGTTCAAACCATTTTCATAGTGGGAGCAATAATTGGCAGGAAATGGTATTGTTGGTAGCCTGAAGCATCACCTCTAGCAATGTCATGTTTTGCCTGTTATTTAGATTGGATTAAAATAATAGTTCTAAACTTCTTTCTATTCTTTTTTTTATTTATTAAATATTGCATTTGACAAATGCAAGAATAATTGGGGTTATGTGAAACGTTTCCTCAACCTGTCTCGCCATGGACGGTTTTCATGTTATTTTAAAAATTTTAAGGGACAAGTTTTTAGCTCCTCCCCTAAATATGCCACTGATAAACAAAATATTTCATCAGCAATTATAATGAGATCGGTTTTATGTGATTAATCAATAAGATCCTGTTCAGGAAAAAAAAAGGTGTAATTTTTCATATCTTGTTAAATTGTTTAATTTTAAAAACGGTATTTATTTATTACCGTGTTTGAGTGAAGAATTGTTCAATTAAAAATAAGTATAGGCTTCAAAGTTATTACAATGACTAAAGCATCGTCTAAAATATCTGATTCCCACATTTAGATCAAACTTTAGTATTTAGTTGCTTAATATTTGTTTTATTTATTTACTTTGAATTTTATTTACTAATCTATTATTAAATGTAGACAATAATTATTAATAAAACAAGCTATTTTTAAATTAAAATTTAAATCATTTGAACTATTAGAAAAACAGCGACAGCTAGCGCCATCTATACTTAAATTTAAGAAACAAATTTGAAAAAGCGAAAATAACTTTTCTTTGTTTTCTTTCCCCCCAGGATATTGTTCAATTAATTAATTAAATGAATGTAATATTTTCAGGTACTTAAAATAATTTTAACTTAAGTAAACTTCATTGACAGATTAAAAATAATTGAATGAAATCAAAAATAAACAGTATTTTATTTTAGTTTTTGAAGACTTATGTATCAATTTTTTTTTGTAATATTCTTGTAGAGAAAATTAATGAGGATTAGTAATAATTATCAGTGAACTCTTAATGTATTATAAGTCAATTACTTAGTAATCTAATACGAGCAAAAGTATTAAAAAAAACTAAAAAACTAAAAAACTAAAAAAATGTGTTTACTTAATATCTGAAATTTAATCTAAAGTAAGAAAAAAAATGTTCAATGACGAGACCTGGTTGTGTACTGTTGACTGCTCCTGGCTGATGATCGCCATATTAGCGTGAAACAGCTGTACCAGGATATATACAACTTGGTCTCACCAATTGTTATTATTAAGATATTTCGTAATTAAATTAAATATTTTGTAACTAAAAATAGATAAATTTTGAAAAATTTTGCTTATACTTTCGGTGGATGGGATAAAAATAATAATTAAAAAGTTCGCATATTAGTAATATATCTTTGTCTGTTCTACATAATTTATAATTTTATTAATTTACTATATTGTTTAATAAAAGAATTCTTTCTGATAGCTTAATTTAACAAAAATTAAAACAAAATAGATGCAAGAAAAAAAAAGAACATTTTGAATGTATGTTTAGTGAAATTATTTAATATTAAATTTATTGAATTATATTTCGAAATTACTTAAGCTTGGATTTTTTTCCCCCTTAAGTCTACTTTAAAGATTAGTAATAAAAGTTTACGAAAATATATTTGCATTTATATTGGCTTGGATCTGAACATGAACTTAATTACATGAATGCTTAAAACTTTATATGATATCCACTTATCTTATATGATATCCTACACCTAGCACACGTTAATGAAAATGAAAGCAAACCATTGAAGCTGTTTCTGTCTTTAATTCCACCGATTCTGTATTTCGTTATTTTATTATTATGAATTGCTAATTTATTTTAATTGTTATTTTGCAAATGTTAATTTTTTTGTGTGTAAAAAGAACGGTTGATGAACCCCTCCCTTTTTCCATTCGAATTAGTTTCCTGTAGGAAACTGTTTCTTGTTCCCTGGTGGCCATCGCAAATACTAATCACCGCAACAATACTGTTATTACCGTTACAATTGCAAGCAGGAAATGAAGCTTCACTAGCCGGACAAAAGGGTGACAAGTGCAATGTTTATTTCTCGAGGTTTGGAAGTTTGATCAATACTATTTGGAGTGCCGATAGAAATGTGATCATCAAAATAAAATTCCAATTAAAGTCAACATAGTCCTAAACAACTTACTACTTAATTTGAAAGGATGTTAATTGCAGTGGAATTATAATAATATATCAGAATGTTTTTCTGGAACATGTATATGTAATATGCTGTTTAAGTATTGTAATTTTGACTGTTTTATTACTAATTTTCTCAATCATTTTTGTGTAACTATGGGGGACTTTCAATTATAATAATTATTGAAGTTCTTTCTAAACGTTAAGTGTTTTCAATTTACTAATGTTTTGTGAAGATAATACTTATCATAAAACGACCTTACCATTCCATTTCTGTTTTGCTATTTTTTCTAAGCTGAAAAAATTAGCAAAATAGAAATGGAATGGTCAGGTCACTTTCGGGAGCGAAGGTGATTTCCATTTCTTTTAAATCCTTTCTAGGTTTGTCATGTTAAATTATTTCTTGTTATTATATACAATTTAACATGCAAGAAAATTATTAAGAAATGAAAATCAAAGATTGCATGTAAATAAACAAATCACGCCTTTGAGTTTGTCAACAGAGGGAATCGGTAACTTTCGTTTCGTCGTTTTTGGGGACTCATCCGATCCATCCTCCTTGATGACAAATCCAGAAAGGCGTGAAAGGAAATAGAAGTAATATAATAATAAAAATAGGAAACCTTCGTTCCCGAAAGTGACTCCCGAACAAAATAAACAACAATTAAAAATAAGAGCGAAAGTGCAAATGAAAAATCCCTTAACCTAATGATCGTTAGTGCTGAAAAGGCATTTAATTATAAAGAAAAACCAAACCAAAATTTATTTCTTGTTATTACATTGCCTTTTTAGTTTACTTTTTATAATATTATATAAATTATATGTATAAGCGAGCAATGTATTGAATAAACTTTTTACAGCTTATTTTAAATATTCCATCAATGCAAAATAGCAAAATACATCTTAGACTGTAGAAATGAAAACAGATATAAATTTTTCTGACCGATGCATTTTTTTTTTTAATGCGCATGATAGAAGGTTTACAGGTTTAGTCTAAATTTTGAAACATTTCTTAACAGATATCAGACAGAAAATCGGGTTAGAAAAAAAAAGAAAAAGCTTTATAATGCAATTTTAATTCGAAAAATCTTCGTCCGTCCGCCTGTGAAAAACTATTTGTCCTACAAACCTAAAACTTTCTTCAGGTTTAGGTTCTTATGAAGATACAAGGAAGATAATGACATTCAATTCCAATATTTATTTCTGATAAATTAATAGAGTTCACTTTCTCTTAAAACTGATTCTATTCGGGAGTTGATCTTTGAACTGTTTATTTTTTACCAAGGTTTGCTAACTGTAGATTCTCTGCGTCTATTAAAATGTATTTTAATAGCATTTTTTTAACCAAATTTTTCTTTGATCTTACCATGAATATATTCGAAGCTGATACGCCAATTCTACTTGGTTTTACTTTTTTGTTTAATAAGATTAGCGCCTCAATGTTAACATTGTGGATGGATGTTATTTAATAAAGTTTGCATTTATGTAATTGTTGAAATATTTTATTTTTGTTGCAACATTTCAATCTTATTCTATGATTATCATTTGTTACTTTGTTTTATTCTTCAATTTTTGTATCATTTTTCGGATTGATGGTGATGGAGAGAAGGAATATTATATCAGGTAAAATTGCATTAAAGAAACTCAAAATGTATTTTAAACCAACAGAATGACAGTTTAAATCAATAACTAAATACCATTAATTAGAGATCTTAAATCTAATTAGATCAAAACAATAGAATTTCCTTGAATGTGGTTCACAGAAAATGTAAGGGAAAAAAATCAACAATAGTATCTTTTAAATTATGGAGCTGATTGCAGGTTCTCCTTTTTCGGGGGAGAACTAATGAGACAAAGGTGAAAAACCTTGACAAGAGGGATAGGTTTCCTAGGAGACCATCTCTCACGCGCCGGGAGGGACGTTGCCTAGCAACACTTCATGACGCATTCTACGTTTCCGTTCAGGTAACTTGTCCAGCGGGTGTTTGACATGATACCTGTGAGATGCAGTCATTCCAGATTTATTGCGTTCAGTTACAAAATGAGAAAGCAGAAAGGAAGGACTATTTCGGTCCTTTAATCTATTGTCCAAAGGGAACTTCTTCGTTCAATAAATGAACTGTATTTGGAATGAGCTTTCCAACGTCAGTTTTGTCAGAAACATAGGATCTTTAGTGAAAAATTTAGGCTAGCTAAAAACGAATCGCTTTTATAGAAACAAGAAGTGTCTATAAATTGAGTGAAATTTAGATCAGAGATAATATATATTTTCTATCTTAAAACCTAAAAAAAATGCAAATTTGAATAGAAAACTAAACACTAAGAATATAGAAAAATAATTCTCGTTTTCAATTTGCTGTCTTTTTGGATAATCATTATGAAATTCGAAATGTGCAACCAATTACTTTGTGCAAAATTATTTTATTTTTTAATACTTATGGATAGTATTTATTAGTTCTTGATGTTTGTTCTTTTGAGTTTTCTTTACACAGGACAACATAGTTTTAACTGTAGATTATTTATTACATAATAGTTTTTGTTGAGTTTTTACATTTTATTTTAAAACTCCTGTTGCTCAACATACTGCATCTTAATACAGATACTAAATCTTACGTTAACTAAAAACTGAAACAAAATACAAAGTGTACAGCTAGCTTTGGATTGAATTTAAGAACAAGAATATTATCTTATAATCCGAGAAGAAACAACATTGGTATTAAGGACTTCATTAGGTATAAAGTCCTTAGGGTTATAGATACCTTACATGGATGAGGGTTGTTTCAAAGAATTTAATGTTGTTTATCAACAGCACTAAAATCACTGTCGTGAACGACAACTTTAGATAAATAGGGAAGGTTTTTTTTATTGCTGTTCGCAAAGTTGTCTTTTATCCGCAACTGAAAATCGTTACTAGAAATTCAATATGTAAAATTTTAGTATGTAAAAACATAACGGCATAATATCTGAATTTTGAATCCAATCTTAATACTCCATCCTAAAAATAACAAGAATCAAATATTTTTAATATAAAATTCACAAATATTTACGGGAAATTTAATTTCCAGACTAATATAGTTTAATAGAGAAATGATTATAAAATATAGTAAACAATTATTTAAATAAATATTTACTGTACATGGCTTTTTCTGATCTGAGCAAAGTGTTAAGTATACATAAAATTGTTGTTATTCTAGTAAAAGAGATCGAAACGTCGTATAGCAATTACCATATTATTATATGCAATTGAAAAGTGCTGTTACGTAATCTCTCGAGGACACATCATTACATAAAGTTATGAGAGTAGCGATTTCAGTATCAATGAATTAACTTTTAGAATTTCAAGGAAACGAGCTTTTTTTTTCATTCATAAGTAAAAACTGGAAGCATTCCAGAAATTTCCCACAAAAATCTGTGATTCATCCTTTGGTTATACCTTAACATGCTTTATAAAAATGCATATCTCTCTTCGAAGAGTCAAAGCAGGCGAATGTCGGACTGGCCTTCCGATCTCCATTTTGTCCACAGGACTCTCATTCATCACCCAATGTTTCTCCTAAATGAACAGCGTTCTTCACTGCCTTAATTCTGAAGCAAACCAAACCACGTGATTCATTGTTGACGTGTGAGCGCTGTCACTGATGTTTCAATGAGACGGTCGATCGAATGATTACAGTATTCTCTGGAGGTCCTTCTATGCGGCCTTTCAGAACCAGATTATTCTATTCATGTTTTTATTAGTGCCTTTTTTTTACTAATATCAGTTTAATTTTTTTTTAAAATAAAAACAATAATAAAAAATCTGTAGCATTCCGAAGTCAACAGCAGTCCTATCTATCCCTTCCTTCTTTTTCCTCCTTTGTTCTGTTTCTTTTTCTTCCTTTTTCTTCATTTTTTAGTCTATCTTTCTATATCATATCTAACAATAACACTGAAATGAATGATTAATGGGAAGCCTTTTGAGACCCTGGGACAGCCGTTTCGAGCTTATTGGGCTCTCCTCAGCTAGGGTTAACCTGTAAGCAAAAACCTTAAAAGGCATACGAGGGGAAGAGGTTTTTGAATTCCACATTTGCTTAATGTTTTTTTTTTCTTGTTTTCAGTTTTGAGGGGTCACTTATCCCATCACTAATATGGAATGAAGGATGCTTCCTGAAGGAGGCAATTTTTATTTACTTTTATTTGCTCCATAAATATCATTTAAAGGTTATTCTTAATGCTTTTTCATTCCTAGTTAAATTCAGTACCATTCAGTATTCATGAACAGTTTAGTGTAGTTTTATTTATAAAGACAGTAATTCTCATTCGTTCAAATATCGACATTAATTTTCCGATTAGAATGTTGATGTGCGTTTCATTCATCGCCTCAGTCGTATGATTTATAAAATAAAATCACCTCTTTTGCTGCTCATTTTTGTTATAAGCTTATTACGTTGTTATTCAATGTTTCCACTTAATTCTGCAACCGAAACTTCTACTCTTTTTAGGCCATACAGGCTCTGGGGTGCGCGGGAGGATCCCATGTTTAGGCTCCCAGCGATTCTTGACCAACGGGACTAATCCAGGTCGGATGGTCAGTCCGATGACCGCCTACCTTTAACCCCTGAGTAAGAACATTTAACAGAGGGTTCGTCTGGCGGAAAAATAACCGTGGAGAAATCCCCGACCACCACCGGGAATTGAATCCTGGCTTCTACCAGTCCGCAGTCCAACGCCTAAACCATTGGACTACCGTTCCTCCCAATAAGGAATTAAAGTGATATTATACGAATAATCTAGTTATTGCAATAAAAATTCCTAAATTGCATTACATAACATCCTACTGGTCAAAAGCTATTACATTTCATGGAAACTGATTTTACGGATATTCATTTCATCGTCTTAAAAACATATATGAGTGGTTTTCTTTTGTCAAAAAAACAAAACAAAACAAAACAAACTTATTATCGTCTTTGTGCTTATTCGATATTCGATAAGCATTTTTTTGATGTTATACTGTAATAACAACTTTAATTTAAATTAAAAAATATCTTAATCGATATTTTAACTAGTTTTCTTTGCTTTAGTTATTCAATTACAAACGTCAACTCATTTAATAAAAATCTATAAAAGTGGTTTTTTTTTTGTTTGCTTTTTTTATACAGTTTATTTCTATTAAAAAAATAAAAAATCCAACTAAACAGTATATAAAACATTGATAATAAATATAAAAAAAAAAATAATTAAAAAATTCATTAGAGCATGACAGGCGTTGCGTGAATGATAAATATACGAGTTTTTTTCAGTGAAAGTAAGAATAATACTTATTTTTCAGTTTTAGAGAGAGAAATTGACATACATTCATTGGATTTCTTTTAACAATAAACTGAGCTTGAATAAGTGTTTTTAATTTTTTGAATTTTTTCAATTAATTTCTCTATCTTTTTAATAAATCTTATTTAAAGTCTACAAAGACTTTTTTATTTTAAACATACATCGAAAAAAAAAAAAGCAGGAAAATAGGGATAGTGTTTTAAAACTTTTTCAATTATTTTCCGCAAATCAATTTTCTGAGAATGCTAAAGGCACTAACAAAATGTATTATTATTTTTTGGGTAATTCAGAAAAATATTCAAGAAGACTTTGTTAATGGCGCTTCGTTCGTTTCGCTGCACAACTGTGGCTCAGCTGCTACGCTCGGTTTCGTTTTCAATTTTTTTCCTTTTGTTTCTCTTCTGCTTTTGCTTAAGAAAATTGAACAGAAAAACGAGCGTATCAGCAGAGGATCACGTAAACCTAAGGATCGTTTGAATAGTGCAAACAATCGGTTTTCTACTGAAGCAAACACAAAACGCTCTTGTGAAACGAGAAGATTAAAGATAAAAAAAAGCAACAATACACGTGCATTGAGTGAAGCTAATCGAATGGAAAGAGTGGAATGCTACGAAGTATACAAGAAATAATAATAGTGAAAAAACAAAACGATAACTTAAGCAAACAAAGTGGAAAAATCAAAGGAACAAATCACGCATTAAAAGCAAGAAATTAAAAAGAAAATTACTCATAAATCGTGGCTAAGCAAAATCGGAGCGACAAGATAAAGAAAGCATGTAATGTTAATGTGATAAATGAAGGATAACAAGCAGAAGAAAAAGAACAAAAATGAACGAGGAAAGCTTGATATCATAATTGTTTTGAGTAACTTTCGTAAAACAATTACCATCATCACCATCGTCATCATATGAAACGATGTGTCAATTAACGAATGCTTGATAAAAATACTTGATAGCAATAAAGAAATTGTAGGAAATAAGAAAATTAATTAATTTATTTATAAATTCGATTATAAGATATTAGTTATTAATTAATGGGAAATATATTATAATAACTGTAATAAAAATGATAAAATATATTAATGAGGGTCTTCCAGTAGCTTAAGACTGAGTCCACTTTGTAGCAGAATCTCTTCGCAAACATGTCTAGAGTGTCACAATACCATATTTTCCTTTTGGTTGGTTTTGCTTTAATTTTGACCTTCACTTCTCTACTGAACATAGCTCATAGCAGGAGAAGACTTATATCCCCGCTCTGTCTGTCCGTCCGTCGCGAGAAATTCATATCTCAGGAACGACATATGATCTATACCTCGTTAAAAAGATCTTGCCATGACTACCTCAGAGCTGTTGATGACTCGTTTCTAGCTGTATGATTCTCAAGTTATAGGTCTCCTCTAGAATTTGATATGAATTTATAAGTTCTATTAAAATCTGGTATATTATAAAAATATAATTCTTCATTTTTTATATTGACTTTAACTAGAATTATTATATGAAGTAGTTATATTAAGCCAATTTTCCTTTTCTCTTCTTGAAATAAATCTTGAAATGTTTGATCTATTTTTACTGAAATGGCATCTCCGAAATCTATGGAGAGCTTTTTTTTTTATCTGTGGGATTTTCGAGTTGTAAAGTTTCCGAGATTTTAACATCCGCTCTGTATAGAAGAGCTCTATATAGTTGCTCACTATGCGATCGCTACTTTGAGGTTGCTCCTACCTTGTTTGGTCTTAGTACCACCCAATAAAGAAATCATGCAACTTATCGTATCCTTTGATGTAACAGAGAAAAATCAGCAAACGATTGGATTGCTTTCGAACTTCAACGCATTTTACCAAGCTTCGATCTGGTGTTACTTGTTGATGACGAAGTTATGTTACAAATGTGGTCAAAACTTAAAGAATAGCTTCCAAAAGTTGTTAAACGAAAATGTTCTTCAAGAAAAATTAATACTCTGTACTATAGTACTTTTTTTCTTTTGTTTTTTTTTGAATTTTCATCCTGCTATTCAAAATCAGTTATTTCTTTACAGCATGAGAACTAATTCTGAAATGTAAAACCAACCAGCAACAGATGACATGCACTTTTTTAAAAATCTACTCCGAAGGTAATTATTCATTTCGAACTACATTTTTGCAATGATAGGGTAGAAACTTGTTCACGAAACTTCCTTTTTAGTTTCAGCCACTACAAAAGTTTTAAAAAGTAAAACTTTAAATAGAAACTCCAAGTTATCTTTTTTCTTTTCTTTTTTTTTCTGAAATAATTTTGGAAATTTTACTTTTCTTTTTATTTAAATAATCTATTTGATTTGCTAACTTAAAATTGTTAAATTACTCATTATCTCGGAGAACTTGGAAGGAATTACAAAAGGAAGGACGACAACCTGGAAATAAAGTTTTTTTTTAGCGTAAAGTTGTAGCACAGGAACAAGAACCCACAAGGCTCATTCTGTTAAACTCTATAAAAATCACTATTCGAGTCAGACAACCTTTAAAATCCTTTTTTCTCAAATTATGTATTTGTGTGGAGGGATCGTAGCATTATTTGGATTAAATGTAAAAGATCCTTGATTCTACCTTTCTAGTATGTACATAACTTTTCAAAATACCAATACACGACATGACATAA
>JAFIDM010009631.1:183494002-183506777 GCA_023159025.1 Thereuonema tuberculata
TTTCGAAAATTAAGAAATATTTATTTCAATAAATGTATGGTTTTATATGTTTATTTTGTTTTTATTTTGAAGATTTGAAGACTTTTCAATTTTTTTAATGTTGTTTTAATTTGTACTTTATTTCTATATTATTGGAAATGTGAACTTACACATACAATTTTGTTTTCAATTTCACTGAAATGTAAAGGTTGAAGATATTATTTCGAAGGAAGAAAAATTTTAATTCGAATCATCCGAAATGAATTCCCTATTATTATTAAAGTAAGCCTAAGTACTTTGAACTTCAACATAATTAAGATTGATAATCCGCAAACACAATCATATGAACAGTCCATTGATTGCCAGCTACTGCTGATAATCCTGTTCCATGTTCCACTGCTGTCACTTGGAACGGAAGCTAACGCCGACCAATTTCCTTGAACAAATATTGGCGTTCTCTTGGTCTGATGGATCCACAAGAAATCCGCTCCTTGTGGCAGGAAAAAAAAATGGACATAGTGAAACTGAAGTAACGATTCATTAATTTGACAATATAGATAATTAAAAAAAAAAAAACTGTACTTCCTAAATAACAGTTATATGAAAACAGAAGCTTATTTAAAGAAACCCCCCAAAAAAGAATTATCTATTTTTTTGATAATTATTTTTTTTTTAATCGTCCTCAATAAAAATATGTTTTTAAAGAGAAAAGTTTAAATTTGGCTTAAATTAGATTGAGTTGCAATTTTCTGCTAATATTTTCAAGTTACCAAAATTTGCATCTCGAGAAAACTTAAATTTCAATCTCAAATCGATCGAGGTTTCTGGATCGAGATAAAAAAAAAACTCCATACATTTTTAATACCTTAAGAAATCATATGTCTTTGAAATAAGAGACAAATGGCTTTCGGTTTTTCTTAGAAAGACCTCAAGAAAATTAATTTTATCTGTCTGGAAGACTGTTGAATTACATACTCAACAAAAACGTATTATATTGTTGAATTTTTAAATGTAACGAATGATTATTTAGAAATGTTTTTCTGCATTTCGTAAAACAGCGGAAAATGTATTTTTTAAGTTGAGGCTTAGATTTACAAAACAAAAAATTACTACAACTTAAAAGTATTATAAGAATTTCAAACATCGCAAATGAAAGAAGATGAAATAGAAGAAAATTGTACTATCAATAATAAAACATGTTTTTAGAAACAAAGACAAGAAGAATTTATTTTAGAAACATCTTCATCTTTCTGTCTGTTGTCATGAATCCGACTACTACAATTTCAATGTTTGGCTTATATAGAAAACGAATTTATATATAAAAAAAAAAAAACAAACAAACTCGCATTTCTTTGCATTAAAATTTATCAGTTATTTTTGATTACTTTTTATCATTTTTTTTTCCATAAAATGAAAATACAATGAAATATTTTCCTAAAATTTGGGAGAAAAAGCCTTGTTTTTATAAACTTCATAGAATTTCTGACGCTGAAAAAAAAAATATTTCCAAACTGCTAAATTTCTACTCTATTTACAATACGTTCAATTTTCCCTAATCATTTGACTTAAAGAAATAAACAATAACTATTATGTTGCTATGTGAACATAATGTATTGCTAATCTGTTAATGTAAGTAGAAAGGCCTTAGAACCATTGCTGGATTGTTCTCGAAGATCAGTACCGTATTTAATACCAGAAGGACTTGAGAAGCAGTAGGAATTTTATGTTGAGAATAAGATACATATTTGTAAAAGATAGGAGGTCCAATTGTCAACCTGAAGCTGTTTCATTATAAATGCAATCGTAAGATATTATTATTACTTTTATATCTAATTCAAAATAATATTTTTTATTAATATGATAGTAAATTTTATTTAAACAATATTAATCTTCCTTTTTTATATACAATATTTCGTTCAGGTAATTCCTGAACATTTTCAGGCTGTATCCGAAAAATCGTTAATACATAAATTTTCAACTTTACAATAATAAAACAGAACAGATATATGATATAAGACATAAACATTACATGTGAATTTAGCCTTATTATGTTCTTTCGGAATCATAACAAACAAAACAAAACATAAAGAACTTACAATAAATGATGGCAGTAGTATATAAGTTAAAGTGCAGAGATTGCGGTACCATATATTTTGGAAATACAGGAAGGACACTCAAGGAACGATTACAAAAGCACATCCAAGCATCAAGAACAGTAGGTGACATATTTCTGATTGGGCAAACCATGGCTCACAACCCGGACCCAATGGTCGAAGTCCTTTTACAAATTAAGGACAAAGAGATCAGTCTGATTGTAGAAACGTTTATTATTAACAGTTTTAACTGTATTAATAAAGCAAAATAATTACAAGTAAACAATTACTCATTGCAGTGTTTTAAAAGAGTATTACGTAATAAGACTAAATTCACATAAATTGTTTATGCCTTAGGGGAGACCGGGGCCAAGTGGACCTAGGGGTAGAGTGGACCGTTGACTTTAGTAATTTGTGTAGACGCTAGAATGTGCCAAAAATCGGATAGAAGGTTGGTGCCATTGTGGCGCTGCTACCACAAAAGTGTCCGTGAATTCGGCTTATTGGTGACAGTGAGGTGATCGATTGTTTTGTTTTTGTTCAGGTAAGTAAATGTTTAGTGTTGTTTTTACTTTAATATTGCCGTTCAGCGATGCATTGAATAACACAACCGTAATATGCATATTAAAGGCGGCAATCTAAAGATCATTTTAAGCTATAGTATGAATTGAATACTTAAAGTAGTCGATAGTTACAACTGAAGGAAACACCAAAATGGCGATGGGGCAGAGTGGACCGAACGACACGGGGCACATTGGACCAGTGGTCCACTCTGCCCTGCTGTTATTACAATAAAATATTTTGGCACTATACATTACATTTTTTTTCTATATTATATATTTATTAGGCCTATTATATTATATTGTATTATATTATTACATATTATATTTTTTTATATATTTTTTTATGTAGGCTATTATATATTGTGTGTAGCCTATATTATTAAAGGATATTACCCCTTTAGTAATTCCTCTCAACAAGTACCGTAATAGGGGAAGACTTCGTGCGAAGGCATCTTAATCTTCGAAAATAGCCAATTTACACATTTAATTGTTATTAAATTCTAATTAAAAACTATGCAAACTGTCACGTTGTGGAATTGGCAACATGACACGATTAAAATCTTGGTCTCTGAGGGAATATATTTTGATTTTTAATAATTGTATTGTTGTAATTATGTATTTGAATTTTTGTATTTGGTAAAGTCTTGTATATTATTATTGTGATATTTCATGGTTAAATATTATTTTAATGGTTTGAGCTTATTTAGAAAACAATATGTGCGAAAGAAAAACTAAAACTTCGAAAAAACAGTTGTGCGTTGATTGAGTGATCACATGGCAGGAGTGGATTCAATGTACGCTGTGCAAGAGATGGGCGCATAGTTCCTGCGTAGCCAGTGATATTCGGGTTTTATTTTACGAATGCCTCAACTGCAAAGAAGATTTCTCTAGCGAAAGTGATTAATTAATTCAATGTAAACCTAAGGTCTAACAGATGGATGTTGACGATCCCGTATGTTCGAGATTTCACGTAATTTACGCGAGAATAGTCTCTATCCATGTCTTCTCACAAAATGTTGAAATATTTAAATGAATTATAATACGGGGAAATGCATGTGACTTTTACTACATTTTAATATAGTTTTAATAAATTGAAAACAGTCAATAAACAAACAATAAATTTATTATGTAGCATTTTCCTAGTGACAGACATTAAAAATACTAAATTCCTTGAGACCTGCTGACGAGGCTAATGGCGAGATCTCGTGTTTTACGTAATTCTCGCGCAAACGTGATCGTTAACATCCATCCGTTAGACATTACAGTGGAGCACCGTTTATACGTTTTTCAAGGGACTGAGAAACAAAAACGTATAAATGAAAAAACGTATAAACGAAATTCACAAAAGTTACGAACAATTTCGTAATAACCAACAATAAAAAGTCAAATAAATACTTCTGCAACGCCTCTTACTATATTAAAACATATATTTAATAAAAAGTCAGAGGAAAATTAAAATATTACATGAAAATGAAAAACGAGTATTGTAATACAAAACTTTTTATTCCGGATTTCAGGTACAACTAGTACTACTATTCATATTCATTCAGCATTTACAAAATATTTGGTTATTTTAGATTGTAGGGCTTTTTGGAATGCACAGAAAAAAGTTCATTGTGCACAGTTAAAAGTGCCATCTTAACTTTATCATTTAAATCACTTCTAATGAGGTATTCTTGCATGGTGTTAAAACCCGCCAAGTCTTGTTGAAAACTTGGCTGAGGTTTTCCAGTGCAATTTTCTAAGACTGCATGCCTTTTCTAAGACTGGACAATCGGCAAATGGGAATCTGAGGTTGAAATGGGCATTTTCTCTTTTCTTGAGTTCTTGAAAAAACGTATAAATGAAATTTGCGATTTCAGGAAAACGTATAAGTGAAATTATTTAACGTTAATATGCATTGGAATTTGCCGGGACCATTCAAAAAAACGTATAAATGATAAAAACGTATAAACGAGAAACGTATAAACGGTGCTCCACTGTATTTGATATTATTCATTTACGACTTTCAACTGCATAATGATTATTTTAAATTTTCACTTGAATATGTAATACCTTAGGTAGTCTATGTTAAGTTAAACTTTATTTCATGATATCCTAAATGGCATATTATTTTATATTCAATAAAAATCTTACTTTAAATGTTGTTATTCTTACCCGGACCAACGTGCCTCATGGGGTGGTCCAGCCTGCCCTGTGGTCGGGGCAGGTTGGACCACTCTACCATTTTTGCTTTGCGAATTAATACCAGTTTTATTTATGAATTTAATGAAATGAAATCAAGTATTTACATTCTTGAATAGTTCCCGATTCTGACAAAAATAAATGCAATGAAAAATCTCTTAATAAAAAAAAAAAAAAAAAATTCAGCAAAAAAAAGTGGACCGCTCTGCCCCGGTCTCCCCTACATCATATATCTGTTTTGTTTTGTATTATGTTATTGTAAAGTTGAAAATTTATGTATTAACGGTTTTTCGGAGACAGCCTGAAGAAGTTTAGGAATCACCTGAACGAAATATTGTATATAAAAAAAATGAAGATTAATATCGTTTAAGGAGGATTGATAAATTTTATGTAAGATTATTATTTAGTTAAATTTTAGTTTAAGACAAGCAACTGCACTTCAGAATGCTTTTTGAATTAATACATTTGAAATCATCAGTTAAATAGATTTATTAGTAAATATTTTCCAAAATTCCAAATACTTTAAAAGTATCCCACTACAGGCCAATGTGGCCCTTGGGCCCGCAGGAGGTAAGGCTCCCGACATTTCGCGACTAATCGGACTTATTTGAAGCCGGGTGGTTAACCCGATGCCCGCCTTTAACCTCGGTACCCATTCTACAAAGGGCTGGGTGGATCCTAGGACCCGTCTGGAGGAGAATCTAGCGCGGAAAAAACCTCCCTGACTTCGGCCGGGGATGGAACTCTACTCCTTCAGGCTGAAGTCAAGTGCTTACCGGACCCACAAATATCTCCAACAGTTAAATATAAGCTTAGATTTTAATTTTTAATCATTACTTTCTAATTGTATAATAATAATAATAATAATAATAACAATAATAATTACAATTTTTAAACATCTTTTTTTATTTTAAAATAATAAAGTTAGAAATATATTTGACTATCAAACTACGAAATTTGTAGTAATAGAAAACATGTACTGTTGTAATGTAAAATATAAAATTAGCTTCTTACATTCGTTGAAGATAATTTATAACAATTGCTTCTCTTATTTATTCTTCAATGATGACAGTTTCAATGAAATGCATTGGAAAATCGTTTTTAGATCAGTTCATTGACTTGACTCCAGATGGCAGCACTTGCAATGGCCTCAAACGACATCTCAGATTGAATTTTCTTGTCGAACAAGATGAAATCTCCATAATGAGACCATCTTGTTTTCTTTCACCATTCTTTTTTTTTTTTTTTTTTTTTATTCCCATTTTTTTTTATTTTGGACAATTAACTTTTTTTAAAAAATAAAAAAAAGTCCTACGAAAATTGAATTTTAAATTGCTTATTACCTTCCTTTTCTGTTTTTTTTTTTTATATATATATATGTATACATATGGGATGTTTTTGAACTAATCAAAATTTCCAAAGAAACAATAATCGTTTTTTTATGAACAATTAAGTAGATTGCAAAAAACAAAGTAAAATAAAGATTTTAAGATAACGTAATATCAAATGAAGATCATTTTTTAAATTAAATATACTGTATATGTCGACTTCTAATATATTAAATAATTTAAAGTAAGCTTATATAGTTAATAATCTAATTCATTAATTCATTTTTAATGAAAACGATGCATTTATTTTTTAATTGAAATGAAACCATATAGTTAAACCTTTTATTGTTATTTGCTTTGTTTTTGTTTTATAGGCAATTAAAAAAAAAGTATTAAATAGCAAAACTTGCTTAATCAGTTAGTTTAAATAGTGTTAAGTTTCAACTTTGTCAGAGTTTTTATTTTAATGAGTTGGTCAGTGTATAATTCAGAATATTAAAGGTAGTTCTTCAAGAAATTTAATAGAAATGTTGATAACCAAATTTTTAACGGAGCTTACTTAAAAGAGTTCAGTTTACAGTTTATTTAACTCAAATTTAACTAAAATTAAGTGGGTCCAATTAATGAAATATATACAATTTGTAAAATATAAGTTCCAAGGCCTATTATTCACTTGAGAAATTTCAAAAATTTTATAAATACTAACAATTCTCTTACAATGTTCTTCTGAATCAAAGTAGTAAGGGTCAGTTTTGGAATTTATTTATGTGGCATTTCGACTTTTATTATATTTCGTAATTTTCTTCCATATAAATTTTCATAATTTATAATTTTATTTGTTTAGGTAAATATAACAATTTCAGTTTAATACAGCAATTCAGACATCTTGTATAAAAATTCCAATAAAGTAATAAACAACTTAACATTTACTTTGGATTAAACAGACATAAACATAAAGAATTACAGTCCGTTTCTGAATGGCAGAGCTACCAATTCGGGACGATTTTACTCCGCAGAGGGGTGATACGCTGAGATGGGCACTTTCCTAAGAAATTCTTTTGGACATTTTCGGTTTTAAGAAAAAAACAACGAGGAGCATTTTTGCAATACTATTTATTCTTTCCATAAGTCTTTCCAGAAAAGCGCAAATATAACCCAGCTACTAGTAAACTAACACTACAAAAAGTAAACATCCCATCTTCCTCGCCCCTATTTGGAAGAAATCGCAGGAGACCTAACGCATGCGCAAAAGCACTGAAGGCTCTCCTAAACGAAAACGGACTGTAGACAGATGTCAAATAAACATGGAAATACGTTTCATGAGATTTCTTCCAGGAAATAGTAAATTGCTTCTGTAATGTATAGTTTTTGACGGATAATTAAGAAATATACTAATGGACACAGAAATTGAAAACTTGATTCAGTTAATGGAAACGATTCAATTAGTAGGTTGAAAAGTTTATTGCAATTTCTATTTCTAAATCTCTTTCAAAACCAACTTCTATCTGGATAAGCTGAAATGCTTCTAATTGTAATTAGGTAATTTAAACATCGTTATCTTCCCCATTTTGCTTTAATGGCAAATTTCGAAAGATTTGCAGTTGGTCTTTGAATACAGAGACATACATTCAAAAAAATTGCTGCTGCGATTACGAACGATTAATCGCAAAGGCATCAAAAGTTGAAAAATGTCTGTCAGAATAGTACGGCCAGTATCTGTAGGTCGTACTGATCCATTACACCATCATTACACAGCCAACAATGACAGTGGCGTATGCTTTTTTTCCTATTAAAAAGACATTATTATTTTCTTTGTATTAGTTAATTTTAATAATGATCAGTGCTAAGCAAAAGTCAATCTAAAGGCGATCTTTAAATAATGACATTGTTAGGTAGGACGCCCTCTCAACAGTTACAAGATTCTTTCGCGATTTCTAGCCACCAAATTTTAGTAATTTCTGATTTGTGACTTCATAGCTTTTAATTCAAAATAAAGCTGGACCTACAGATAGCTTTCCTCCAATGGATCTCTTTGTCAAATCTTACTTTTAACAGAGGGATCGCTGGAGATCCCTAAACGCAATGCTTGATTTAAAAATGGCTTTAATATTTCATTTTTTAAACTTTTAATGGATAAACTGTTGGCAGACACGTTAATTATATGATTTACTACAGCATTTATTTTTTTTTTTAATTCTAGCTTAAAATTTAAAAAGTTAAATTTAAAGATAAAAGTTAAATAATTGACAACATACAGGAAAAGTTCTTAGCTTTAAAACTTAGGTGAACTTTGATTTTCTGTGAATTCGAACACTGTAAATAAAAACTCATTTCTGTAGATAAATCCTTTCCTTTTTTTTTCAAGAACTTGAATTTCTTTTAATTTCGTCTAAACTTATGAATAATCTTTCTCTTAGACCTTTCTAACTACCCTTAGATAATAAAATAACACCATATTTTGATTAATAAATATAAATTTCCAACTTACGTATTTATTTACTTTATTTCTCTTTAAGGCAAACATGAGTATCAATTGTTCTCTTAATTTTGGTTTGGTTACATATCAGGTCCGTGGAATCCTTAGCCAAATATAACATTTCTGATAAATAACTCTAATAACTGTTCTTATAAAAGTGTCATTGCTATACATTTTTTACTGAATTACTGAAAATGTTCTTATTTTTTCTCAGGCTATCATTTTCTTTTCCATGCAGATTCTAGAATAGAGAATATGAGATTCTAACATCCTCATCAAATGGATGTTAGAATTTTTTTTTTTCACCTGAGGATTTAAGATTGGCGAGCCTAGAACTCCATTTCGTCTGTGAGAGTTCCTGGTTTTAACTTTTGTACTTCCCAATCTCAATGAAGTATATAGGAGCAATACTTTCATCTTTACCTTAACAGCAGACGTATAGCTAATACTTTAGACTAGTGCTTCTCAATGTTTTTCGCTTCACTCACACTTTTGTATTAGCAGAAATCCAGGGGAACACGAAACCTTGTCCCTAAAATTCCAAGGAACACCGAAATTTTTTTTTTGCTATCACAGAATCTTTTGAAAAACATCTAAGATTTACTAAAATAACAATCTGTTTTTAAATAAAAGATACCCTGAAATACTTCATAAGCCGATTTGAAGTAAGAAAGTTTATGAAAGTTTGACTCTTGATAGGGTGCATCCAATACAAATATGAACCCCTTTTTCTTCCAAGAAATCACTTCCGCAGTTTCTTTATTTCAAATCTTGAGAGTTTTTAATTCCTTAAAGATTTGTCTTTAAAGATCAAAAGCTAACAGAAAACAAGTTATCATCATCGCATTCTTAAAGCATTTGTAACCTAGGCTATTATCATCAGAAAGTGTGTCTGAACTCAAGAAGAGATAAATTCACGTATTTACATCTGGATTCTATTTTATCTAAATGTCGTTCGTAATAGAAATAAAGGAGTTTTAAGAGATTCACTATCAACAGTTACTTACTGATAGTATTGTAATAGCAGGGTGGCCGGGTAGTTCCCTTAATATAATAATATAAAAGGGGGTACGGGAACATCTCGGCCACCCTGTAGTTCATATTTCCATTATTTGATGTTAGATTTTATTCTAAATATGACATTTGACTAATGCGAAGCTAATGCTGATTACAGAGAAGCACTGCTTTAACTCTTAAAAGTAATAACAGATGTTTTCATTGATGTTATGTTAAGTTTATTTTCTTAGCTTCATAGAAAAAAACTCGTTTCCGATATTTGGATTTGATGAATGTTAAATTTAAGCATTTAACAGAAATTCATTGCCAAAAAAATCTCAGGGTAAAATCAATTATTATTTTTGCTCTTTCTAAAGGAAACATTTTTTTTTCATTTGAACTAGTGTCTTACAGATACTAAAATAGTGTAATCATTTGTAACATACTTCAATTTTTTATATTCTGAGTTTGACATAACTTTACCTGTCAGATTTCCTAAACTTTCTGAATTGTTCGATACATATTTGATAATACAATATCTGTTTTTGATTTCATACATCAAAAAGTATCACAAAATGTCTGTAAATTTATTGTCTCGAAATGAATTCCTTGATTAGAATGATCGGTTTATTGAAAAATGCAGGACATAAATTGGGTTCATGTTGTTAGATGGTAATTGAATCACCTCGACTGTGATTATAAGATGGATAAAAGCTGTTGTGACGAAGAAAGAAAATCGTTAATTCGATGCTGGAGATCTTGGTCGAACTCGACTTCGTCTAATTACTGGCGTTGCTGATAAAAAAAAAAAAATGAAAAATGAAATGCTAATGCAGATTTTTATCAGCAGGTGTGCCGAGCAAGAGAAGAATAGTTCCAGTTGTGCCCAAGCCGATCGATTGGCGCCTCTTTGGTACCATTGTATTCTGTACCTTTGATGAATTGGATTGGCTGTCAAACGGAAACCCAAAATAGAATCGGCACGACCAGTTTTATACTGCAAACACCGAGGAATTGGAGGACGATTTATGACAGAATTATTTCTGTAGAGCCACGTGATGGATTTCCTGGAGACATTCTTGAGAATTTTGGAATAGTCTCGAGAACTGTATTATTGTTGTCAAGTTAACACAATTTGTTGAATCCTTTGTAATTAAGTGAAAAAAAATTCGATCGAAAATTATAAGTTTCTGTGTTATTTGATAGTAAACTTTGTTAATCTACACTGTAACAAAACTCACAATTCAGAAAACTTAACTTGTTAACCTTCTTAACATATGCATTGACATCCTAGTGATAAGTACAGTTGATAACGAATATTCTATAAATGCTGATATATAACTACATTAGTTGAATAGTTAAATATATCATAACTACCTTTATAAAACAGTAGGGTAAGATTCGAAATACGAAAAAATCACTTTAAATTACAGAAAATTGCGAAGCAATGAATGATATTTAGTGATTTATTGCAATGGGTCAATGGCTTACCTGATTATCCCCTCGTAGCCCATTCTGATTAGCTGTTCCCTAAATTTTGTGAAGTAACAATCATTTTAATGAAGATAAATATAAAGTTTCTTTACATATAATAATAAAAAAAATACAATGAAACATTTTTAACTATCCTTTCCTGTACTAGGGTAATTAATGTCTTCTGAAACTTTTGGAAATGAGCATTAATTTTTATTACGAAGTAAATGTTTGTGCAGCATATTTAATTGCCTTGATATATATGTTAAATTTAATAAAATAATATTTTGACAAAATCTAATTATTACCTTATTTTCTGAATGGGTTTAACAAGTCTTGGAACATTATGGATAAGAATGCATGACTACATTTGAAGAATCCTTGTTTTCAGACGAGGAGGCGAATGGAAATCTGACAGCAGTGCGGCTGACAGCAGTTTTTATAATTGGCGTTGTAATTCATTAACAAAAATTTAACCAATAATTTTGGTAAATATACCCTAACTACCAGATTGTGAAGTGAATAGAGAAAGCAACTGACTGGCAAAAAGTCTCAGAATCGTTTCGTAATCTTTTAAGGAAAGTTGGCTTCAAGTTCTTCCAATATTTTTTTTTTTATAATTAGATGATATATTTATAAAAAGAATCTCTGTGACTTCAATTTTGGGCATTTATGTTAATTTAGCTTTAATTTGCTTTTTGTCATAAATTTATGGTTTTAAAAATATCATTTAAACTACTTAATTTCTTTTATAAGTTAACCCCAAAATTACAATATTAAAAACTTTCAAATATTTACTTTCTTTAGAGAATACAGCGTTCGCTAAATTAATATGTTGGATTTCTCAGCAGTTCCCTCGTCTTATGAGCGGAAAAAATAGTTAGCGTTTTACTTCAAAAGATCCTTTCAAATGTGAATGACAGAAAAATTACTAATACCTTTTTTAAGCTCAGCATGAAAATGTGTTAATAGCATTAAAAATTTTATTTTTAAATTTCCCATGTTAAGATCAAAGAATGGATATTTGTAGAATCTCAAATGAAAAAATTAATAAATGTGAAACACTTGAAAGTCAGCAAAACGAAATAAAGAAAGTTGCAAAGCAGTCATTTAGAAATATTTCGAAAATTCTATACTATGATTTTGCAAAAAAAAAAAAAAAATCTATCGTGAAAGTTTGAGGAGTGATCATTTCTAAGGCCCACAAAATTTGTTTCTGAAAATACATTTCTTATGGAACGTTTATATCAAGGTTTTATACCAGGAATTTTCATTCTATACCCAAATAAAAAATTTGAAACTTACTGCGCCATTTTAAGAGGAATTTGCCGCTCAGCCAGGCATTCGTATACAAACCTCTTCTGTCTGTACTGTCAACATCGCTTCAGATCAGAAAGTTTTTTTCTCTTTTCGAAATCAAATTGCGAAAGCTCTAAATCTGTTTTTATGTCTTCAAACATACATGATTTTCACGCAATTATTTCGGAAATAAATTTATTGATTTTTTATCCATTGAAAATGACAATTATCTAACAAAGCACACTAAAATTTTCTAACCAAATTCTGTAAAAAAAAAAATATTTTTTTTTTATTCGTAAATAAATATTATTATAAGATGGAAACAGTGACCCCTCATTAACTAAAAATAAGAAAATAAAAAACAAGAATCAAATGTGGAATTCA
>JAFIDM010009631.1:183507177-183551387 GCA_023159025.1 Thereuonema tuberculata
TTTTTTCCTTTTCTTTTCTTTGTGGTCAAATTCCTTTTGTGGTAGCCTGAGCGCTATCCAAGGATTTGAATTCGACATTTGATTCTTGTTTTTTATTTTCTTATTTTTAGTTATTGAGGGGTCACTGTTTCCATCTTATATTCTCAATACCTCCCCTCGTACGCCTTTTGAGTCTTGCACTAGCTGATTAGCTTTGGCTGAGGAGAGCCCAACAAGCTCGAAACGGCCGTCCCAGAGTATCAGCTCGACTCAAAAAGCATTCTTATGTAAATATTATTATATTTACTTTATTTTATTTTATTTTATGAAATAGTAATTTAATTATTATTATTCTAATAAATTAACTGTTTTCAATACTTATATTTTTTAAGATTAATAGATTATTCGAAATATATTTTGATATTCCATTGATGTATACATACTTTAAAAAAAAAAAAAACATTACAAAATTTAGTATATGTAATTATAATTTGATATATATATACATATAGGATTTTGATGTTATACCTGAAAACGAAGCATTAATAATAGCTAGGATTATTAAATAAATAATCTGTAAGCGTAATTTCACCAATTATTCTATCAAACCCAATTTTCCTAAGTTTTCAAATAATCTACAAAAATTCAATTCTCCGAATTCCTTAACTTCAGAGCGCTTTACTTCTTTTGTTACCTTTTTAACAAATCTTTAATTCAGTATCAGAATTTCATTACTGTCAGTGGAATGGCCAAAGGCAAAACAATCAATTGAATTTAAGAATTACAAAGAAGATTTCGTAGGATGTTTCTCATTAATCATATGAAGATCGCAAAAGGAACAAAGTAGAATATTTCAATACAAAATTATGCAGGTATATTGATGAGTCAAATGAATCGTCGGTTCCCAAATAACTCAAAGTTACCACTAACTGTTCAGTAGGTGTAAATGCTGCTTGCTAATTTGTGTCTTGGTAAGTTAAAATGATACAACTAAAGTCAATAATTCTTCAAATTAATTGAGTTCAAGTTCATACGAAATTCCCCAAATCTGTGCCAATATGCAATTCTTAAATCGTTCATTATTGATGAACTACGGTTACTTCTTTTTTTTTCAAAAAGCTTACAACCCACCATTTTCTGTAATGTTTCCTTTTCTCTCGTTCATATAAAATTGAATGCATTTTTTCAGCAATTCCTCCCATCATGAAAACGGAGGGAAAATTGTAAGGAATCGCAGTTACAAATTACTTGGTCTAAATACTTATATCAGATCAGGATCCCAGAAAAAGTCAAAAAATCCAGGATCTTTAAGGAGAGAAAACATTTGTCGAATCTGTTTATGCATGAGATTCCATGATGTAAATAAAGCATTAGACTCTCAAGACTTCTTTCTTTAGAATCTTGGTGCAATCAGTGACGAGCACGGCAAAAGATTTCATCAGGAAAAGCGATACCAAGACAAGTGGAGCTACTATGTATTAATTAACTAATATTAGAGACTTTGCACTGACTAAATACAGCAGAAAAGCATTCAAAGTTCATGCAAAACTAATTGTATTTCTTCAAATATAATTTCATGTTACTTAAAATTCAATAATATATATTTAGAGAAAATCTAATAATATATATTAAAATTAAGCATAGAAAGTTACTTTCACGAACTTTTTAATACTTTTTATTTTTTTATTTTATATGAGCAGAACTTTTGGTAGAAAAAAAAAGAAACTTTTTTGTTGTGCAATGAGTTCAGCAGAACCAAAGATGAGACTGTTATATCAATCCATTCTTACAAAATCTTGCGCAAACCTTTTTCGATCTTTAATGATATCGAAAGAAAAAAAAGAAAAAAAAAAGCTGAGGCATTGGAGATCTGCCAGTTCTGAGAATTTCAACTTAGACCTGGAATGGGAAACCTTAATTTTCCTTCCACCTAAATTTTTCTCAGGTTGACAGATACTGAATTGAAAACATGAAACGATATGAATTGTACTCACAAAAAAAAAAAAAAAAAAAAAAAAAAATCCATATTGTTCAAATCAGTCAAAATCTGATAAGCGAAAAAAAAGAAAGAAAATCATTGGAAAAATTAAGAAAATGAAAATCAGAAAAAGAGAATTTTCGTAAGTTGAGGCAATTCCACTGACATAAAAAGTTATTAGGCCTATATATTATGTTATTATTATTATTATTATTATTATTATGATTTGGAAAAAATCATATAAAAGAAATTATAATTTAAATAAGTATGAAATTTTATTCCCAAAACAAAAATTTGTATATATCATAATAATGCAAAACTACTACAATATATTACAAATACAGTAATCAAAATTATCATCTAAGACAAAACAATAAAATAAAACTATCATATCCTCCAATTTTTAATAGTTACGGGCAAAGAAATATAAACTTCAATATAGAAAGAATCATAAATGATATGAATATAAATATATGTTTAGAACATCAAAAAGTATCTTTTGTCAAACAAAACCTTAAAAAAATTCTTTTTTAAAAATACTTAAAAAATAAAAAGTAGAGAAAAGTAAATATCGTATTAATTATTTTTTTTCTTTTTTCTCCTCTATCTCTCTCTCTATATATATATATATATATATATATATATATATATCTTCGTAGAATTTAAATTTCAAAACGGAAAAAAAGAAAAAAAACTAAAAAGCAAAGAAAAATAAAAGACTAAATTTAAAATTTTTTTTTATATGGTACTATTGTATAAAACTAATATAAGTATTAAGATTTTATAAGCATGTTAAATTAATTCGTAGAATACCTTCAATACTAATAAGTAATCATATATTTGTATATGTCAACCATCTATACTCAATTATTTGTTATTTTCTTTTTTTTTTTTTTACAATCTTGTAGATTTGTATGTCATATATTTTTCAATTGTATACTATTCAAATATATATTGTAAGAAACAAAATTATGTAAATGTCAGAACCCATTGATAGGGACACTTTCCTAACTGGACTGTACTGAGCTTACCTATCTATGTTAATAAAAAAAAAATATTCCTCTAATTATTATTATTATTATTATTATTATTATTATTATTATTATTATTTATCTATAAATCATACTTAATGTCATATTACACATAGTAGACTGATATATAAATTTATTATTTTATAAACTCCATTACAATAGCGTATCCGTTTTGCCTTTTTTAAGAATTAGGAAGCCGAATATGACGATGTTTTTTGCATTGAATAAATATCATTAAGTAATTTATTAATTCAGTTCAATTTATATTTGATTTTCACGAAGTCAGATGCTTGTATTTCGTGGAAAAAAAAAGGTCTAATAGCTGAGGGAGAGTTGTTACCTGCCAATTTATAGCAAGTAATTGTTTTATTTGCAGTTTTTCATCAGTAAGTTTTTAATTAACTAACAAATTTTGTACTTGGACAGGAAATTTTAACCATTAGGAGTTAAGAGATGAAATGTTATATGATATCATTTAAACAACTCGGCTAAGTTTGAGGCATAGTTTAGTAGAACAATGTATGTATTTAAATTTTAAATATGAAAACATTATTTATGAAACCATATCAATATATTAGAGTAATAATTTTTAATTAGCGGAAAACTGGTTTTGTTTTTTATTGAATTTTAGTAAGTTTACAAAAACTCCTACAGACTTTTTAATCTCCCTTTTATTCTTTCGATAAAAATTAATATTTTACAAGTTATTAAAACCTACATCTCTATATATTAATTTAATTTAAATATTACTTTTAATATTCTCACTCTACATTATATGTTAAAATAACAGAAAACAAAAGCAAAGGTAAAAATAATGACAATATCTTTAACAGGATTGGATATTTTTCATGGTTGACAAAGCACATAATAACTAATTAATGAACTTAGTGATAATCAATACCTAAGTTCTGCCACAAAGGTACGACCTGCTAGAATATTTATTTTCTAGTTAGGCATTTAAATATGATACTTAATTCATATTAAGAGTGATTGAATATTAGCTTTTTCTTTTTCTTTGGTGGATAACTAGTGTGTTTTGTGGCGCCATCTCCTGATTGTAAATGAAACTAACTTTTAAATGTGTTAATTAATAAATTGCTTAATTACTTTAGTAATTGCAAATTACATAATTTGCTTAAATTCTTTAATTTGTTTTAGAAAATAATGTGAATTTCATATGTTCTTTAAAATTGTCTTCTATTATAATTATCTGTCTGTTTTATAACTTCTTATTAACAAACCTAAGTAACTAAAAGAATAATTCATCTCTCGAATTCCATATATTTTTATTTAATACAGCAAATTTTCGAAAAGAATTTTTACGCTTTTCCTTCTACAAGCCATTACTGCACTGAAGATTAATCAATTAGTTTCTCAACAAAATGAGAGATATGATATTAATTTTATCAGCAGATTAATATTACAGTTTACAATTTGGCCAGCTCAATAAACAAGCTTTCCAGTTCTAACCTCATAACATTTAAGTTCTTATTATTAACAACAATACCTAAAAAGCAGATTTGCGATTTGAATATTACAAACAAGTGATGCTATTATTTAACACTCTCAATAATCAAGTTTTTTAAATTCTACTGTTTTATAAGAATTTAGATGTTTACTTATTAAACCAATATCCAAATTTATTAACCTATCATCAATTTCAACATTATCATACTTTTTTAAATTATTTGTTCTTGATATTTCTTATAAACAAACTTTCAATTAATTTTCTTGTGTGGTTTTCTTTCTAATATTTTTACTTTTGTGTTAGATCCATGTCCAAATTTATAACAATATTCTGATATTTCAGATATATTAAGAGAAAGAAAATTGAACTATCAATAGTACAGTGTTCTAGTATACGTTCCCTAAGGCTACGTTTACTCTCTCCTAGATAAAACTTATCTCAATTCATGCATTCAATTTTATACACAACATCCATTTCATTATCAAATCACTCTTATTTACCTTCGAGTGTAATATTTTAATTTATTCTTATATTCAAATTTTACATCATAACCAAACCTTTTATATATGTCTTTCAACTTGTAACTATATGCATTGAAATACGGTATTACTAAATTTTGCTTATTATCTTCTATTTCTTTGATGTTTAAAGGGTTATATTTGTTCACTACTTGTTTTTCAAATTTACTGTCATATTCATTTTTTGAGAAAATTTCTTGCATTTTAATTAAGTCTTGATTAAAATCATGGTATGGAATAGAAAGACAATTAGAAAAGTTTTTAAAGAAATAAACATGATTTAATTGCATTTTTATATCTGAAACTTAATAATTATTTTGTCATTTGCAAGAAGATGATATTTTAATTGCTAGGATTTTAAATAGATTGCTTAAATTAGATTTAAAAATGGTTCGAAAAATAAATGAAATCAAACTTTATTTTGATTGTGGAGGTGATAAAATGTATCAGAATTATTTTAATGCGTAAATACAAAGGCGTCACATTAAAATAAAAAAAAGTGAAAGTTATACCTTAAAAGCATGTTTACGCTTAACAATATTTCATTTCTGTAACAAGAAACTTCTTCAGGTTATATAGGAGAATAAGAAAAGATTTCTTCTTCGTCTAAGACTCCATAATTCGTTATGAATACAAATTTGAAACTTAAATTTACTATAATAATAAATAACTGACATCGTGCTTAATTAATACAAAACTTTGTTCAAATTTAATCTTTAACAATATAATGTTTAATTAACATAAAACATTTTTCAATAATAAAAAAAACATTCCTCTCTTAATGTTTGTTCAAATTACACAAATTTAGCTCAAAATCACAGTTACTTTTCAATATTTTAGACATTCAAATGCAATGAATTTGTTCTCTTTCTTTCGGCTTCTTTAAAATTGAGTTTCGTAAAAGTATAATGTAACAGTTTAGAATAGTTTCTGTTGTTCTGTATTGGCTTTTGCACTGTTTCAGTTCGTTATCTAATTAATTAACGATTCTGACTATGTTAATTGAACAATTTTCACTCACTTCATCTATGTTTGCCAAATACTTCATTTTAATCCGAGAATAGCTTTGCAATTGAATTCTAAACTTCTTTCCACAGTTTATTGACGCTTGTTCGTAATAAACACTTTTCACTTATCAAATGAGAACCTCATTCATAACAAACCGAATCAATAATTTGAATCCCTTATAGTAGGCAGAACTCCTTTGAACCATGTACAAATCTAGCTTGTCATGCGATGTTGATACGTTACTTATTGAATCATCAAGTTTAATGACATATATCCATCCCCAGGCGTAATTAAAACTCCATAATTACCACCGAAGCGCAGATGGAAATGCAATCATCCGAAACATCTCAATCCCGAGTCGAATTTATTCAGTGGAATATCTGAATCTAAACGACCAATAGAAACAACACTTTTTAAAAAAAATGATTTATTTAATCATGAAATTGTTGTATTCCTACTAGAGTTAAACTAACTTTTTTGTGTTTAACAATGAAAAACTAACCAAAACTTTAGGTGGAAAATATAGTGTAATTACGTGATTTAATCTATTTTACAAGAAGTATTTAACAAGGATCCATTAATATTTTACAAGGTTAACTACAAATAACTACATTTGACAAGATTAAACAATGTACTTAAACATTTTAGTAGCTAGCATTAAGTATGACTCCTGAATTATAACAAACTATTAACAATTGGCCGAAAAATATTCTAAGCTTCTAATTATATCAAGATCTCCGATTACAAAAAAATACGTTTCACAAAAAAAATCACCACTGAAAATATGAAACATCAAAATATAAAAATTTTAAATATTATCGAAATTTAGGTAGTATTTTCCAATTATAGGATACGAAATCTATACTCTCTAGTTTACAAGACTTATCCAATCTCCTCTTTCCATTTTATTTCTATTTGCTACCTACGTTCAGTTGGGGACATATTCAAAAAACAGTGACAAGTTGACACATTTGTAAACCGAAGCATTTTGAAAAATTTATAACTATTTCAAAGTGAAAATTTTAAAAATGTTATCCATATGTCTAATCTAACAGATCCGAAATTGTAAATTATATATTTTCCTCTTGCCGCTGGGTTTAAGGCTATTTTAAAAACTGCCATTGCTATTACCAGATTTTAAAACCTTAGCTTATAAGTTTAAACAGAATTTAAACTTAGCTTAAAAATTTAAACCCATTACGTAAAAATTTTGTATTCTGCTTCAGGTTATTCACGGAGTTAGCCTTTAATCTACTCTTTAAGTGTGTGGTTTTTTTGACAAAATTTTTAACAACAAAATTCAACAAAATTAGAAAAGGTAATTTAAAAGCTAAGTCTTCAAAACAGCATTTGAAATCTTCTCTTGGGAGACTTTTTCACAGTAAGTGGAACTGGAGCAAGTGAAACTTGATAAGGGGGTCCGGTACAGTGGGACCCCGAAACATAGGTCGTTTTAATGGTTTCTTAGTTTAAATAAGAAAAATATGCGCAGATTTAGTTGGATGTTTTTATATATTTATAAGCTAAGGTTTTAGGATCTGGAAATAGCAATGGCAGTTTTTAAAATAGCCTTAAACGCAGCGGCAAAAGAAGATTATATAATTTACAATTTCGGTTCTGTTAGATTAGACAAATGATAACATTTTTAAGACTTTAAGTTCTTGCTTTTCAAGAGTTTAAACGCAATTTCGACCGTTTACAATTCAGACACCACGACTTACTCCAAAGTAGGAAACGCCAATGAAAGGTAGACTTGCATTTCCGCTATTTCGTTGTTTCCTTCGTTATTTGAACAACATTTTGCAATTTGAGAAAAAAAGGAAACTGATAAACTGAGTAGAAAACGAACTAAAAATGTAATATTTTTGTGGTAATAAAATTGTTTTCAGAAAAGGAACTGCCATTTGTAACATTTCACCTGTGGTAAATAGCATTTCACCAAAGAAATTGACCTGGCACATGTGAGTAAATATGAGATGGTAATATTTGATGGTTCTTTAGCAACCGATTACCAATATCAAAATCCCAATTAATGAAGCTATTCTCCAACTTATAATTAGATCTAGAGTTGCTTCGTTAATTATAATGTCTGAATGATATCCAATTCTGCTTTTATTTATAATTTCTAACTGATTGTTGAATATTTCATTTCTTTAATAACTCCAATTTCTAGATAAATTTATTTTTTAACACTTCGATTATAAAATTATTAGAAATGCAAACAGAACTAAAAATTCATCATAACTGAAATTTCCATATAAAGTTGATTTTTTTTTTATATTACTCTACTACCTTAGATTTATAAATGTCTTAAAATATCTAAAATTCATTTCAAAAACAAAGAGGCTTAAGGTTAAAGTTGAAGCACCACGCTTGTATTCTTTTTTCGAAGAAATGCAGCACAGTAAAAAGGCTTCTACGATAATTATAAAAGATATTTTAATATGTTCTGGTATTGTTGAATTATTTCAATTACAATTAAAGATCTTAATGGGCTGTTACTATTCATTTCAATTGTCAAAATTTTAAAAGTAATTCAAAGAGTTCTAGTGTTTTTGGTATTAAGTACTATCTAATTGCTGCTACATATTGTTCCTTCTAGTTACAGTTCAGGTTCATATTTTCAATCAAATACATAGTTCATGTGTTTAAATCTCACTTGCTTCGCTTCGGTTTAGTTGAAAATATCTCGGTTAATTTCTGTTTTTGGTTACGCTCAAGTTCCACTTACTGTCAAAAAGTCTTCCAAGAGAAGGTTTCAAATGCTGTTTTGAAGACTTAGCTTTTTCTTAATTTAGTTGTCTTTGTTTATGGAAATAATACAGTAAAATTGAAAAGTCTTCATTTATTTTTTCATTTTTTTCTGAAAAAAAAAAAGTAAATTCATGTTACTTCATTAAGTTAAAGATACCGACTCCAGGCCTTTGGGGTTGCTGGAGGTAACGCTCCCATCATAGGGAACCAACGGGATGAAGTTGGGGCCGGGGGTTCAGCCCGACGCCCGCCCGCCTTTAACTCCCGGGTAAGAAACCCGGTATCTGTTCTACAGAGGGCTGGGTAGGCCCTAGGACCTGTTTGGAGGAGAAAGAGCGTGGAAAAATTCGCCCTCCGCCGAGGCCGGGAATCGAACCTGCCACTTCCAACCCGCAGCCAAGCATCCATTCGGTCACCGGGCCCATACTTCCTTAAGTTCCTTAAATCTAACTAACTTTAATCGTAAAATACCACGCGTAATTAGTAGTTTACTAAAAGAATTAGTGCTTACTTTTAGAAGTAACTGTTTCATTTCTAATATATACTTTCTACGAGAACTTTTTCTTTATTTTTTCTCTTCACTCGTTAGTTTCTAAGATGATCCCATATATATGAATATATTTATAAATACAAAATTTAGATTATCTCTTCTCCATAAATAAGCACGCCAAATTGGAAGAAGATCCATTCAGGGCCTCAAAAAATATTAGATGGAGTAAACAGACAGCACATACACAGACTGAGTGATTTGATGAGCATCACTTTCCTAGGAAAGTGGATTTAAAAAAAAAAAAGATCTTATGTGAGAGAATCGTAAATTGAGGCCAGACATACTAATGACTCGTTTCAGATTTCTATGGATTAATATTTGGTGGCTAATAATGATATTTATAAATGTTTTCTTTCTTTTAGACTTAACAATAAGTTTTAATTAGAATTATTAATTATTAAAGTGACTAACAAGCATATGTTAATGTCATTCATTGCCACCTAACAGTGGTTTACAGAAATATATAACAGTTAAAAGCGATATTAATTTATTTCTGAAAGAAGGGAAATTAGTGAAAAGAACGGAAAAGAATGAATAAACAAGACATTTGGAAAACTTAATTCTAGCCGCTTTTATTTACGACGCATTTGTACTAGATTTCATTTGATTCTGATTTCAAAACAGATGAGGAAAATGAAAATTGATTATTTTCCAGAAATTTTACGAAATCTCGAAAGAAAATTAAAATTATTTGAATTTCAAATAGCAATTTAATAAACATGTGGGCATTAAATGAAAACAGAATTTCCAGTTATAAAAAACGCATCTTCCAGAAAGCCAGACGAGTAGTTTCAACTGATCAAAAAAAAAAAAAAAAAAATAGTTCATCTTTTCCTCAAAAAAAAATTTTTCAAACCTAAAATGCGCAAATTGCAATTAACTTTAAAGCTTTCAAACCTAAGCTTAACTTTGCATCAAAAATAGAAAAATTACTAATATAGAGATTTGACCTAATGTTTTTTTTACCAATGTTTTGTAATTGGTATTTTTTATGTAAAGTATTAGATTTCTCAGATCAAAGGCAATGAAAGCATAAAATAAGCGGAGGATTTGTAACAATAAATAAAATTTTTTTTTAAATCTTACTACGAACTATTTCTCAAGAAGTAGCTTTATTTTTTGTTAAAACGCTAAAGGCTTTAATATGGAACTGCTTGCTGTATTATGTTTATCCATCCATCCATTCATAGTATTCTGTCCGGAGACGGGTCCAATTCTATGGAATTCGCATGGAATTCCCAGAAATGTATGGGGAAAGATACTGGGGTGGTTTCCTGTTGCCTTCCCCAGGACGCCATTAAGGAATGATTATGTTTATATGTAACTATAATTGTTAGCAATTAAAAACAATAATATAGTAAGTATTTGCATATAGTTGCTGTATGAACAGCAAGAACAGCTCATATTTTCAAGAAAGTAACACTTTAAATTACAAAAATAGCACTTAAAAAATAAATTACTTACTTAAAAAATATACGATAAATTTCTTGTAAAACAAATCTTATGATACATCAAAATGACTCCAAGTTTTGATTATTTACTTTTAATCTAACAGAAATACCCGAATCAAAAGACTTAGCATATCAATTGGAAACAAACGTCATTGAAAATTGCAGCAATTTGTTTTATTCCATTATTTACAAAGAAATCCTAGTTCTAAGTATCTTCACGAGTCAACATTTGTTAAATTTACAGGCATCGATTGTATTACGGCGACCTTTCTTCTTTCAAATTAATCATATGATTAACAAGAAAAGTAAGTGAATTCGTGTATCTCCAAGTTTTAATTTGCCTGAGTGACATTCTGTGAACATTCATTTAAAGCTCATTCAATTTGCTTTTCACGGTTAAAATGCTGCCTAATTATTCAGCGATTAATTTCATATTTGTCAAAGGAATTCATTCAAATTACTAATTTCGTCAACCAATGAAAATCAAATAAGTTCCTTTGAAATTCATATTGAAAACGTTTAATTGCGGAATTATTTAAACCAAAGCTGCAAAAACACTTTCTTAAAAGGAAGTTTCATCTAAAAGTCAATCCAACAGAGCATTCTGTAATAACTTATTTCTAATTCTATCAAAAGGAATGTTGAATATTTATAAAAACATTTGTAGTTGGAAACTAAATATTACCATTACATTGGTAGTTTTCCTTTGTCCTTAGATACTTCTATATCTAATGTAGTGCCATTGCCAAATAGACAAGAGAACTACATCGTCCTTTCTCAATTTTAAAAAAGTTCGAGTTTATCTGTTTAGTCAACAGATGGCGTGACTGTCGTTAGTAGAGAAATTAATAAAGTTGATGGCATGTCAATTTAAAGAGTTAGTGAAAAAAAAAACGAGCTCTTAATACAGAGCAGGGAATTTTACAAGTTTATTACTGTCATGGTCAAATTCCCTGAATAATTTTAAATATTTGTATCACCTACTTAAAAAGGGAATATAGTTTAATATATAGTTTCTTCAAAATAAACAGTAAACATTTTGAAGAATTAAGAAATTATTTAAAATACATAAGGATAACAGTCAAACTGAACATGATATTAGAATAGTTATTGTATCCTTTACTATTGACAAAGGAATGGAAGTCAGTCTTTGTTTGATTCATATTGCTAATGTTTCAAATCCTATCTTTTAAAACGACGAAATTTGTTAAATTACAAAAATTACTTCTTTTTATAGCAAAGTATTTCAGATATATAGATTCAAGATTTGCAGAAATTTCAATGTTTCTTTCTGTATTGAAATTTAAGTAATTTGAAATTTCATTGAAGTAAAAATATGTCAATTGTTTATTTTAAGTATGTTGGCTTCCAAGTAACAATTTCCCATTTGCTTGGATTTCTATTTAGATACAACTTCCTTTCCCGAATTTCAATCTCAGGATGCTTCTAACAGCTCAATTTAGGTAGAAGTTTATTTCAATCTCTCTAAGCGCTACGTGTTTTGTAAACTATTCAGAGTTTTGGTTTTTCGTTGTTAAAATCCAAAAAAAAAATCCTTTTGATTCTTTTAACTAACATACTAAGTCTGGAGCTTCAGGATAGAATTGTAAAACAGGCAAACGCCTGTTGAATAAAAATATTGCTTAAACCATTAAGCGAACACCTGCACATGATTATTATTTATCTACATTGCTAAAGAACTTGCCTATATCTATAAAGTTGTGTATTCCATATTTCCCCTTACATAATTTTAAAAATGCAGGTTAATAGTTACGCTTCTAATTTAATATTTAGATAGAAATTAAGTCATAATTACATGTTTATTTTAGTTGTTTAATGGTATTAACAATTATTGGTTGTGAATTCTGTTTGTGCTGTTGTGGTTTTCTGTTTTATGATTACTTTCTGTATTCAGTTTGATAATATTTAAGATTAACAATAATTACCTTTTACATATATTCTTCAATACAGTAAGAAGTAGAACATTTTCAGCAATAGTAAACAATTGTAAAATGGTTATAACTTAAAGTTTACGAATATCTAATTAGGGATGTTATGAAATATGAAATATAAAGATGTTTAATGGCCCAAAAAAACTTGATTGTGAATTGATTTGATGTCTGCAAATCAATTGAAATTCTTCCATTTAGTTAAAAACCACTTACTGTTCACAGTATTGATTATTGATTCTTATCGATTCACTATTCGAAGTAAGTTGTATTGAAAAACTTTGTACAACCGCCTTAACTTTTCTATCAGTTTTTTATAATGTGATGATTTTTTAGTATTGCACAAAACTCTTTGCTCTCAATCGAATTTCCTGAATTAGAGACACGATTACTTCTTTTTAAAACTAGTTATACTTCAGTAATTCAAATGTCTCCTATTTCTCATGATATGTTACACGAACTAAATATTTCAAAAAATTTCTTAAAAACCTTAAAAATATATCTATTTTATTCATTATTATCAAATAATACAAACAGATAGCGTTCGGCTCTATTATTTGTAAATATTGTTTTTAATATGCAAAATGTTGAAATGCTCTATTAAATTTTTATCTCTGTGTTGTAATTCAATGTTCTTCATATTGAAAATTTTAAGTAAAATTTAGGCAACATTGAGTATATATTCTTTTCGTTGTTTGCCATTTCTCTGAGGTTTCGACTTTCAAATGTCTCTACAGAAAACACCCTCTTCAGTTTTCTTTTTTAGAATTTGGTCAATTTTCTTATTTACATTAAAAGGTTATCTCTGTTGGAAAGACACTCCTGTGACCCCTTTTACAATTAGACCTAATAAATAACAATTTCAAAAGGAAGGAGGAAGTAATACAATGGAAATTGAAATTGAACTAATCCTTTTTGGAAGTCAGTCTTATAAAATTTACTTTATAATAATCAATCGACTTTACAATCGATAGAGTGTATAAAGTAAATTTTAGGATTGTAAAATCCTATTCTAATTGATGATGAAATTGAAAAACATAATAAAAGAGATTAAGTGTTTGAAAGGCAAGAAAATAAAAATAACATAAACTTTTTTTTTAAATAATAATCATCATTAAGTTAATAAGATTCGTATACTGTCTTCGAAGGTATGTCTTCAACCTTATTGAGGATTTAATGTGTTTTGTCTAAAAACTCTAAAAGTTATTTAAAAGATTTATAAGCTTTTCCAATACTTTAAATGAAATGGCTGAATATAGTATTTTTTCTACTACATTATTCTCAATTTCTGAATTTTATTTGTATTGGTTTAGTTCTTTTCTTATATATTTAAAAACTTGCGTCCTGTAAATATCATATGCTACAGATTACTTAATTTGTGGGCCGGGTAGTCGAATGGGTAAGGGCGCTTGGCTGCGGGTTGGAGGTAGAACGCTCCATTCTCCTCCAAACGGGTCCTAGGGTCTACCCAGCCCAGCCCTCTGTAGAATGGGTACCGGGTTTCTTTCCCGGGAGTTAAAGGCGGGCGGGCGTCGGGCTGACCTCCCGACCTCAATCTAGTCCCGTTGGTCACGAAACGCTGGGAGCCTTACCTTCCACGCTCCCGTGGACCTGCACGGCCTGTTTATGGGATTGCTTTAGCTTTTATAACAGATTACGTAATTTAAATTTCGCATCTGAGAAGTGAGTTGCTGAATTGACACACATGCGCAAACTATAAGCAACAATAACCAAAAAAAAAAAAAAAAAATCACTGAATAGCTCTTTAGCAGTTTCGTCAATAACCATGGTTCCATATTTTAAGATTCTTAATTTACATAAATAAAAGTTAATTTTATTATTGTATTTTTATTTGTAAATTACAATAGAATTGCAATGCCTCAAATAAATCTTCACATTGAGTTGACAGCAGTTAGTAATAAGTATAGAAAAAGAGTATTTATGTAATGTTCAGATATACATATATTTAGATTACTGAACTTGATCTTCCTTAAAATATCATCAGGAAAAAAAAAAGTTTAAAAAAAATATCCGTTAAAAAGAGCTTTTTGAAAACAAAGAATACGAAAAAAATTGCATATTCTTCGAAAAAAGAACGTAATTTGAGTGTTTTTATGAAGTTTTCAGAAGATAACTTTAAATGACTCAATCACAAACCTGTTCCCCAATTGGTTCACTTTCTTGTCCCATTGTTGTTCATTAGCTGTATTCTGCCGGAAGTTATTTGTTTTCAAGCTTATTTTATCTTCAGTAGAAAAGAAATTTATGAGACAAATAAAAGATAATATAGAATGTAAGTTAAGTAATTGCATAAAGATTCGTACAGCTCTTAAGTAATCAATGAATGTAGAATCAGTGAACATACTGATTACAATCGAAAGTATAGACAAGAAGAGACGAGAACTTCACAACAAACTAAATCAACTAAATATTTTTAATGAACTTTACAATTTTTCAATAAACTTTCTAAATTTTAGAAATAGATTTCAAATAAAGCAGAAAGTAGAGAATCAGCAGAAAAAGTAAGAAAAATCAGGATTCAAATTGAATCCTGTTATTTGATAAAAAATGTCAACCAAAAGGAAAGGAACTAGATAGGATTGGCTGATTGATCGGCAAAACAGCGATTGGTGCTACACTCCTTAACCTACTTCCAACGTCGTTAAATGTCCAAGGACATATTGGAAATTGATTGACTGGACCTTCTTTAGTCTGATCAATACTGACCCTAAGACAATAGAAGGTGGGTGTTTTATTCCAATTTTGGCACGATGAACAAGAAATTTAAAGAACCTTTTATAATTTACAACAAAGAGATAATTTTTTTACGTTGTCTTCTATGCGTTGAATTTAAGTAACAATAACTACAATAATTTTAAATATTTATTTTATTTTACTTATTTTAATTAGTAATAACTAATAATTTTAAATCCCTTTAATCACTAGAATTGGAAAGGATACCAAAAATAAAAGAAAATACAGTTCCTTTATAGCCGTATTTTATTATAAGTTATTCTGTCTTTCTGTCATAGTCTCAAATATAGAGATAAACAGAAAACGTTATTTTGTTTCCACTGAAGAAAGGTGATATTACAGATACTTATTTTAAAGTTTTGAATTAATAAATTTAAACTGACCTAAATTTTATTAATACTTTTCAAGTTCAACAACCTAATTTTTAACATTTAATAGATGTTCTGATTATTGATGCTGTACTGTAATAGTATTTTGAAGTCGAGTTAAAAAGGCCCCAAGTTTCATTCCGGAATTTTTTGTTCCAAGTACTTTTATTTATTTAGGCTACTTATTTATTACAATTCGAAACAATTTTTCCCCTTAATAAACTCATTTCTCTTTTTTAACTTTTGCAGTCATTAATTTATTTTATGCAGAAGAAAAGATTCCATATAATAATATTCTGATAGTTGTAATTTATTCACTTTTATTTTTCAGTTTTACATATTTTTAATTCGAGTTTTTATAACTTTGGTTCTTCTTTTCAATTTCAAATTTTGGGCTCTTCTGTTGCTTCATTTTGATGGAATCATGTTGAATTATTTGCAAAACAGAAAACTACAAAAATCAAGGAAATTATTATGAACTATTCAATGAGATTAAACCCATTGCTCCAAAAGATTTTCAAATATTTAATTTTTTTGGGCTTAATCAATTGTTACTTATTTCCATTCCATGAGTGATACAGGCTCTCCTTGCGTTTAGAATCTGACCGTAACTCTTGTCTAGTTGCATTGCATTGACAACAATAAATTAAATCGTAATACAATCAAAGTAGCTTTGAAAACTATAATTGTTTCGTTGTCTATGAAAATATGTATTTCTATTCAAATACGCAAACTACTATTTCGTATGATATTATAATTTTCATACAATCCTATAGAAAAACAAAAATAATAAAAACTATTTGTTATTCCGAATCGTACATCTTCTCATATAACACTACGGAAAATTTTAAAAAATAGACCAAAAATAACCAATATTAATTTATAAAGTTCACTTAAATGATAATGTAATTTTATTAGGAAGCTTTTTGCAAAATACGTACTTGTTGTTAATTTTGTTTCGTTAATCAACTTAGAAACACTGAAATTTTCTAATATCGTAGCTTAATCAATGATAAATTTATTTATCACTACCTCGTTTAATTGAATTTTGAGAATGCTCCAATCAATCTTTCACTAAGAAATATCTTAAAATACCAATTTGTGTTCATATTTTGCAAATTAGGCTGGGAATCTATAAACGGTCATTAAGAATGTGTACTTACTGATAAGACCACCACGTTGCATTCATTATTCATAGTGAAAGATAAGGATGGACAGATTTATTGTCGTCTTTTCACTCCATCACCCCAGTGAATGAAGGTCTTTCTTTATTTTTCGCTGACTAAGCCTACCTCAACCTCACAAACACCTCATTAGATCTGATGAAATCATTGAATAATCACTGCTTGTGTTTACAGTCGCAGGAGGATGTGCTCCATCTTGGAGGTTTTCACAGTTCATTTACCAGTCAGCCACTGTATAATCAAGCCTCTTCAAAGCTCGGATAAAAACGCAGGGAAATCAATACCTTAGAGTTAAAAGGTACTGAATGGGTTATTTGAAGGAATCGCTGCACATTTTTAAATGACTTAATTTTTCATAAGTTCTTTTTTTTTTTTACTCGCCGTCCTTTTCTTTTTCTTTTTCTTTTTATCAGTTCAATTATCCCTACCTTCTGCCAGCAATGGATAAGTTAAGGATAATATATTTTTTTTTTATGTCCTTTATTTTATCTTTATCAGGTAATTAAATATTAATGGGCGCAAACATAGAATAACAGCAGATACAATTTATCTAACTAATCGTATATTCCATTATTATTCATATTACATTGATTTAAACGAACCCTAATAGACAATTGTTTGCATTCATCCATTGTCAGTGTGTAATTTATATTGATGAATCCAGGCATTATTTGATTTGAAATGAAAACAAGAAATATTAATTTATATGGAAGAGAGAGGGGGAAATTGATTCAATTGTTACAAATAATATGTGCATATACCAGGGTGGGCATAGAATAATGGCGGGCTCCAAAGACGTGTATTTTTTGTATTGCTTAACGGATACAGTCATAATACCTCTGAATTGGAAGTGCCACTGTCTAAGCTTTGTCACTCAAAGTCCCTCAATGTGCGCACCTATCGTCAAGCGGTAGTTGCACACCGCTAGCGATAGTCTAATTCTCGCCAGACTCGATGAAGCAGGTTTGCTTTGATGGCCTCAAAAGCATAGGTCATGTGTTTCTTGATATCACTGATGGATCTGGGCATTGTGGGTACCTACACATGCTTCACATACCCTCATAGGAAGAAATCACAGTGTATTAGGTCCCGGGAGTAGGTGGTTGTCCGCAACTGTAGCACGTCCAATCCAGATCTCTGGAAGAACACGATTGAGAAGCACGCGTGATACAGATGCGGACAACCACCGCCTGAGATGGCCTAATGGATCCCCGGACCTAACTCTATGTGACACACATCAAACTTGGACAGTTGTACTTCCAACTGAGAGATATCATGAGTGGATATGTTAAGGAATACAGAAAATACAAGTCTTGGACACCCCACCGTCTTTTATGCCCACACTGAGAGCATAATTGAATCTCTTTAGTTTAAGACTGTACTATTATTAGCCCATTTAAAATGAATTTTATATACCACTACTAGTAATTATTGCTGTGATTTAATAGAAAGAGTGTGCGTTAAAGTCATTATTAGCCACCTAAAAACGGTCTACAGAATTCTGGAATGGACTCTATCTAAAAGAAAGCACACTTTAAGAAAGCCACCTTATCAAAAAATTTAAAATGGACAACAGAATCCTATAATCCAGTTCTATATTGTAAATTAGAAATTTACAAAATATTGTAAACTGAATCATATTTTTGGTTCACTTTTGAACACTTTTTTGGTTCCTCCTCCTTCTAACCGCTTTCTGCTTCTACCTTTGTCCACTTTCGCAGACACAAGATTATCATATTGTTTCTTCCACTCTGATTCTTTTCGGATCAACACCTTAATGACGGGCGGAACACTTCACCGGAAGTTTCTTTCGCCTATTCCACCGCACGAATCTTAAAGGCAATGTCAAATGACCATTTCGGCGGCAATGTACAGTAAGGTATTACGCACGACTATAAAGATGCGGACGCTTACACTAGTAGGCAAATATCAAAGACCCGGCTACTGTTAGAGACCGGCTACTATTTGGCCGTGTCCCCTCTGCAGCCCGGCGCTTATTAGAGATCGGCGACAATAAGAGCCTCGGCGTTTATTGGAGCATATACGGTAATTAATTCTCCCCTTGTACCGATTCTTTACTTCTTTTTTGGTGCCTCCCTTTACAATACAGTACTTGCTATTACAGATAGGATTAACTTATCTACTAGTAATCTTTAGTGATTATACTTCATATAAAAGTTCTAAAACTTTCAAGCATTACATAAAATTTACATAAAATTCATAGTAACAGCCAAGTTAAGTGGAAAATCTTATTATAGATGATTTGCTTGTAGTATTTCAATGTTGTTTAGAAAGGAAGAAGTTACGTTATTTCATGACAATATCGAATTTTCTACACTGCAAAATATTTTAAGTAGACTTTATTTGATGATTTACATAATGATTTTAAATAACGATTTGATGTTGATTTCTAATCCTAAATTTTAATAAGATGTAAAGTTAATTGCAATGTCTTGTTTATTCTTTTGAAAAAGTTTTTATTTAGTCTTATTTTGTATTTTTTCTATGTACATTTCTTTACATCGTTATAATATTGTTGAGATTTTAACCAAATTTAATTAATAATCTAAAGTAAAAAAAAAGTGATCTCTGCAAGGTTTAGTGGGCAGTTAGCTGCTTTTCTCGTTTTTCATTGGTCCACTTATCAATTTACTATCTTTGTAGAACCGTGGAAAAGAGAATTCTTAAAGTTCAAAGGTAATTGAAACATTGTATGAAGGCAACGGACATTGGGGGTCGAAAGAAACAACTCCTCAGGATGATTCAGCTGTTTTCAGTTGCTGATGCAAGCAATGCGAATTGCCACTGCAAGTAAATTACAAAGAACACGGATTGAATTTCACATTGTTAGGCAGGATGGAAAAAAAATAGTGTGAGTCTCACATTTCCATGGGCCATTCTTAGGTAACTAACAATGACATTGATGACTGTTTTCTTTCTATTAGATTATTGTAACAAATGAATATTAATTGTAACTAACTACAGTTATAATTCATTGTTGTCTCAATAATGTTCTCCTAATACAAAGAAAACGTACGTCAAAATCAATGTTAGCAATCTAAAAATGGACAATCTGGGACAGACTATAGATATTATTATCTATTTCATTTTTTTTTATATTGTAATTAATTGCTTTGACAAAGATATAAAATTCAAATCTTTGATTAAAAAGTAAATGAAAAGATTATAGCCATGGAACCAACATTTTGATCAATAAATTCTTAGTAAAAGAATGCAAGCTTAATGATTGTTTTTAATTAACTAAATAGAGCCAAATTAATTATCTATCTGAAATCGCTCCCCCACACACTAATGTAGGCCTATACATAAAAAAGTAAATAAAATGAAAAAATAAATAAATACATAAAGGCTCATATGAAATAGAGCTCTACCATTTGAAATATATATATGCAGTCAACAATTCTGAAATTTAACAGTTCTTCGAAACTGAGATATCACTGTATAACATTGAATAAGTTTGAAATATATAAGCTAAATAAATATATGATTTTCGTACGGATTTGAAATCTGGAACAAAGAACAATCTAATCATATGTAAAGTACATTTGTTTCAAACAAAGTAATAATACATAATTAAACAGTGCTTCTCTTTTCTGCTCCTAGATGTCGTGCTGGTAGGGAATATTGAAAACAAGAATGATGAAAGTTTTGTTACTTTTCATAAATTACGTTAGTTAAAAGAAACTTTTTTTTTAAACGAGAAGGATGAAAATTACTAACTCCTTTGGGATTGGAGCTATTAATGATCTGAGAATGATTATGAATTGCAAATAACATCCAAAATTATTTTTTTAAATGAATTAAAAACAATCCCATTAAGTTCAGTTGTTGTAATCAAAATAATATTAATCATTTTATGTTTTATGCTTATATGTTTATATTTGACATTATTATGATTATATATACAGTACATATGTTTATACTTACATAATTTATATTGTAAGCAATATATTAAATTTAGTATTAGCATAATATATTAAATTTTGTTGAATTATTAAAATTTAGATCAAATAAGAACCATATATTTTCAGAAAATGGAAAATGTTGTACCGTTTGTATTCAATAGATATTATAATTTGAATATAAAAGTAGCCTTTTTATTTTTATCGTTTTCAGATTTTTCGACAAAGAAAAAAATATATAGAAATTTTAAGAAATAACATTTCTTAATTTTGAAAGAACTAAAAACCTATTTTCTTTCAATAGGCCTTTAGTTCTTTCAAAATTGTATTTATTGGTCTTATCAAAAAACTGCTCTAAGGAATTCTCGTGAAGGATAAATAAATAATGAAATAATTCATAAAATGTCATCTCAACATAACAGAAATTCTTCAAGGAAAAAAGAATCTTGTGAGGATGCGGGAGATGAAACAGCTTTTTTAAGTAATCAGAAACCACAGATGACATCCATTTAATCTATTTGTTTGCAGTTTCACTTATCGTAAATAAGTCTCAAAGATAAAATCGCCGAAACTATTCCTTGATAAACTCTTTTCTTGAATAGAAATAGATGAGACAAATAAAATGTTTCGTTCAAGCTAAAACGCCAAAGATTGCGACATTTCAACAATTTAATCCAATCCAAATGCTAGGTTTGATTTTCGGAATGGTTAGCAAGAAAAAGAATTTGATTGGTCGGAATTAACAAGAGGATGCTGTTTTAGCTTGATAAATGAAGTAAACAATTGAGATACACTTCTGAGGGGATGAAGAAACTTATTTCATTGTACAGAAAACAATTAAAAATGCAGCTTTATTTAACATAAGAAAAAAACACTTCAGTTTCAGAAAAACCCTTCCCAAAATAGTTCTATGAAATTGCGAGTTCCCTCTACATTGAACAAGTTTATAAAATTTACAAATGCGATTTGTATGTGAATATGAAATTTGGAGTTTCTTGTCCGAAGTGGAATGAATATATGTTTCAATGACGATCATTTTCTTGTTTTGTGATTGTAGTTACTTCTGTTGAATTCTAAACAGGTGATGTGATTGAATAACGACGGATTTACAGGATGAGAGCATGTTCTATAATTTATCTTGTTACGGAGATCATCATAAAATAAGACAAACAAAACAATTAACTGAAGATTACGGACAAATATATATGTAATATTAAGCATGGATTGTACAATGTAGGAAAATGATAACGAGTTATACATTCTAAAAGTGGAAATATTTGCACTAAATGTCATTCAGAAACTTGGTTGTTGTTTATGTAGGCCCGAAAATTTGTGTATCTGAGGCCGTTTCTCGCATTATAAAAATTTAATTTTGTAATATTTTTTGAGAATCATATAAGTTTATCTGGTTAGTCCTTTTCGGCCATTAAGGAAAAAAAATGTTTAATAGACTTTTTAAGACAAAAATCTCTTATTTTAGCTTTCTAATAATTTTCGGTTCCTTTAGATTACATGACATTAATGGAGTGATTAATAAATTACTCAAATAAAATTTTTGTCTGAGTTTTATATCACTGTTTAAGTCACTGTTTAAAATCTGTAATATAACATCACCGAGAAAAATCATAAGAAAAATCATCGCTTTTTTCTTTTTTTAGCGATTACATGTTTCTGTATCAAAGAAAAAAATAAATCGCTAATTAAAAGGGTTTAACTTAGATTACGTTAATATTGGAGTTAATATAAGTGAATTTCTGTTGTACTTTCATTGAAGAACCCATTATCAAACAATTCATTAAAAACATATTTCCAAATTACGTCAAGTATTGTGCAAAGCGTAAAAAAAAAAAATAGTCCTTATAAAAATTATACTCTGTAGAATATATGCTATTGAAATCAACCTTGATATAATGATATCCAATATAAGAAAAATGATGATTGTAATAAAAGAATTTTTGAGTTAGGAAATGTTTTCTTCTTAATATTAATTTTTTTAGAATGAAAAACATGTTCACATTAGGAGAAGTTCATTGTAAAGCTCTGTAATTTTAATAAGAGTTTTTATGTAAAAGTAAATTAGGGATATCTATTCTTAAGTTCCTTTTTTTTGCAAAGATCTTTTTAATTAAATCATAAAATAAGTTGTTTCCCGTTACATTTACAAATGGATTAATTAAAATATATTGAAAAGAAAACTGAATAATACGTTCTCTTTTGTCAAATTGCAGAAATAGGGACACTACATTTACTGCATTTCACGGTTCCATCTCATTACCGGCCTCATTAGGATCTCGCAGTCCAGCGTTACAATGTTCAAAATATGATCCGTTCAAATTTAATCATCTCAAAAATGCTGCGTTTCAGATCATTATAGCAGAATCTAATAATCTTGATTCTATCGCAGTCTTGTACATGCCCCGAAACTGGCGACATCTGATTGCATTATTTTTTGAATTTCAGTTCCCTCTCCCAAAGACTCATGCTTATGTAACTTAATTTTCCGTTTTTTGGCTTCATGGGTTAATGTTTGAATTAGGAGGGAATTACTAAAATCCATTTATTTAAAATGAAAAGATAAAAATACGTAGAGTTTTTTTTTTTTTTTTTGCATTGGTTAAAATATTAAGATCAGAATATGATGTTCGTAACGGCAGCAAAATACAAAAAAAGACTATGAACACTGATAAGCAGGTAACTGAATGTGGTGAATATGTACAGACGGTGAAAAAGACTGATTTTATGAAAGACAGAAGTCCCATCATTTCCATTAACATTTTATGACCAGTTCAGTTTACCGACGGAATCAAAAGGAATAATAAAGGCCACTAGAGACCTACTGATGAAACATTTAGTTAAATGTTGGTATATGTCATTGCTAGTCCAGTCAACTCAAGTACAGTTGAGCAGATTTATCTACAAAACTTCAGACGTCGCGAACTTTGGTTATTTCTGCTATGCAATTAGATAATGATAGCTTCAGTTCACAGTTTACAAATAAGAAAATAAAAACCTTTTTGTTTTGAACTGTTTCATTATAGTCTATCACTAGTGATATAGTACAAAGACAATTCCATCAGTACAAGGCTTAGGAGAACTGGTAATCAGAAACAAGAGCAATATCATGAGTGACTCCTTTACTTTAGATATGTGGCAATCTAATGGTACGTAATTCCACTTTGCTAAAAAAACGGGCATCCAAGAATCTGATGGATTGGTCCTCGGATTTCTTTATAAAATATAAAATTAAAACACTTGTCATCTACTTGCTGAACATGCAATGTGCAGCGTTTTTCTTCATTGACAATACAATGCTTCATTTGAAACCCTTGCCAACCTTCTTCAGGTATAATATATTACAAATCTGTTAAGTTTAAAAATATCAATAATATATAATATCCCATGAACGTAATCAAATATTAAATATAAAATATATCACACCGAATGGATAGCAACTGTTGGAAATAAACACATCAACCTCCCGATTATTTACAACATACTGAAAAGATAACAAGGGTAATAGACAACAACAGATATATATCAAAATTTAGTAATATTTTGAAAATCTTGCTTAAATAAGACTTATCGAATAATCATTCGAAAATGTTAACAGTTAAAAGCGTCAATGATGTATCTTTTCTTTCATCTTTAATTTTCTATAAAATTTCAACATTTGGATCAGGATTAAGATTACTGCAATATTACAGCATTGCAATTCAAAAATGTGTTCGCCTGTCATCTTTTGAACAATCACAAGGTTACTGTTGGCAACCAGAAAACAATAGTCTAATTATAGACGTACACTGGTTTTTTTTTCTACATAAATAGTTCTTTATTAATCAAACTAATAAATCTTAAATGAGAGCATTTAATTATGCATACTGATTCTTAAAATTCTTGTCAATAGGTTTTGCTCAAATGTGTAACTAAATTCAATTGGAAGTTTACATTTCCTCATGTGCATTTGATTCACTTTTCTTTCTCTTTCTCTGTTATTATCTTATCTCCAGAATTTCTGCATCAATGAACCATGGATTGTTTTTTTTGTTCAATAATATCTGTTACATCAGACATGTTGTGATCGAAATATCTGTCAGTTTGAGTTTTGAAATCCTTTAGAATTCTTGGAATGTCATTTTCGATTACTTTTTCAATATTTGTTCCCAGAAGTTTTTACAAGTCGAAAGCCATTTGTTTTTCTTTTTACATAAATTTTAACGTAAAATGTTGCGACATAAGCATGACGCTATTTTGCCTTGTCTGGGTAAATTTCTTATAAATAAGCAGGTGTCCATCTCTTTTCACCACATACATTACATTTGTTGTCATTGGTAATCTATCATTGATCTATCTTTGTTTTTGTAGCCGTTGAATATTATTGTGAAATCACGGTGAATTATTAAAACAAAAACTGTTTCGCAACGTTTCCAATTGTTTGTAAATTGTTTAATCCTATTAGTTTTTAAGACAGTATAGTGAGTTTGCCCTTAAGCGTACCAAAAAATGATATCGTTTGTTACAATAGAGTTAACAAAAGTAACAAGGTAAGTTGCTGCAATTGAGCCAAACCTTTTTTTTTTACTCTCCAATACACATTGAGGATTACAAACATTAACCAAATTATAACATCCTTTGATAGCAGATTGAATCTAATTACCCTTCGAAGATGTTCTTAAAATGTAAGGCTCAAGCTAACAATATTTATCAATGTGCTGAAAAAAAAATAAAAAACCACAGCAGTGAACATCAATATTAATTTGTTTTAAATCATTAAATAATGTGTACTGAATAATGAAAAGTTTGTAAGGATTGATGATTCAGCAGAAATAAAACTCTAGTAAATTAATTTGCAGAATACTTCATGTAACAAGCTTGTTATCTTTGCTGTATTAGAAATGCTGATTTCTCCTTTATAAAAAAAAAAATTGCAATTTTTGTTGTTTTGATGATTGTTGCCACATAGCAACGTGGAGAAAGCATCATCTAATATTATCATAATACAACAAAGCTAACAAGAATATTGTTAAGAAGAAAAGTACATTGATATGTAGAGTTATCAGCCCTTCTGCTAGAATTTAAAAGAAAAATTGTTTTCCTAAAGGAGTATCAAATAACCAATTAATAGGTAAATAACTGCTTAAAGTTGCATGTATTCATTAATTGTCAAAGAAGACACTGAACACTCGCGATTTGAAAAAAAAAAAGAAGAAGAAAGAAGCTAAGCCAATTAAATGTTCAGCAACCTAATGCATTATGGAGTGCTACGCTGGTAACATCCTATGCAATATTAGTTGCATATTAATTCAATATTAGTCTTGCTAATCTTAGTTTTGATTTGGTTTCGTCATTTGTTGGTACAGCATTGGCAAAAATTGAAGAATGTCAATTACTGATTTTATTCATTTCATTTGTTTTTCTGCACTTAAGCAGCAAACAATTCGCTATTCTTAAGTAATGAAAATTACCCCAGAAACCTACTATTTGAAATATAATAATATTAAGAAAATTTAACTACATCAACAAATAAAACAATTTTGTAAAAGTAATAAGCAATATAATGTTAATAATAATATTAATTAATATTTAAGACAAAACTTCAATGCGTTTTACAACATAGCGAAGAAAATTGATAAAAAGTCTTGCCTTTGTTGTGTCGGTAATCCTTAGCCCAAGAGTATAGGAATATTCATTTTTCTTACCTAAAAATAAAAAAAATATATTTTATTAGCTGGAACTAACATCAAAATAAATATCAAAGATTATATAATAATTATTATAAGATATTATTTTGCTTCTTTATTTTAATGTTATTCTGACAGTGAGTACAATAATCCTAAAACCTGCATTGTTGGTACAGGATTTCTTTGTCTGTTTATTTCTATATTTGTATATGTGTGTATTTGACTAAAGTGAGTACAATAACGTTTTTGAATCTGCATTTTGAACCATTTGTAATCTCTCTCTGTCCTCCGTGATTCTTGAATCCTATGGGCAACATTATAATTTTCTCTACGAAAAGAATGAAATCCCGCAGAACAATGAAATTACAAGTAATCTACTTTTTTATGACTATGACACGTTTGATGCCTATTTGAACCATCAGTAACTTAACTGGAAAACAAATGATCTCGTTTCTTTAAAACCGACATTCTTTACTGTGCGGTTTTTATAAATATAAAAGCCTCAACCATTTGATTTTACATTAACCTAGCCAGTCTAAACATCTAAACTTGCAAATAGCATTTGTAATTAATATATAGTTCGCATACCACTTTCGAAAAGCCGAATGGTAAAACTCAAAAATAGTTGCACTAAAGACAGTGATAGTAAATGTGAAGAATTTCTATATAGTTTCTGTTTATTTATCATGAGATCGACAATTTTCTTCGAGCTACTCAAAACTTCTGATAGCTAATTCTAATGTATAGAAACCGCACTTGATTATGCACTTGATTCGAGCTTTGTAAATTACTTAGTTTTGGATCATTTTTAGAAATTGTTTAGAGTTTATGGCTTAACTACATTATTAACATTAGACTACATAATAGATCGTGAATTTACTATATCGATCATATTAAGAATGATCAGAAAAACACATCAATTATAAAAGACAAAGGGCCGTCGAATGGCAAAGACCTGCTGATATCCATTAGGAGAAACAGTAATGTTTCCTCTCAGCAACTTTATATCTTTTGACACTGTCACCAGCATCTAACAAGAAAGCCTAAGCCTTTAGGATACAAAAAACAGACAGTAGAAACACTGACTGCAGTGAAAGAAGAACGATAATGCGAGAGTTGGTGAACAAAAAGAATATAAAGAAGAAACAGAACAAGAATAATATGAGTTAGCGATTCCATGTTTAATCTCCCGATGAATTAGTGTTGATAGGAAATAGAGATGTTGATATTAATGACGATGATGGTGATCATTGTTGTGTAAAATTGCAACACAGTATTTTCAGACATTTTGTGGTCAGTGCAGTGCCTGATTTCTGAGACTGTGCCAAGCAATAATACCTACCAATTGATTATCTAAAATACAGCTCTTGTTATCTTACTAAGGTTATCTTTACAACTATTTATAGTTATTGTTATATTGAAAACAAACAAAATATTGCAGCTTCCCTTAAAGAAAGATCTTTCACAGTTAGCTCATATTTAGTGGCATCTTCCCTACGCCGTCATGAAAACATGCCAGTTGTTGTTTTTAATATATTTTTTAAATAGTTTGTGGAATACGATGAATGGCAGTTTATTTCATCTTCATTCTGTAGCGATCATAACTCTTGATTCCGAGACTGAACTTCAAAATGAAGGACTTAGTACATTACGATTGCAGACTTAGAATTCATAAGGAAACTGTCATTGAACTGCCTAACTATGTTTTTTAATGCTTATATTGTAACACTTTCTGCTGTCCATCATAGGCTGCTGATAACTACTAATTTAAAATTAAGCCAAATGGTGGTAAGACCTAATGCATTCAAGATCGCCGGTCAAAACTCCTTCGAAGGAATTTAATCCATTCTCTGTGGAATTATACAAATTGCCAAAATTAAAAAAATAAAATAAAGAATGTGTTCAAATATTGCTTTTAATTATATTTGATTACATTCTTTATGTGACTTTGTTTTTAACTAGCGTTTGTTGTTTCCTTAATTGGTTTCCTTAAATGATTCCTTAATTTTACTTCAGAATCGTTTTTTCAGTTGTGGTAATGAAATCCCTTCTTGGATATTTGATTTGTTAATTAGTAAACAAACAATCCTTTACCTTTATTTCATTAAGATAAACCTTTTTTGCCTTTATTATGTTAATTTTAATTTTATTATAAATATGTCTTTGAATTACCCTACTTTCAATGCGATACAAGCTCTTTGAGAAAGGATACATTAGATCACTACGTAAGCCATCTAAGTTATTTTACATTCAGATTAATCAAAGCACGACATTAAATTTTGAGCGACTCCCTATAATTTTCTTTCTTCTTTCACTGACTCCCTATAATTATATTATTATAATATTTAAATGCTTACCTTAATAAATTTACTGATTGTAACAACAAAGTAATTTAGCTCTTCGACTTCCCAATGTCTAAGATTATAAAGCGTTTGTTCTTAAGAATGCTTCTGCTCCTTCTAGGAGGATATAAATGTTAAACTTTACCAAATAACTATAAAATAAATTGAACAGGTACCATACAACGAATTTCATTCAGAAGAAGCAAACCAAGATACTTACACCCATGAGCACGATCGTATCAATCCAGTTAAAAATTAAGGATAAAACTTATTTGTATACCAGTTAGATCGCCTTAAATTAGCCTGAGGTTTCTTTTGTAGTTATTCGGAAACAGCTTTCTGGAAGGAAAATATTATGTGAAAACCTTTACAATTCCAAGTAAGTATCAACTAGTGCCAAAAATGAGATTTAAGTATGTACCTGATTTATTTGGAACTGATAAAAAGTAATACAAAATTTTGGCTTATTAGAGAAACAAAGAAAGAGTTTCTTTTTTGTTTATATTTTTTGTTTATATACTTCAATTCGTTTTTGGATATTGAATAATTTAAATGTTTCTTTATCTATAATATTCCAATGTTTTTAGTAAAGTAAGTTCATATTTTATTTGCTTATTTAATATATTACAGAGTTACGTGGATTTCTTTTTATCTTTTTTGTAATAACTCAGTTAAATCTTCACGCTTTGTTTGTTTTTAAAGAAATGCAATAATAACAAAAGGATAGTTGATGCAGAAACGTGTATTTCAAAGCAAGGAAACGGAGTGATTGAATAACAATGTGCATGGGTCTGAGACCAGGAATCCAACCGTTAGTGATATAAGCCATTTCAGACCACCAAAACATCCTCAAAGGACAACAGTGGGATTTTAAGGTTAAAAGCCCTCACACAAAGCAACTCACATAAAAAGTACACTTTGTATCTCAAGAGAAAAAAAAAATATCAACTTGGCATCGAATGGAACTCCTGTTTCTTTTAGAAACTTCGTTTTTTTTTTTACTTAGTTTGGGACTGTCATTCATTGTATTCAAAACATTTGCAGGCTTGAAGCGGTTTTTTTCCCCCTCGTGTTACTCAAAGAAATAAAAGAGAAATTTCTTTTGCCTCAATGATTAGATATTTATCAACAAATTTTGTCAAGATTTTTTAAAATTCTAAAACGTACTTTTAAAAGTAATTTTGCTACACTATTAAAAAAAATAGAAAACTAGAATATATATGCATAATTGAAAATTCAAAATATAGGATTTTTATTTAATATTTTGAAATATGGATTCACAATATTTTATTGAAACAATAAGTTTGAAACAATCATTCACACGTTACGCAATGTCTTAGGTGACTAAGCTCAGACTATGTATATTAAAATTGGAGAATATATTTATTATAAAGTGTAAATTTATCTTAAAATATTCTAAAAATGTTGAAAAAAAGGAAACGATGGTGGGTAAAATAAAAAAAAAAAGGTAAAAAATTGTTCACGATTATTTCAAAATAATTCATTTCGATTTATTATCTAATGACGTATGCTTAGATAAACATTAACTAACTTTAAAAATTAAGTTTACCAATATAGGCTAGAATTTTTCTATATTAAGTAGTCTTTTACTGAAATATTGCAAATAGGCGTTGCCATTTTCTTTTTTTAGAAATTATGTAATATCTCAAGATCAATTTGAATTTACTAATAACCACATTGAGAAATCGGCATTATTAAACAATGGTTTTGTTATTTATCTTTAATCTAATTTCAATAAAATAAGAATTGTAAATAACAAAAACAAATATTGAACTCATTCAAGCAAGACTTGCAATACAGGTTCATATTTTTTAATATTTAATATGTTTTAAGGTTTTTAAGTCTTGATTAAATATTCAATAGTAAATATGAACCTATTGTATGTTATCGGAAACCGTCTTTTATGCTATCTTAAGCTGTATAGAAGTAGAAATACAGACAGACAAAAAAATAAAAAACATTTTTCAAATATACCAAATATAAAATCAATTATCAGGTTAGGCTTAAATGTATCAAATGATTTTATTTCCCCAAAACACTTCGCTTATTGCAAAAAATAAATAAATAAACGGAATATTTCACTGTGATGATATGTCGGTAAAACTTGATAATTTTATATTAAAGATCATTAACTTTGAAATTTTAACAAATTGAAGAAGACTTAAAGAAAATATTTAATAAGAAAAAAAATTACACTTTTTAACTTCCGTTTTAATACTTCCTTTGCTCATTTAGAGTCTGTTTTCATCTCAGAAAAAAATAAATATCTCTTTAATGATTTAATGTGAATCCATTAAAAAGCACTGTTGCCTTATCTTGAATGAAAATTCCCTTGAATGAAAAAAGCATTATTCTCTTATCTGTAGGAAAGGAAGGTCTATCTAATATTTTCCAGAACTGACATTTTGGTTTTGACAAGAAAAGACAATTTGAAAACCCAAAATAGGGTTAAAACAAAATGATGATAAAAGAAATCTGTTTTTTTTAATTTTGAAAACAAAATTATTTAATTTTCAGCGATGGCTTTTAATAATTTTTAAGTTTTTATTATTTCTCTTCTGGCAAGATTAACTTAATTAACTTCATATTTGTCTTAAATGTGCAAATGTAACATACAACATATTTAAAATGGAATTCTAATTTAGAAATTTTCAAAAATTAATTTTATATCTCAATTTTTAATTTAATTCCTTTGGATTATTTGCAATCTTTTGTTTTGTTTCCAATATCGAAAATTACTCAGACGAAATAATGTGTTGTGCAGTGAAACAAACTACTTATCTCAGGCGGTGTTATTTAATATCGTCGTTTAATAGTTTTAATACAGAATTCAAATTAAGCATAAATGTATCTACAAATATGTAGCTACAATTTGAAGGATAAATGCAGATTAAAAATTAGAATTTGAGTTACTTAGTAATATAATTACTAAATATAAAGTCATTTAATATACACTAGTGTAGAAGCGAAGATCGTAAAGTTATATAGGTTTTGGTCTGCAATATTCTTTATGTGCATCGTCAAATTATATTAGACAAGTTATTGTTTATCAAACCTTCTCTTAAATTAAAAGTAAATTATTTTCAGAAAGTTTGTTTTTTCACTAAATGAATGAAAATAATGACGAAGTAAGAAGATCCACATTAGTATTTATCACAAATGCACTGGAGTCCTTATTCATCCAGTCTTTATTCATCCAACATTATTACGTAATTTTAAGTCGAAATAATTACCAATACTCATGTCTGTTCATTTAATTTTAAGCTGAATCAACAGCGAAATTATCCTGGGAAAATTACATTTTAATGGCAGATTTAGACTGACCAATTCAATTTTCCTATTGATTTCATAAAATTATACCCAAAGGCAGAGTCTATTATATTACAACATTATATTACTTCCAGGCAGTGTTCGAAAGTTAACACACAAGAAACTGTAATGTACTATCGCTTTTGAAATAAATTTTTAAGAATTAATTTTTTAATATGATAATAATAGAAATATGATACATTTATTATATTTCTGAAGTTCCAAGAAATTTATATAATAACAAAATTAAATTAAAACACTTTCATTCATACTTAAATAAAAACTGAATTTAACTGAAAAATTCAGCTGAATTTCGGAAAAAGTTGAATTTCCGATTGAAAACGTTTCTCAATAATAACATTTAGTGAATGATCCTTTGTCAGTCCCTTTAAAGACATTAATTCTGCTTTATCGAATGTTTTTTTTTTTATTATTTTAGGTTTGCGTGGGAGGACGAAAGTTCTTTCTTTTTTTCTTTTTTGTTTGTTTTGGTAGTCTCTTATGATTCCATACCGACAGACTTAAACACTGAATTTAAACCAAATATTTCAAGTTTTATCACTGCAATATCTAATATCGAAGTCAAACAATCAGATATATTTTTTGTAAATATCTACTGAAATATCAATAACCCAATAACTGTTAAATATTACCTGTTTAATGATAATTTAGAATTTACTTAACATTAAATGAGATTTTTCTGGTGCTTTTGAAATTTTTAATTAATTGCAGGCTTCTAGCCTACATCCTTCTCTTTTCACAAATCTTCTGATTTTTAAAAATGTCCCCAAGTATATTAGAATTTCAGGCTTCAATAACCCTTATCCCGAAAACTGTAACTCAATCTTTTATTATCAAAAACTGAAAAAATCTTAAATTTCCCATCTTATATGGAATTTGTACTATTCAAATAATAACTCCTGCTTCTGTACAATAGCACATTGACTAATACTAAAGTTTTAGTATAAATGGTACATGATTTAAATTTCAGAAAATTTTGGAGATTTTATGTCTTTACGTAAAGGTTGATATTAGGCCTAAAGGAAAACGATCTCAACAATTAAAACTACACAATTAAAGAATTATATGAAATAAAGGTTGTGGATCAGAAAATTTTAATATCTTTTTACAATAGAAAAAAATTAATAATCTGAACATTAAATTTTGTCAATCATATCAAATCTTGATTATCCTAGTAAAATATATTCTTATTCTATATTATTCTATATTAGGAAATCAATGACTTAGACACAAGGTGATTATTGATGAGTATTTTTAGCAAATAAACTTTTCCCTTTTTTTTTTCCTTAGAATAAAGGAAGATAGAAAGTTTCAAGCCTCAAATTTGAGATTGCTTTGGTTTTGATGTACAAGCAAGAGCTTAAGTTCTAGTAGTCAAAATGGGATAAAATTTAATTAATAATTAAAGAAGGACCAAACACACACAATAAGTAAAAATAAATATAAACACTTCATTATAAAAACTTTATGACATGTTTCGAGGATCTTAATCCTCCTCTTCAGATGATAAACATAATATTAAGGAAAGATCCACGAAACATGTCATGAAGTTTTTATAATGAAGTGTTTATATTTATTTTTACTTATTGTGTGTGTTTGGTCCTTCTTTAATATAATTACGCACATCATGTCTGATAATTTAATTAATAATCTCAGTCGTTAGTTGTAGCAAGCAAATTTGAAATATTTCACTTTTAATCTAATAGTTTTCTCAATTTTGATTATCTATGACTCTTTAAAATTATTAATTGCTTTGAATTTTTTTGTTCTTAGAACATCTTAATAATATTTTCATATTAAGTTATATGTTTAACTTCTTAACTTTTATCTAAAATCCTATTTTCAGGAAAAGTTTCGTGTAAACAAAATTTGTAACTTTCAGGAGGATGTCAGGATTTGGGACCAAAACAGTGTTCTAGAACAGTGATACTCAACCTGGCGTACACTTACCCTTAGGGTACGAGAAGCATGTAAGAGATGAGTATAAAAAAATCTGCAAATGCACTGTTGGGTTTTTTTTTTAATTTTCATTATTTTAAGTAATTTACTTTGAAAAGATAATCTTTTGAGGCAAGAGAAATTTTTATTATTTTATTTTTTCATGTTATTTCCCTTAGTTTGTTTTGAAGGAATAGTTTGGTTGTTTACGCATCTTATTACTGTTTTACTTTCCTATCTGCTTCTAACTCCCTGTCTCTCGTAATAAATGTGTGACCTGGTGCTTATGAGAATGGTAGGGCGAGATTTAAGTTAAAAGCTTGTAGCGGTATAGTATCTTGGCAAAACTAGTAGGTGCAACAGCCGCAAGAGGCGTCACTATTTTTTTTTTTTTTTTTTTTTAAATATATTGTTCTATGCCATAGAATTTTGTTTATGGTATCACTGTTCAGTGACACTGAAATTTCACGATAGCTAAATAAATAAGTTTTATAATAATTTTGAAAAAAATTGAAATTTTTATTTTTATGTTAAAACTGAATTCAGAAGTAAATCATCTTTGTGAACATAAATCTAATAATGAATTTAAAATATTAAAATGAACTAATGAAGTTATTTTGTATCTAAATAAAAACATAATTATAAGTATTATTCGTGTAAAGTCGTGAAATACAAAAATTCCTATTAATTTTTTTTTTTTTTTTTTTTTTTTTATGAAAGACTGAACTCATATTTTTCTTACACTAAGCAGGAAAGAAATCGAACAGTTTCCAGAATGAATGTTCGTGTTTTGTTACTACCATTCGTCATGCTGTTTCACCAAAGTAAAAAGAGCAACAACTTTTGAGTTGGGTCCAATCAAGAAGAAGACAGTTACGGCTCCCGAGTGACGGTACAAAGAAGAACGAACGGAAAAAAATAAAGAGAAAAAGATCCATTCCATTTCCCGCCTCGGCTGTGAAACAAAATGAGTTTTATGTGGTTTACTTTCAAAACAAAGTAGTTGAATTACTGTTCCAAGAGGAGTATTTCTAAATTTATTAAGATTTCAGACAATAAAATACCTCGTATTATAGTGAAACGCTAAAATTTGAAAACTACATGTACATTTTGAACAGAATCCAAACTTTGAAAGACCTTCTGCATATCTAGAGGATTTCAAGTAATGCTATTTTACAAAGCTCTAAACAACGTAATTTTTCATAACCAACATGCATCCGAGTAAAGAAATATGAAAGTTGCTGTATATAAGTGCATTGTTTATATAAAAGAATATAATGATTTCTTATATAATGTGTGTATTTTGTATTTTTAATTTTATAAAGTTAAGTTTTAGAAACTGTGTGTTTCGCCTTTTCCAATTAAAACCTTTCTCACACACTAAAAATTTTTTTCATAAGAATATAATGATTTAACAGCCATTAAAATAGCTCTTTAAACACCAAAAAGCTAATCCAGTCTAAATAATGTAACTTAATTCTTAAATATGAATTTGATCATTAAAGTTTTAATGTATTGATATTCATGTAGACATTGCTCGTAAAAAATGCTCAAAAATCTACGAGGAATTAAGCGATGATGATTGTTAATAGCTGCCGTAGAATATATTTGTTTTAAAATTTGTTTTGTTTTTTGCTGAAATATATTCTGTTTATATTATTATAAATTATATTTGAAAGTCTGATAATACTGTATTAGACATCTAAAAAAAAATTGTTAGGTACTCGTGATTCTGATAAATTGAGTCTATTAACCATGTACAGGTGAGAACGAACAGTAATATCTCTTACTCTAATTATCCATCAGGTAAGACTACGATGAATGAGATGGCTAACCCGATAGTAAAATGTTTGTATGTAAAATGTTTCCATCTCTTGTAAGAATCAAGGGAATCGTTGAGATATTTATCTCAAAACCAAGGACTACTGACTATCCCTTTGATTTTTTTTTTCGATTGATTCAAGCAAATACTGATTCTATTAAAAGAATGTAAGGAGCATAATTATAATGTCAATTAATGATTTAATAAATATCTTAACTAGAGAAATTCTAACTATCATGTCTTAGAATGAGCAATTCTACTTCAGAGTAATCCTAACACTTACATGAGCTGGTATTTTTCGGAATATTTACGAATTCCTTCCAAGAATAATTATTATACAGTTGATTCGCGATAATCCGACAGTTACGGGACCGAGGGGGTATCGGATTATCAAAAATGTCGGATTACCAAAGGTTAAAAACTGAATTTAGTTTTTTAAAACTGAATTTTGACTTCTAAGCCAAGTTGTTATGTATATACAGTACTGTACTTACACTACAGTACTCCAGTATGTATATTGTTACAATACATATTGAGTACATATTTTACGGCCATTGAGGATATAAAAAAAAATTCATTAGGCATAGTTTTACACAAATGAATACGTATGTATGTAATACTAATTTATTACTGTATTTATATCTTAAAAAAATAAAATTACAATATATATTGTAAATATAATTTTAAGTCTTAAAATAAAAAATAAAAATACGTACAGATGTATTTACGGCTTAAAAATCTGTAATCGTTTTTTGTTTGTTTTTATGTAAAGAGTCTGTCATGGCTTTTTCTTGAATATCTTTTAACATTAAAATGTTCTCGTAGTCGAGTTCCCTCTCCTCACACCAACCTATCAAAGTGTTTGCAGCCGACTTAACTTCAACGCAAGTGATTGTGCATTTCACCTCCGTGACCGCCTCAATCGGGCCGGTTTTCGAACCAACCTGCGTCGGACTACCGAGCGTGTCGGACTGTCAAATGTCGGATTATCGCGAGTCAACTGTACTTTAAGTGAATTTCTGTTTTAATTGAGTTAGTTTATTTTGCTGTTGATTTTTGCAAGAACTGTTCTGAAAATGGTTGATAATAAACACCCCATTTTCCATCTCTTTCCCTCTCTCCAATGCTTAACAAAACATGATCGTTGTTTTATGCAAATATATCTTACTGAATCTTTTATTGCACTTCAAATACAATCTGTATCAGGTCAAACATATACTTCACAAACTTCTCTTTAAGAGCACTGCTCTTTTATATTTTCTTAAAATAAGATTTCTTAGAACTCTTACACAAATACGCGCAGTATTGTAAGTTCGTACTGTGCAATTCTTATAAGAAAATACGAACTATTTTTAACAAGACACACGTCTCATATCCATCTTTTCAAATTGAGTTTAAGAGTTTGTCCTTGTTTACCCGTTGGTATCAATACCATATATCAACAACTATGTAATGTTCTTTTATTAAAGTTTTTATTAAGGATCAAATTCCTAAAATATATTTACTTCAGAAATTGGAAACAATGTCTCTTGTCATTTTGGTCCAATATTGGAAAACCTTTTTAAGTATTATTAAAGCTTCTTTTATTCTTTTTGTATTACTTCTGTATCTTATTTTTTTTTAGCCAAGTAAAACTTTTCCTTCCATACAACCATCCATTGTTTGGGTTTTGCTGTAACTTCTTTCAATAAAGGATGCGTTAGCTTTTAGTGATGTCTGAGGTTTCTTTTGATACGTTCGATCAGATACCTTTTACACTTGGTTGAGCTTCATGTCTTTTCATCTCTTAACTAAAGATCCATGACGGCGGGTTGGAGGTTGCCATAACAACTGCTCTAACCCTAAAACGATGGGTGCTGATTTAATGGACCAGTCTTTTATGAGAACCATGTGATTACGGCAGGAAGCTTCTACTAGTTTCTCCTGCAGATCACGTGAAATAACACCGTAAATTCGAAGTGATGGAAGAAAATGGTCCCAGGGGGAACAGTGAAGCCACGGATCTCATTTCCCACTGATCAGTATAATTGGTGTTTAGTAGTGGCTTTAACTTCACTTTACCATTAACGGCTTCCAAATAACAGACATTAGGACGATAAAAATCCTTCAAAAGCTTAAGCTCAATTAGGAATTTTCATTACACGTTAAAGAATAATCTCTTTTTAAATCTGTAAGTAAAAAATGTAGAAGCCAAAAGTATGGCATTCAGAAAATGTGCTATTTTAATGTTGGATAGTATGGTATTGATATATACGATAATACAGCAATCGGAATATTACATTTTTAAAATTCTTAATATTGAATTTTGTTGTTATTTAACTTCCTTATTTCAATGCATCAAAAAACTAATTATTTCTAATAAATATTTTAGTAAAAAATTGATAATTTAGTATTATTACTTTAGTATTGTAGAAATTAAATTCTTTAAGTATTATGCCAATTAATTTACTAGAGTTATATTTCTACTGAATCATCAATCCTTATAAACTTTTAAATATACATTATTTAATGATTTAAAACAAATTAATGTTGATGTTCACTGTTATTGTTTTTTTTTCAGCACATTGATAAATACTGTTAGCTTGAATTTTATATTTTCCTCAATTTTATATTTTCCTTGTGTATTGGAGAGTAAAACAAGATAATTAATGCTTTTAGACAGTGTCAAAAGCAAAGCGGCCCCAAAATATGCAAAATTTTATAAACAAAATTTTATAAACAAAACTTTATCAAAAGCGACCACTTTTGACCCCCAACTTCCGGTCAGAGAGTGGTTCTAGAGGTCTGATTTTTTGGACGTGATCACCTACGTTTTGATGCTGAACACAGTGGTGAAGGTTTCATTCGAATATCTCTAACCGTTTGGCCGCTATAGAGTGTGGAATCCAGACATGTTAAAACCAAGAGCGGTCCCCTAGTGGTTTTACAGGCAAGCTGTAACCTAGGCCGCTAAAAAAGGTTTGGCTCAATTGCAGCAACTTACCTTGTTACTTTTGTTAACTCTATTGTAACAACTGATATCATTTTTTGGTACGCTTAAGGGCAAACTCACTATACTGTCTTAAAAACTAATAGGATTAAACAATTTACAAACAATTGGAAGTGCTGCGAAACAGTTTTTTTTTTTTTTTTAATAATTCACCGTGATTTAAGAACAATAGTTAACGGATACAGCACAAGATTGAAAAACTGCTATTTATAATTCCATAATTCGTGTCGAATTCCTGTCAGTATAAGTCTTAATTTTACCCATTCAAAAATACTGTATAATGTTTTAGAAATTTTATGGTTGGAAGTTAATTTCATTACTTATTACAATTCGATGCTTCAAAAATATTGATATTATTATATTATTGATATTATAATTGCTTTAGTAAAAAAAAGCTTTTAGGCCTAACTTCCTCCCTTTCATCGACTTTGGCCAACTATGGATCACGGGCTAGCCCATCCTGACAACGTCAGGGTGAGGCTAGGAAATTCAAGAAAAAGGGACGAGATTCACATCCCATCCAGAATAACCCTGAGATAGTAAGTCCCAGGGAAGAAACGGACGAAACACAGAAGAAGAAAGAAACAGCCATGCCAATGCCGGGATTCGAACCCAGATTCCCACACAACGGCCACACGGCAGACCGCCGTCTAGACCGCGCGGACATGCCGGAACGTTAGGCCTAACTTATTATATATTTATTTATTTATTTGCTAACACTAATTAACTAATATAAACAAAGAATATTATTAATATACCCGTAAAGAATAATTATAGTAAATAAACATAAGAATGTAGAAGAAGACTATAGTTTAACTGATTGTATGAAAGCAACAATGTTTTGAGTATTACAGAATCTAAAATAAACTATAGGAAATAAGATAAAAAATTGGAAAGAAAAGCGCTGCGTAGCGAGTCTCTTAAAATCACTGAAATAAAAGCTGACAGTAATTATTGGAAGAAAAGTTGAACTTGACTTGGCAGTGACTTCATATGGTTATAATTAAAAAAAAAAGAGAGAAACGGGATAATTTTAACTGCACAGGAATAAGCATTACTTGCAAATGGCTACAAAAACAAAGATAGATCAATGATAGATTACCAATGACAACAAATGTAATGTATGTGGTGAGTTGGACACCTGCTTATTTATAAGAAATTTACTCAAACAAGGCAAAATAGCGTCATGCTTATGTCGCAACATTTTATGTTAAAATTTATGTAAAAAGAAAAACAAATGGCTTTCGACTTGTAAAAACTTCTGGGAACAAATATTGAAAAAGTAATCGAAAATGACATTGCAAGAATTCTAAGGGATTTCAAAATTCAAACTGACAGATATTTCGATCACAACATGCCTGATGTAACAGATATTATTGAACAAAAAAAAAATTCATGGTTCACTGATGTAGAAATTCTGCAGATAAGAGAATATCAGAGAAAGAGAAAGAAAAGTGAATCAAATGCACATGAGGAAATGTAAACTTCCAATTGAATTTAGTTACACATTTGAGCAAAACCTATTGACAAGAATTTTAAGAGTCAGTATACATAATTAAATGCTCTCATTTAAGATTAATTATTTTGATTAATAACGAACTATTTATGTAGAAAAAAACCCAGTGTACATCTATAATTAGACTATTGTTTTCTGGTTGCCAACAGTAACCTTGTGATTGTTCAAAAGATGACAGGCGAACACATTTTTGAATTGCAATGTTGTAATATTGCAATAAGCTGGAATGCAATGTAAACAATTCATCCTAAGTTTAAAAGCCACGGAAATTTTATCATGAGATTAAACGATAATTAATTTCCTACAAAAAATTAAAGCCAATTTTTTTTTTACAATCAATATACTTAAATTGCACAATGATGATTTGAAATAACTTCGAAATTTATATGGAGACTAAAAAATTAGGCAAAAGCAATAGATATTAAAGTATTTAAAAATATCCATAAAAGAATCTAAAAGTATCCAAAAATAAGACTAAGTTTAAATGGAAGCTGTCAACGAAAGTCTCACGGATTACAAAGCGATAGAGTTATGCTGATTGATATTTTGCATACAAGCATTTGTGGCTCATGGGACGTTTCAATGACTAGTTGAGAGTGAATAGTTAACCCATAGCTTGCCTGTTCTTTAAGCCCCGCGAACACCATGCAATTTTTCAGCAACTTAGTCGTCCGATTTTGAGTTGATATAAACTTTTGTCAAACCCCGAACACCATGCAGCTCGACATGAAGTCGGCGGTGATAGAAGGATTCCCATAATGCAATGCGTTTCCCAAACCCGATGTGGAAAATCCGATAAAAATCGAGGTTTTGAAACCTCTCTGATAAATTCTGCCGCATACAATTTCTGCATTTCAGTATAAACTTTATTTATGCATGAAAGAAACTCGCAATACTCTTGATATTCATTGAGTACGAGCATATCTTAAAATCGAATCGAATCGAATCATTTTGGACGCCATTTCTTCCATGGGCGTGACGTCACGACTGACATATTCCAACGCTGCCCTGTGATTGGGTAATTCTCAGCGACTTCGATGCAGTTTTTCGAGTTGCAGGTGTAGGAACAACTCGAGTCGGATGACAAAAGTTGCAGTCAAGTTGCCTATAAACGGGCTCAAAACTGTCTATATCAACTCGTGACATCAAAAACGGACGACTAAGTTGCTGAAAAATTGCATGGTGTTCGCGGGGCTTTAAAGAAGCCCAGTTTCCATTTTTAGAGCCCATGCGGCAGGAGAAATAAGCTAGGAAAAAATCATCGTTTTACTGATCGTTATTAGTAAAGTCATTATTGAGGGCTGTCTTTATTCAAAATCACAACTAGTTGAATAAAATATTAAAGAAGTCTGGAGCAGATCTTGAATACGTTATTAATAGAACGTTTGTTTTTTCAGGACGAAAGATTTGTATTACATACCAGCAGAAATATTCGTTGTCCATTTGCTGAAATTTGATTATCTCGAGGATTATTATTGGGCTTGTCCGTAGATTTAATCGATATGGCTTTCACAATGTTTAAAAGCAAAGTTAAAAGCATTCCTGAAAAGTCAACTATCCATTAGCGTCATTTTTAGTATTTAGAGATAGAATACTCTGTTTAAAGTTCGCAAACTATTCAATGTTTCAATGAGTTCTGGTGGAAATTTACTTGGATTTAAAACTGAAAAGTAGAATTTTTGCAGCTTGAAGATAAAATTTTTTAGGTAAAGTATTATAAGAAAGACCGTAAGAAAGCAATCCATCCATCTAAAACATTCCTCTAGGTGAAAGAAATGTTCTGATAAGGTTCCGATCTGAGTCTTGCAATTGGTGTGAAGTTTTAAATCAAATTTTGAATCAAATTAAATGGCAAATGTTATCTATCTACATTCATTTTCCTATGCCGAATAATGTTTTACCAAATTTTGGGATATCATAAAAAATCATCAGAAAAAAGGGACAAGAAATTAAAAAAAAAACAGTCCCAGCTTGTATTTGAAAAACAGACATGTATCCTGTTCACTATGAACTTTTTAGATCTGTAGATGAAAGGTTACAATAACTTAAAAACCTATATTTGATATTTTATTTTAAAATATAAAATACTAAGTTACATATTTTAAATAACTTAAAATAAAATTTAAAAAAAATTAATGTGCGAATAAATTGTTGAAAAAAATGTAAAACGACACTCGCACATTCCAAGAAGATTAAAATATTTACTACATAAATTAAAACAACCGATTTTAGCTACTGAAACTCGTAGCTAGCTTCAGGTACAATGAATCGAAATACACTCCTTTAAGTAACCAACACGCAAAATTAGCTCGAGACGTAAGAAACGTAACGAAGACTCGAACACGTTACACCGCCTCCATAACAAACGGGGCCCAACAGCAAACTTTGGTTTTGTTTTGTTTTGGTTTTGTTTTGTTTATTATATGTATAACAGGTTATCTTTCCATTCCATCCTGGTGGGTTCTCGTATGACGTTGTTTCCTGTTACATCGGATTCCTGACTGAAGTTGATGTGGTTCCAGCCCGTGGAGTTTGTTTTACAGCTACAAGTCTCAGTAGTTAAAATCGATTTTTTAATTTCTGTAGGAATTTTTTTAATTTTCTTGGAATGTGCGAGTGTCGCTTTACATTTATTTCGACTTAAATAAATTTTGGGAAATTTTGAATTTATATATTATATCTATTATAAAATTTCACCGACGAAACTTCTTTACAGTCAAAGTCTAACCAAAACGGCTAAATTATGTGGCTGTTAATGAAGTAACGTTTTCCTTTAAAGACAATATACAGTATTTAAATTCACCGTACAATATTTAAATTCACCAATCTTAAATGCAAGGCTTCATACAGTGTACTTAAGAGTCCATATTAATACAGGTAAATAATTGATTTGTCAAATTTTATAGATACAACATTATTTAAAGATGCTTTGAACAATAAGGAATTGATAACGTTTCTAGTAATCTTCAAGAATCTTCAAGACCGATACTTACAGAAAATGGACATTAAAGAATGTTAAATTACCAAAAAACCAGAGAGAATAGTCAATTAATTAGCTGGGGAGGAGGAGGAGGAATAGGACTTTTAATCTTTTATCAAAATTTGCATTAATATAATAAGGAACTTAATTATTAGCCTAACTTATCGTTAAACTCTTAATAGTACGCCAATTTTCTTTTACATTATTATATCGTAAATGTCTGAGTAAATAACTTTCCTTGTATGTTGAAATTGTTTTCAAGAGGTTTAATTTGATGACAGACAGCCAAAGGGAGAAATGTATTTCAACAACGAAGCGAATCCTTTTACGTAATATTCTTTTCTTAATTAGATAGGTAATAGTAGAAAGATACTACGTAATTGCTCAATCAAAGATAACTCTTGACCTAAGAAAAGAAATCCTTTAAATATTATAAGCAAAAAAAAAAGGAATCAAGCTGCAATGTAAAACACAATGAAATCTTAAATCTTGGTAGTATCTTTTTAGATGTTATGTATATTATAATATTAGGAAAATAATGGGCGATTTTAAGTACCCACTTCATTAGTTAAGACATTTATTCCTAAGCATCTTTTCAATCGAAATAGGAACTGTTGGACTGTATTCAATTTTAACATTTGAAATACAAGGTTATGTATAATTTAACTAACCAAAAAAT
>JAFIDM010009631.1:183551487-183564687 GCA_023159025.1 Thereuonema tuberculata
ATCCTTTTTGATTTAAAGATTTCCCCAATCTCTTGAAAAATAGCGAGGACACAGTGGCTTTTGAAGCTTTAAAGCACTTCCCAAAGCCACAATTTCAAGTAACAGAAAAGATTGTGACCATTTTACAGTGGTCTACGACCAGTGTTACTCATTGTAGTGTTTTCAAATTGGCAGAATTCACAGCAGATGTTTACTTCCAAGTAATGGAAACAATGGGCAGAAAATAACATGATTAACAGTCAGTATCAGTCAATTGAAAAGAATCAAGATCGCTTTGATAATGCTTGAATACATTGCTTCTCAAAGGACAAGGAAAAAGTTCAAAGAAATTGGCTATAAAAAAAAAAAAAAAAAAAAATTGTTATATCCATCAAATTTCTCCGTATACCAGACTTACTTTCTTTCAAGCTTTAGGAAAACTTTTCACAGCAAAAACATTTCAGTAATGGAACAGAATACATCAAGGATTGTTTTGGTTCTTAGACCCGGCAATCTTTTTTTTTGAAGATCTAAATCAGATTATCATTGACCATAAGTGTATATGATGAAATGCTTATTGATGAATGAATTTTTCCTTATTTAAAAATGTTTAAAATTAGGTCATTATTTTCTAAATAAATAAATAGAAAACGGACCAGAAACAACTAGAATCCTTTTTTGTTGTACATTTAGTTTTGAAACATTGCATGGAAGAACACTTTATTATAGCATATGTTTAACATAAGCCTAGAAATTTTCAATTTTTTTTTTATATCATTATATATTTTATTCCCAATTTATTAGGTACACCTACACATTTACTTGAAGTCGGATAATTCATCTAATAAACTAGCAAAATGATGTATAAATAGTGTATAAAAAATGCTTAGTGTGTAAGCATTCTGTTTATGTAGACAAGAAGACACTCTGTGATTAACTTTTCTGTAAACCTCTCGCCCATCCTCTTTTCCCAGTTTCTGATTACTTAAAAATCTAGGTATCCCAAATCGAGTTTTACAACTCGATACTTACAAATTGAGTAGCCTATGTCTACAATACCGCTCCCACTGAAATGATATTTTATTCATTCTAGTCAGTTGCGTTAATATCTCTGAAAAGACAAAGTTTAAAAGGTTTGAAACAATGGAAAGATTGATTGAAATAATTACGATAATGGCCGACCAATTCCACCATTCTCTTATCTCAAATCTTATGCATGCAATTCCGTATAATTCGAAGAAATAACTGCTTCCTAATATTACGAACCCAGAACACAATTTTCTATAATGGAATGCACCGAAGAGGTGGGGGTAATGGGTATTGTAACCCCTCCCCATTGCATTCTTACAAGAAATAAATCGAGTTTTCAAGAAATTATTTCTCGGTGGCGATATTGTTTTGTTTGTAACCCCCCCCCCCTACCCTACTGAACATTTTATTTTCTTGGTTGAATGGAGAAGATCAAAATAACATCCCTCTTCCCCATTCTTTCGAAATTCCAGGTCACGCTAATGATAGAATGATAGTCATAATCACAAGTAAGGTATTGCATCAACTTTGCATTTAGACATTGTTATAAAAGGGGAAAACAGAGTAACTATTGAACTAAAAAGATTTTATAAGTTCTTTTTTAACTACTAATGCTGTCGTAATCGTATGCTTTTCTAAATAAACGAATACTGTAGTATTCGTGAATATGTAACAGCCACAGATTTTCATCGAGAAATGTTTAATAGTGATGTCTGAGTTGTTTCAATTAAAGAGATTTTAGTTTTGATAACAGAAAAGTGTAAATCAACTAATTAAAAAAAGTAGTAAAATTTCTCAATAGAAGATACACAAACGGCTAGTTTATCGCTGGAGGACATAAAAATTAACTTATAAACAACTATGTTGTGCGGTTTCAGGTTAATTGACATGGAAATTAATTTCCTAGATAAACCTACAAAGAAAAAGATGTTTAAGAGAAAATAATTAATTTTCGAAGGACTGATCCGTCAGGCAAAAGAAAAACCAACGGTCGAGCTGTCATGACTTTCTTGAGACTAGATTAATTACTTTTTTATTATTTTATAAAACATTACAATGAATTTTACCTTTTTACAGTTTAAATAACTTAAAATAAATGAATTCCAGCCGAAAGTAGTGAGCAAAAAAAAAATATCACTATATCTGGGAAAGCAGAATTTGCACAATAAACAAATCTGGATTTGAATTACTTTCATTAATTTAGAAAAGAAAATCGAAATCGGTCTTTCTTAATTGAAACCACTTCTTTGTTAATGGCTTCCTTGAGTGCCATTGTATCTACTGATGATGGAAGGTTTCCCAATTGTTCCTTGAGTGCCGTTGCATAACTAAGTGTTGTGTGTCAAACTCTTTTTCTAGAGCAGTTCAAGATTTCATCTTAGTGACTGAAAATTTCGTACTACTTAGCAAATCCATTGAAAAACAAGAAGTGATCTAAGACTCTAAGTATCTATGGACTTTAATCCCATACTTCATTTATTCCTTGAAGAGATGCACTACTCTTTTCTAAAACTTTTAGAATTTTAATTTTTTGGAAAACTTCTTGAAATTTGGTAGGCATGCCGATGGACAAGAGACGATATATTTTTTTTTTTTCTTAATTAACTTTTTCTTTTTTCAGAAAATGGATAATTGTACTAAATTTATCATATAAATAAAAAAAAATTAGTTTATAACTGTTTTCACTATAAAAAATAGCAAAATAAGAAGAAAAAGCACAATATCTTAAGGACTGTAAGCTTCAAGTCTTTACAGGTCCGTTATTTATGTTTTCTTTCCAGTTCATGGATTTCATCCACACAATTGGAAGTTGCATCACAATTGGAATTTATATAAACCGGAAACTTGGAATTTTGTTTAATCATACTTTTGAAAATACTACGCCACATTATAGGGCATTTTCTTTGTAAAAATTATTGCGAAATTATAAACTTGCCCCAAAAATGTACATTATAAGGCATTAATAGCGATCAAGTTCTTTCCACAGCCTTACCAGAATATATTTATTTAAATATTAATTCGACTGAGAATTTAGTTTTAATTATTTCCTTATCCTATATAGTTTGTTTGCTTACTCATGTTTATCAGATGCAGGGTTTTCTGTGATGTTTATCACTTACTTGTTTGTAAATTAAAATGCAAACAACTTTATTACTCGTCTGAAAATTAATACATTTACATCTCTTCAGAAAATTAAGTTTGTAATTCAATAGACTTGTTTTTGTTTTTCCGGCATTTTGTTCCGATCTAATGAAATAAACATTGGTCTACTTCTCTACAGTCTCGTCATGAGTCTCTCCATTTCACAACCAATTATTCGATGTCCAGGTGAGTGGTCCCCGATCGACTATTAAATACGTTTTACGATAATTGAACGACGTGATTATGGAATTGGGATTGTGCAATATCGATCGTACAGATTAAGTAGCACTTCCGGAAACTACATTCGCTTCCGGTTGAAACAACCATCAATTGCTATTTGTTAGAGAATAACAGCATTTAACTTTCTGCGCAATTAACAAAGGAAATTGAAAATAAAGGGAGATTTGCAAAACCCAACAAAAGTTGATCGTAATTAATTATCTTGTCAAGGCTTTTAATTGAAGAGGAATTATTTAAAAATTATGTTAATAGTGTCATTCATAATGAACGTTGCCACAAATAAAAGGGTGTATTTTTTTAATAAAATGCTGCAAATTAAATCTTTATAAAAATTTTAAATTTGTGATTGTTAAGTATAAAGTCTCGTTTACACCGAAAACATAGTCAGTAACCTTAACCAAACCAAAAGAAGTAATTTTATTTACTATGATAACTCTTTTATTTTGCTGCATCTTGAAAATAAACGCCAATTTTACATATATAATTTGTTTTAGTACACAAAAGCTCTAATTTAAATGTTTGAGGAGTTTCAGATGGTGTTTTAGTTAATTAACCATTCGTCATAAAGTTCATCAGTTTTCTTTGTCTTTACCAGCTTAAACAATGAAAGTTCTTATAAGTGATATAAAAGAGAAAGTAATGCATGTTACTAATGAAGATGATTACCTTCACTAACATTTGTGATTTAAAATTTTACTAGTTAATCAAGGATTTGACAAAGGATTAATTAAAAATTTGGAAATTGATTATGACGTGAGACACAAGAAGAATGTGTCCTGGAAATAAAGGGAGACTGTTCTCCAAAAATTCATTTTCTCTTATTTAATAATAATTTTGAAGTTTCTCTTTTAATGAGAACATGTTAGAATAGCTTTATCTTGTTTCCGAATGTACAACAAGCTACTACATTAACAATGAATTTAGACTAAATGACGAAGAAAATAATCAATTTTTAATTAAATTTTATTTTAAATATTAGACTTACTTTCACATTTATTTCCTAACTCTTAATTTTTTAAATATTCATTTAATAATTAGTAATTTAGTAATCACAATTTATAATTATGGAAGAGATTAACAAATTGATCGACTTATTTTTCTTTGATTTTCTCGAAGGAAATATTTATTCCAAAAATGGAGGTATGATGAGAAATATTTTTTCAGATATATCTTGTTTCTGACTCTCTATGGGCACAGAAACATTAGCAAAACGATATTTTGACTTTCCTCAAAATATTGTCATTAATAGTATCAGTAATAAAATGGAGATCAAATTTCCAGTGACAAATATATCCCATATTTTTTTAGGCCTCTGATACAAGTATCAGACGCCTTATATTCCCGGTTTGTCCGTCCGTTTGGGAACAAGTATCATTAAAATCTCATTAAATTTTCATTAATCACAACAATCGCAACAATTGCGCCTTTTGCATTCGCAGCAATCACATTTATAACAATAAGGAAATTAAAGCAATAATTCAACATAAATTGCGTATCAGAAGCCGTTGCGAAGTATTGTGATTGGGTTACTAATAGCTATCCCCACCTTGTTTTGTTGTGTTTTCGCCAATTATTGTAGAAGTGTAAAAGGCTTCACAAATGCCATTTCATTCGAGATACATGTAAATGAACCCATGTTTTTTTTTAAAATTATTAGTTTACACAATTCAATATCGTTGACAAGGTAACGGCATTTTAAATGACTAGAAAAATTTTTAAACCGTAAGATTCTTTTCATTTTTTTTCTCAAATATTTGTAATTTATTTGCTTTTTTTTTATACTATAGAATTGACATTAATAGAAAAATTTTACTAATTATCATAGTCAATGACTTTGATTTTCATACACTAAAATAATAATAATAAAAAATAAAAAATATAATTTATAGAATAGATGTGTTCTCTGCTTTCATCAGAAAAAAAGCTGAAGTCTATCACATTAAGTGATTTCTCGAATGTTTACAGCTACTTAAAAGCAAGGAAAGGAAAAAAAGAGAAAAAAAAATATTACAAATGAATAATTCCAAAGAGTTGGAAATACTGAAAAATATATTTAACGTGTTACATTTGTTCTGAATTCTTTGAATCCTATTTTATTTTTCTTTGCAGTTCCATTTTATGCATTTTTTTTTATTTTATAAATTTTCAAGAACTTCAAATCAATGCGTAAAATTCTGAAAATGGAAATTCTCAGTTGAAGGAAATGTATCGATCAATGAAAGTTTTTGAGACAATCAAGAAGACCAGAAGAACTTATTGAAGCGACCACAACAGTAAGGAAGCCGTGTAACTGCAGCAAATCCGAGCTGTTATGTCAGTGACATATTATTAGAACTGATGCATCTGATACAGTGGTTATTTGAAGAGGAGCAAACATTACAGATCAATTTGACTGCTGTAGATTGTAAGATCTGTAAAGTCAATTTCTTATCCCACTGTCTTAGAAAGAGATTTTCTTGTCTTTATTCTTCGCTCTTAAATTCAAGGGTCGATCAAACATATGTTTTCAAGGTCTAATCAAGAAGCGGATATTGTTGAAACTCAGATGTTGAATGGCACGCAGTGTCATTCCATTTGAATCCTATCCAACAAGGGGATTCGATTGGAAAACTGTTCTCCCTTGGAAATCTAACTGTTCTTCCTTGGACTTACAACAGATGGCCAAAAAACAGTTATCGGCAGGGAGATATGGTTCCATCGCTTCTCGTCACCAGCAAAAGACTAACTATGAAGTTGATTTCTGAAGTGATTCGCTATTTCTAAAATGACACCATGTGCTCAATAAGCAATGAATTCCGTATTCTGGGACTGATCAAGTATATTTCTAGTAAACTTCCTAGAGCATGAGTCTTCCTAGAAGACTTCAGCCACTATTATCGATCAATAAATACAATAAATAAATAAATAGGTTCTGCTTCAAGATAAAAAAAAAAATTGCAAATAGTCGCTGAAACAACAAAGACATATTCTGCAAAAAACGACTCAGTCATCAACTGACCATGTCAAAAACCAGCTCATTAGTGACACTTTCATTGTTCATTGTCAGTTTCCACTAGGCTAACAAAATTTTGGCTTTTGCTTTAGCAATACTGTAAACTTATTTTTTCTGATTGATCCTCATAGTTAGACCAAACTATTTTTATGTACCAGTAATATATATAAATATATTCTGAAAAAAAAATTGTATATACAAATTAAATATATATTCTGAAAAAGAGTAAGATCACCACAAGTGAAACTCAAAAGTAATTGTTCTATATTTACAGAAAAGTAAACGAATAAGAAGTACGAAAAACATAGCTTGCTGTATCAGATAACTGTTTTATTCATGAAGTTGTCTTGGTAAAAGAAACATTTGTGGATCCGATTGCTCAAACGCAATTCAGTAACCTCGTGCAGACGGATTGATCTTGCCAGACGTCGACGATTTTTTCTCTTGTTGTTTCTCTTCCAGACGAGCCCTAGGGTTCACCCTACCTCTATTAAATGGGCGCGAATTTTTTTTCTTTTTTTTTAGTGGGGCTAATCAATTGAATTCTTCTTGTCCCGTTGTCGTGAATCGCTGAGAATTTAAACTTCCCACTAAGCCTGTCAGCTGGTGGGATCTCATTTACAGGAAGTATCTGTGTTTTGTTGTGCTCTTCGGATTTCAAGGCATTTGTTTCGCATCAAATGTAGTGGCTTCCACAGTGAATATTCCAATGAACAGTAGATAGTCACTTAATGATTGCCAACTGGCTGCTGTCCAAAATCGCAGTAAAGGGTGATCTTAAAAGAATCCATTTTATAAGTGATAGAAAAACCAATGACAACAGCAAGATTCGAGGTCATGTATTAAACATCGAAATTTTAGACATCGCCCAACCCATCATTATATTAATTCGTCAGATCAGGAAGTCTTTAGGCAAAAAAAAGGCAGAAACTAAGAAGAACATGATTTAAAAATGTCTGCAACATCAACCATACGGAAATAAAAAAGTATTTGGAATAAATTAAAACAAATAAGTGTTAAGAATTATTTATTTTAGTAAATTGATATTATTACAAATCTATTACTGCCAACATAGTAATAAGAAAGGAAAATATCAGAATATGGGAAGACTGCAGACACTACTTTCGATCACTACTTTCAATTTCTTTGAAGTGATTATGTAATCTGTAAATATAAAAGAAAAGGTGATTTTTTTTCTGGCCCTATCTCCGCCGATATCACAGAAGACACAGAAATACAAATATGGTGGCAAATGTTAGATATAGTATTGAGGATGCTCACATTTTCATTTTTATCTACGTGGGTCAACCGGATGTCGTGGGACCTCCCGAGACATCCCGGGTCTCCGGACGGCCTCCGAGATGCTGACACTTTCATTGTTATCTACGTGGGTCAAACGGAAGTCACATGACTAACCATCAAATATACGGTCTCCGAGACGCGCTAGCGGGTTGTGAGAAAGCGGTGGCGGTCACGGGTGGTGAGAAAATTATCTCAGAAATCAAGATCACGTGATCATAGGTTTGCTAGTTTCATCTAAAATGAAAATAATTTCTGCTTATATATGTGCGTTTTTTTTCTTATGTAATAATATTGTCGCTTACGTTAAACTTGAATTTTTAATTTAAATCATATTACATTGGTCTTAGTAAGATTAACTGTTTATCTGATACTCGCGCTTTACGTGGAAAATTTTCCCTCAAAAATAAATTGCTTTATTTCGAAACCGCACTAAGTAGTGTGCGTTATAGGAAGGATTACTATAACTTTATACTATTCAATTAGGTTTTTAATACTCCTCTTCGATTTATTCTTTTACAGCGCCATCGTTTTACAAACTGACATATTACAGTCAGTAATGCAATTAACAGAAATTTTAAAGTTTTAATATTATTTTCATGAAACTTCTTAATTATCATTCGTCTGGTTTTATTAGATTTTTTAGTATTATTAAATTTAATTGAGGTCAAGCGTCTATAGAAGACAGACCACTATCATCGCTCCTTATAAATTTTCTAAAGATCTATCATAACAATTATTTATTTAAAATTTTGAAAGTTGTACTACAAAATTAATTAGAATAACTGATTTCGAACTGTTTCGAATAATTCTAATGTAAATTAATTTCGAAATTCGACTAAATATTTACATTAGATCTTTCCAAATTTTTATTTATAACTATCTCTATATTTGTTATAGGTATTCATATTTTTCTGCTTAATTTTCTTGTAAGTTAACTTTCGAAGGCATTATTATTTTCCAAGGTTTTTATTATTTAAAACTAGCAAAATCCCCGTTCTTCGTACGGGTTACGATAATGTGAATGAGAAAGAAATTTAAATTGTGAGATCACTTCGAAACTTTCCCAGTTAGTACAAAAATCGCGTGATAGGTACAAAGTAATGATAGATTTGAATTTTGTAACTCGAGATCCCTACATATGAAATTAATATCGAGATCGAAGAATAAGATTTACGACTCTTTCCCCTCTTCTCCACATCCCCTGTCACTTGCAAACTTCCTCAGTTCCTAAAAACTCTGTAATCATTACAAATCTATATCCATCACGAAAACCCCGTAGAAGTATCCTTCAGCAATGTTTGCCCATCCCCCTCACCACTCTCCCGTTTAAACCACAGCTCTAGTTTTTGCCTCCTGGTTAATCTGGCACTATTATACACAACAATATTTTAGTTCCAATTGTTGAACAATATTTTTTGTAGTGCTGATTGTCACCTCCAGGCGCATATGTGGCGCTTTCAAGAAAGTTGGCCTCCCCGTGTGCACCCCTTAGGATGTCATTATCGAAAATTTATCGAATTCTTTTTGATTTTGAGAAAGAACACTCATATGAAATTTCGTGTTTCTAGCTCAAACCGTTTCCAAGATATGCATAACCTTGAAGAAAATTCACCCTCCCCCCCGTTTACACCCCTGAGAGGTGGTATTTTTAAAAATCCATCCTTAGTGAGCGCCTACGTCATAAGGGAAACACATCCCGAAAGTTTCGAGTTCTTAATTGAGCGGTTTTGGCTGTGCGTTGATGAGTGAGTGAGTAAGTCAGTCAGTCAGTGGGTGTTGCTTTTTATAGGTATGGATTAATGGTTGTTAACTTTTCATTTCTATTTAGGAAATGGGTTTCAAAGCGCAAATTATTTGTGATCTTAATACTGATTTCCAAAAGAGGTGGAATTGATGTAGTACAATTCTGGTACAAGGATGCTGTCTGTGTCTTTGAACATGGTTGGGATTTTTTTTGTTAATTGATTTGCTGATCAGAAAAGAGTTTTTTTTAAAGATGATGGAATCTTGCGTAGCGTAAATAAATCCGGTCAGGAAAATTGAATGATAGACATAATTATAATTAATTTAAAGTAAAACTAACAAATGACTAATGTTATGGCTTGGTCTGAAAACCTTCTTTAAACATCCATAAAGTTAATATAGACAAGACGACATTGATAAACAATTCATAAATGCTTAGAAATATTTATTTACGAGATTTATGCCCAAGTGCACCAAACTTCAGTTAACTTTGATGACTGCAGTTTGGACGGAGCTAAAATTAGTGGGGGGAGGTGCTGCTCCAGAAAAATTTTAGCCTTTGTTTTAAAATTGTATGAAAGGAAACAAACATGTATAAAAATAATTTTATCAAGTTTCTGAATAAATTTTCTTTTAGCTCCGTCCAAACTGCAGTCATCAAAGTTAACTGAAGTTTGGTGCACTCGGGCATAAGAGAATGAAAATTATCGAATAATTTTCATTCTCTAAAAAAAAAAAAAAAAAAAAAAAATATATATATATATATATATATATATATATACTCAAATTTCAATTAAATTGGAAAACAAAATGAGTTCAGCTTTAGGCAATTTCATCAAAAACTTGTTGAGAACAGTTCATTATGAAATTAAAATCCTACAGTCAATTTCAAATTCATTCATTTTTCTAGTCAGGTCAAGTTGTGGCATCATAAATTGCCACATTCCACATTTCGTATCAGCCTTGGTATTGGAATCAGAGTTATCTAATAAACCCAACATCTCCCCCATCTGACGCCATGAATAATAAGATGAAACGTGTACTCATATTAAATTTCCCAGAGGAGTCCAATTGCAATGATGGGGAGGGGGAGACAGATAGGAAATGACACTATTATTTTTATCAGTGACACAGAAGCAAAATTTTTAGTCTGTGGAAACTAAAATATTAGAAAAGTAGCAACAAGAGTATAAGGAAAAGGTTACATATATTTTTTTTAAAGTTAAAAAAAGGGAATTCATTAATAAACTTAAATTATGCTTGTCTTAAGTAGTACATTAAAATGAAATTAAGAAAATTGTTTGTAACCTAATAATTACATAGGATCGCAATGGTGCAAAGGGGTTCTATTTGAATCCTAGTAAATGAAATTAATATATTTAGAACTTTTACCTTCCTTTAATTCCTCTTTCGCAGGATGGGTTGTACTGATTGAATTCAAACAGTCTGACATTTAAATGGCACATTGCAATGAATCGAAGCACTTTTTCCTTTTACGGAGATTATACGCACATAGAAATTCGACCAGTGAGAAAAAATGAATAGGATCCAAATAGGATTCTTTATTTATCTAAAAAATCGTGAACCAAGGAATAGAAAAGTAAACAAACATTTGACCTGAATGAAGTTAGAGAACAATATATGTAATACTGTAAAATCTTTTGCTGATCTATTAGGGAAAAACAAATCATTATTTGCTGGGAGTAACATGAAGTAACAAAGTTATGAAAACACTAGTAAACAAGGCGTATCATTTATTTAGGAGCCTCTGATTCTATTCTCTAACAAACAATGTTCCTGAGTTCTCTATTAACTTCTGTAATTGAAACTCATTTGATGAAACTTTCACTGCATGGATCTCAGCTTCCGAGAATGCTTTCGTGCAACACGAGTAGAAGCCTGCAGCATCCCTTCACCTCTGTACTTGCAGTCTATACATACAAGGTGTCGCAGATCGACCACATTTGCTTCACATCATGGGATTCCTGCAAAAAAAGATAAATAACTTTTTTTTTGATCGGACGTATACTTTTCGAGATAATCGAGCTTTTTGCAGCCGGAAGGGATGATCGAAAAGGGGTGATCGCAAATCAAAAACTTGGAAACAAAAGAGAGTCAGTCAAGACCAATTTTTATCTTCATGTTTTCAAGATAAAAATTGGCCTCGACTGACTTTCTTTTAGTTTTTTGTCTGGGACTAACCTCATTATTAAAATAAAACACTATGTCATTAGACTCTCCATTTATTAAGCTACAAAAAGCTAATTGCAATAACTGAATCCAATCCAGGTTCAAATGGTATGACCCTCCAAGCACAATCGCCTCAATGCCAGTATGAGGCACAGCGAAGAGCAAGCGCACTCGATGCAAGAATTGCTTTTTTATAATTTTTAGAAGCAATGATCGGATAAGTTGTTATCATGAAAATAATCTTCATAATATTAGCTTCAAATGATCTGAAGAATATTTTTATCACTGGTACGCCTGTCGAGAAAAATAATAATGTTTTCTATGTGAGAATACTTTTCATCGTCCCTTCCAGACACAGAAAACCTCGATTATCTCGAAAAATACGTCCGATCAAAAAGCTTATATAACTTGTTTTGCATCGTATTTAATGAGGAATCCCGTGGTGTGAAGCAAATGCAGTCGATCTGCGACACCATATACACTGTCCAGCCACTTTATTAGGTACAACCCTGCTGTGCGCACAAATAGTACGTTCCACTCATTTGCATGTCACATGGACAGTTGTGGCTATACATACAGCAGTACAGACCTCCCATCATCAGTTGAGAAAGCAAACCGCAGCGATAATGGGAAAGTGTAGTGATCTAACGGAGTTTGAACGTGGCATAGACATGGTGGTCAAAGCGTATCCGAGACGCAGTGTTCCTGAACTTTTCGCGTTCAGCAATATCAAAAGTGTATAGGGAATGGTGCAACGAACATAAAACGTCGAGTCAGCGCCACACCTGTGGACGAAAATCGCTAGTTGATGACAGAGGCCGGAGGAGGATGTCTAGAATTGTGCAAGCCAGAAGACGGGTCACAGTTGCCCAAGTGACGTCCGACTTCAACAGTGGTGCGCAGCAAACCATCTTGCAACTCACCACTAGATGTAACCTGTTGCAGATGGGCTCGGCCTCGGCGGATACCCTTGTTATCAGCAAAGAACAGGAGCGAACGCCTTCTGAGGGCAAAGCATCACGGACACTGGACCATATATATATAAAAAGGCACTCCTCACGACCTACCTGTTTAACAACCGCTCGGACTTAAGACCAGCTTTCCATCGCATGGAATCCCCTTTCTCAGTCGTCTTAAGCCCGTATTACATTTACTATTTCACTCGCCATAACCTCGACATTTCACTCGCCATCAGACATGTCGCGGAGATGTCCAGCGATAGAGCTTGGGCTATCTTTGAAGAAATGGCTCGACATCAGATGGCTCGACATCGACACTAGCGCTCCTGGTGACGAATTGTAGAACTTGGAAGTCCAATCGATTTGTATCTATTTATTCGAAATTACCGATTACAAAAATGATTTTCACGATCGGAGGACATCTTTTCCTTATGTTTTCGTGGATGCTTTCATAAAATGTTACATTATTAATCAAAATCATTTCAGAATTTCGGCTTGAAAATTCGAATCGACAGCGATCCGAGATCTCAAAAAGACATCGCCGTTGATCGAGATTTAACGAGACTGAATTATTTATCGAAACTGATTTATTGAAACTCAAAACAAAGAAACACAAAACGATGA
>JAFIDM010009631.1:183564787-183603358 GCA_023159025.1 Thereuonema tuberculata
TTTAATTAATTAAAGACATTCTTTCACCTATCTGATGCATTGACTAAATGGTTTTTATATAAATCACTGCTATTTTTTTCGTAAATAAAACGTAGGCATGATGACAATTGAGAAGTATAAATGTTCCGTTTGATGGAAGGCGTTATGGTAAGTGTAAAGAGGTGCACTAACCACTCGCAATCTACCCCGACATGTTCTGCGTTATGGCTTGCATTTATCGCGAGTGAAATGGTAAATGTAAAACGGGCTTTAGTCGTGTTTCCAGCAGCGAAAATGCGAACGAAACATGTTCCACCAATGAACAACATTGAAAACCTGAAATCTCTCTGCTGGTTCTTACTTGTACGATTTTGATTATCTTTTTTTATGAATAACATCACATCATTTTTTTTTACATCATTTTTACAGTTTTTGCTGATTGTATTTCTATGTTCTGTAATATGAAAGAGATGCAAAATAAAACAAAGTTAATCAATTTGAAGTTTCCTTTAGACCTTTCTTTAATCAGAATAAATAAAAACGGCTAAGCTTCTCGCTTATCGACCAATTCGCTTAACAACTTAGTCGTACTTAACGACGGAACTAAGTCGTTAAGTGAGGAGTGTCTGAGATAAATATACGTACATATATGTATGTATTTAAGTGATTTTTTTGCCTTTAGCATTTCACAAGGAAAACATTCATCATTTGGTGATACAGTGATCTTAATGGTCAAAGTGATTTTTTTTTAATAATGCTGTTCATATAACAAAATAAACAGTAAAGACAATCTACATCAATTATCATACTTCCAATGCAATGCTTCATTGCATTGTTGCCAGGATTAACACAAATCCAGTGGAAACATCAATCAATAGCAATATCAATATTAAAATCCTAAAGACAAAATATATTTAAGAAATATCTATTAAATGACGATTTAATAATCTTCCTTATTTTATTGACATTAAAGATCCAATATGCCATTGAAAAGATTACATTTCCCTGCCTATTTACGATAGTGAAGTGTTGTAAAGTATATTTTTTCCTATTTTGTTTGTTTGTTTGAGTAACACTATGCGAGGCATAACAATTTCAGCAACTGAATGTGAAAATGTTGTATAACACTAAGACGAAATAAGAGAGGAAAGATGATTAAATAAAGTCATCTTAAAAGATATTAATAAAGGATAATACCACATTAAAGCAATGATAAATTATTCACTTGTGAATTATTCTCTATTCTTTTTTTAAATGTGATAATTCAAGAGAAATGGTTAAAATTCATTTTGTTTCGTCTACAGCATGGGTTCTCAACCGGGGTCCACATTGACCCTGGGGGTCCTTGTAATATTCTTCGGGGTCCATAGGGATCTCATTGAATCCCAGTTATTTTAAAATGGTTTATTATAAATTATTTACCAATATACAGAATACGTATTATTTATCACTGCAGAATAATTTATTTGCATTAAATTAGTTTTCTTTCAAAATAAAGCATAATCATTTAATATTTCGTTGATTATTAATATAATCCCTTAACTTTTTAGCAATGAGGGGGTCCACCAAAAATAAAAGAAGGGAAAACGGATCCATGGGTAAAAAAAGGTTGAGAAACCCTGGTCTATAGTTAGTCACATTTATTATTAATAATATCTGTGACCCTTCATGGATTTGTTAAACTTGCTTGTTACAATAAATGATTGGCGTTCAAGGAAAAAGTATTCATAGACAGATCAGGAAATTTATCTTTTAAAATTTATTAAAACCTATTAAATACTTTATTTATTATATTTGGAATAAAAATAAACTCTCTTAGAGAATAACTGACCCTTAGCAATGATTAGTTCTCGGTTTCCACCAACCTTTTCAATACGGATAATTGTTTGACAAACGAAAGCAGAGTTGTTTGTACAAGTAATGACCTCTCAAAGAAAGACAAGCGACTGAAAGCAGTAGGATGAAATCAAGTTAGATAAAAGGTTTTCTTAAAGCCATAGCGGATTATAAGAGTTAAAACATTTAAGTTAGGAAAAAAAATACATCCATGACTGGTAAAAAGAGATAAAAGCCTTTTTAATTTTTTCTTAAATTCAAATATAAAATCTTTTAAGCTTGTGATATTAAGTTAAACAATTCTATAGCATGTTAGGCCTCTTAATGGGGGAATATTCTCTACTTAACATTTTGATCTGAAAGACAATTTTTTTTTCCAACAAAATCAATTGTGTTTTTGCAAATTTAAATTAGTTCAACTTTTTCTTTTTAAATTTAATTACTTACAGTATCAAAATCGAGGTGAATATAGAACTTAACAATTACTAGATTCACCTTATCATATTTTAAAGAGTTTAACTATCTTGAAAAAAAAATTACCTAATAAAGTTTAATAAACTATTTTTCTCAAAAAAAAGAAAGAAAATTAAATGAGTTCTGGTTAATTAGCAAATCCCTTAAATAATTAATTTATTAAAATGCTATTTTTTGCAGATTTTAAAATTAAATTGTATGAAAACGGGAAATCTTTTGTTGATCTAATATGGTTTTAAAATATAAATACTATTTTGTTATGGTACTGATTCTAAGTCAACTTTCAAACTTCTACATTTTTCGGCAAAAATATTTTATAAAAAAATTATTGCAAATTTCTTAAATTATATCATATCTGACATTCATCTGTCTCATTAGTCTTTTAAGAATAAAAAAAAGAATTCCCTGCAAGTTTGGTTTTACTTGAAATTACAAAGTAAGTTAGTGCCTCTTGAGTACTGAATAACCGAAGCGTTCATTATCGACAGGTTATCAAATCAACCAGGAAATGCTTATTCTATTATATTAAGCTACTGTTCTATAAGCTTAAGATTTAAAAACGTTGGAAAAGTTGCGAATTCTCCATTGAAATATGAATCACCAGCATTACCATACAAATTTAAGTGTCGAAATTGAAGACGAAGGAACCTTAATAATGAATGTTAGTAGGAGAATGAGAATGATTAACTTTGTTTCTTCTCCTAATAACAATCGTACTTTTGATTAATTACTATCAAATAATTAAGTAACATCATTAAGAAATTTTGTTGTTGTAGTTTCTTAACTTTTAAATGGCAATATTTAGAGACTGACTAATGTAGTATTGTTGAACATAGTAATATATTTTTTTAAACATTAATTTATTACTTTATATTACTAAAATCTTTTATTTCTCTGTCTGTCTGGCGCAATTGTTAATTTCCTGTGAAAAAATTACCACACTGAAACGTTCACGACGGGAATCGAACCTGCGATCTTTTGATCCGAAGTCAGATGTCTTACGCATTAGGCCACGGGACTACACTCAAATTATTGGTTCTTATCACTCCCTTTGTGTGTGTGTGGCGCAATGAGAGAAGAGCCAGAGAAAAAAGAAAATAACTCATTAATTTTAGCCTAATAGATTAAAATTTAAACTTCAATGTTCATTTTTTTCCAGCGGACCACCTGAAGAGTCGTTAGAGATATGAATGAAGAAATTACAAATGACGAGCGTAAATACTCTATTTCAACTAAAAGTCGTCAAGTGCATTGTTGACGGGCGTATATTTTATCACTAGTTATATTGATTTTTAATATATAGGCCTAAATGGTTATGAGTTAGGGGTGATTTATTCCCATGTGTCTTATAAGGTGTTTTGATGATTAGTCATTCATAGTTACAATTTTGGGGAACAATATCGTATAAAACAAAGATTATGATAGTGTTTTACCTAGAACTGGCTGAGGAAAAAGACAAATCTGTTCTTGGAGCATTACTCCTCAATCCAATAGAAGTGTTCTTATATATTGGCAAGTGTAAATCAATAGGTATCTAGAATTTCTGAACCATTTGACCTAGCCGCAGATACTTCATTGAAGTCAAATTACTAACTAATCCATTTGATCCTGATCTGTATAGTAAAGAATTGAAACTCACCGTTATCCGGGTGAAAATTTAAAAAATCACTAATATTATTTCAAGTAGCACAAGATAATTTATTCATCCCAGTTAATTGACTTCTATCGTGAGATTAAACATTTTCTGGATGATATCCAGGAAAGACATGATCCACAGAAAAAAAAAAAGCTTCTACAACTGATATCAAGTCATAAGTCGTATTCAAACAGCAAATCAAGTTGAAATATGCTTTGACAAACCTTAATGTTTTAAGGTTGTAGCGTTCGTGGTTCTGAAATATATGTCAGCCAACAAGCATAAATTTCTGAATTAATTTCAAAAGTATACGATGTATCATCCAAAAACCTAGGAATTACAAGTTAATTTATATGTTTTAGAAGATAACAAGATAACTATATGTTAGTAAGTTTTCATTAAGAAGGCTTCAGTGTATTTGACTTCTCTTTCATTTGTGGATTAGTTTATCTTTAAAGGTGAAACAGAACTGAAAAAGTATTTAGAAATTCCTCGTTCTCATGGAAGACACACCCAGTCTCTTTAGATGCCACGCCTACAATTCAAGTAACAAGGGAGTAATCTTCCTAATAAAAATCACTAAATAATTTTTCTGGCTCTAAAGAGAAACGAAAATTTCGTAAATTACTTATTTTCTTTATTTTCTTTTTCCTTTTTCAATTTCTTATTAGCATTCTTTAATTCCCATTTATTAAAAATGTAAGTATAATTTAATGAAAATACTTTTAAGAAATTAATTAATCGAAATTAATCAAACACTCTAATATTTCCATAAAACAATATTCTCCGTTCTGAAGCGATTTTTCTTTAAAGATAAACATATTTCGAAATATATGAACGGAATCCGTGGTAATGAGAGTAACAGTAATCTGTGGAATGTTATTTTTTTCATCCATTTTCTTCAAACGTAATGCCTGTTGATAATTATTTGAAGTATAAGCTGTTGATTTTTACTAAGTCACTTAAACTTTGATGCTAATCTTTCGAAGTATTAGTTAGCATATTAGTTAGCATCTTAGATTAAGGATAAAATAGATAATTGGGAAATTCAGACTATTATAATTAAAATAGTAATTTTATCACTTTAGTAATACTTTTTTTTTTAAATTCTAATAAAAAAAACTGTACTAAATAAAAGCATTCGTTGTATTTTTTTTGCATGTTTTTTTTGCACTTTTTTTTTGCATGTCTTTCAATACCGGTAGCTTTGTGACTTTTCTCAACTACATATAATGATAATGGAAAGTATATAATACACTGGTGGAAGATGAAAAATGAACACCATTGTTCCAGGAGAATGAAGTTTTATTCACAAATTCCATAGGTCGCACACTATACATGATAATCCGCACGGGTAATACGCCTATGTACAGAGCCTACAGTGTGTGTTAAGAGACCATGTCAATACTCTGTGCCCTCTCCAGTAGCAATGCATGCCTTCACTCTCGCATGGAGACGATCGTAGAGGTGTCGAATGTCATCCTGGGGAATGGAGATCAACGCACATTCCACCTGGTGGCGTAGTTGCTAAAGGCTTGACGCCGATGTTGCCGATCGGGCCAAACACCGTCCAATCGGGTCCCAACCATGCTGAACGGGTGACAGGTCTGCTGATCGTGCTGGCAGGGGAGTTGACGAACGCCTTGGAGCTCATTGGTTGCATGAGCGGTGTGTGGGCGGGCATTGTCCTGTTGGAAGAGCACATCTCCCTGATGTTGCAGGAATGGCAACAGAACAGGTTGGATGATGTTCTGGTTGTACGTTGCCCTGCTCAATGTTCCCTGTAGGACGACTAGAGGCGAACGGTCATTGTATGCGATGGCTCTATCACACCATGATGCCAGGCGTTGGTATGGTGTGTCGCTGCCGTTTACACTACAGCAGGTACCGCTCATCTGGTCGACGCCACATGCGCAAATGACCATCACTAGCACCGAGGCAGAACCTGCTCTCATCACTAAGCACAACGCTGCGCGTTTCATCCCTTAGGTGCTTCTTTCGGGACACCACTGGCAGCCATCTAACGGTTTATAGGCGTGAGGCACCAGTGATCGTAGCCCAGCTTTGAGCAAACGGACGATAAGATGGTCCTAGCTGACAACCAGGATGTAACACTTGCTCTAATGCGCGGTCGCCGTGCGATCCGCGATGGCCGCTCCTATGATGCGGCGGTTCTGGAGTGCATCTGTGTGCCGCTACCGTCGGGAACCAGGCTGAACAGTAGCTATACCTTATTTGGACCAGCGCAACGTCGCCAACTCTGCATTGCGGATACTTCACGTGCAACGTGTTGAGCGATTCCCTAGAACGACCATCCGGCCTCCCGGAGACCCACAATACAACCTCGCTCTAACCCCCTTAACTACACAAACTGTTCGCCTACGCCGTCCACCATCAATTTGGCGCCCAGTAGCGTGCTGGAAACAGCTGACCTCTCTTGCGGTAGGTCAGCAACTGCTGATAAGGGCTCGGATTGTCCACTGCTAGTACTCGCTTCCTAATTCTTCCACAGCGCTGCACTTTTGATCATCGCATTTACTACCCTCTACCAGTATCACACACAAATACGGTGCTTCCCATTCACTTTCTTATATTCATTTTTCATTTTCCACAAGTGTACATAGTAGATTGACAAATTTAGAACTGTATTTAGCACACTTAATTCAGTGATTAGACAAACTAAAAGTTTTTAGAAAATTTTAGCATTTCACAGATCCTATAAATCCAAATATTTAACGCTATTTCATAATCGGAAAAAATACTTATTATACATTTCTATTACGCATTCAAACTGCTATATATTAAAGCATTTCAATAATATTCCTTTACAATCCATTTGGAAGACAAAACTGAATTATAGTCTAAATTATTTATTTATTTCTGAATTACATTCTAAATTATTTGCTCAGAGCAATACCCGATTTCTATAACCGTTAGATATCGTTGTCTACTATGTTACATTTCGGAAAATCTCAAACATAATAGTAAATAAGATAGCAGAATACCAACTATTAGCCTATGTGAACATATTGGCAATTACTTGTTTTAAATGGTATTTTCTTATGAAATTGAATTTGATAAATAAATAAGAAATTCCTGAAACAACTCAAAAGCCTACTCTCCTAAAAATGTATTTTTTTCTTTTGATTTTTAAGAATGATTGCAAAGAATGAAACATCTACGTATATATGTAAATTATAATATCTGGAAATAAAAAGTGTGGAAATTTTGCATTTGCTACAAAAGTAATTGAATGTATTATTTTATTATTATTATTGCAGTTGCCTAAATCTAATTAAATCTAATCATATCGAACGAACCCAACTTAAAGAGGATTGCTAAACGGATACATTGTTTGACATCGATTCGAGTCATCAATTATTTCGCTTTTAAGCTTATCTATGGGAATTTTTGTAGCTTGTATTTCCAAGTTTTTCTGTAGGAAACCACACGGAAAACACTCAAAAACAAAAGTGAAATCGTCTCGTAAGCAGGTTTGGCAAGTTTCAAGACTGGTAAAGTTGAAAAGTGAAATTTAACTTTCTTTGAATTATGAAAGGAGACAAATGTTCAACTGTCTAATAATTGGCTGAAATTTTTATTTTTTAAAAAACAAACTCAATCTAAAAGAATTTTGAAGAAACATCACTGAAGCATGGTTTGTAGCATTTATCAAAATGGTGTCACTGATTTATTCTATCGTAGTAATTTCCTCTAAAAGAAGTGATCTTTTTTACAGGTAGACCATGGTTCCAAGTAAGGAGGAAAGAATTCAAATTATTTTGTTGTTGTGGCCTCGCTATCAACGTTTTTATTTATGGGGGCCACTTGAAAGCCATGGTGTACGAAGTGAAAATTCCGATTGTTCTCCATTGAAACAACGAATCACAGAGATATATCAATGTATTCCGGGGGATGTGATTAGAAGAGGAGTTATCATCGTCACCTCTGTATCACAACAGCGGCCACTTTGAACAGATTTTGTAATCCAAAGTGCTTTTCTCCTAAGGTTCCATATAGGGACACCATGTATTAATAAAGAACAGAAGGCAATTCAAAGCGGAAAGCACTAATGCAATTGCACATCAAATCATATTTCTGAAATACTAGTTTGAAATTACCAGACTAAAGATGGACTGTGATTCAGTAATGGATCAACACCATTTTGCGACAACTAAAATACCTCAGTAAAATATAAATGAAAAAAAAAATCTGATTGGATGATTATACAGTAAAGCAAAATGATTGCACAACTGTATCAACAAGACAATTATAGAAATTTAAGTAGAATACAATTTTGTGATAGTAAGTGATGTCAATTGAGAATTTTAGATATAAAGGAAATACGGGCAAATTGCGATGATCAATTAAATCAGTTACGATTTAATTGCATCACTGTACAGTATGCATTAGAATCCCATGAGTTTGGAAAGTTAGTGATTCAACAAGTATATCATAAGATCTATTTTTTAATAGAATTACCAATATTCTGTTTTTTTCCTTTTCCATTCCATTAAAATATTTTTCTTTATAAAATGTACAGTATTGGTCAAAACAAACAGTAGTGAAACATTTCGAATCCCCACGTGGTAATAGGGCGTATCAGAAGATTTGATCTATTTAAATATAAACTGTATAGAAATGGTATTAGGTTTTGAATCAATCGAAACATTAAGGATTCCGAACACAGAAGAAAAGATATTTTTTTAGTCAAATATTACAACCGTCATATGAAAAGACTAAAAGCATATGTGAAGGAGAGGTTCAGCTTACGTTTCTGAAACACGCCCTCAGTAACAGTGTGATTCTTTGATTCGCTCAAAAATTCCGACTGACAGATAGTGTGCTGACTCAAGTGTAAATGGTGCACGGAACAGCCACGAATCATAACAACAAATGAGAATCACGGCCGTCTCTTAAAGAGGTGCTTATCTGTCATACAGCTGTAGCGTGCAGGCAGTTTCTTCATGAAAGCTTTTCTGGCCGTGTCATCTCAAAGTAGAAAATTTGCAGGAACGATATGAACTGTCCCCCCACTGTAACGGCGAACATTTAGAACTAATCTAAAATTTCAATAATATTAACTTATAAATTAAAAATACAATAAAACATTAAAAATGCAGACAATGTTACTAGTTTCCATTGTCTATTGTCGATCATCCTCAGACATTAAGCAAACATCACTTGTGAACATTCCTTGTAAAGATGATTAATGTCTGAGGATTACTGACCGACAATAGGCAATCAGAACTAGTAACGTTGTCTGCATTTTTAATGTTTTTTTGTAATTTAAAATATATGTGTGCTAATATTATTGAAAATTTAAATATAACTAATTTCAACGCACACTTTAAAGTTTGGTCATGAAAATTTAGAACATATTGTACAAACCTTGGATGGATAATGCTAAGTTAGTTTATGCCTGTACTATGCAACTCATATCCTAATCCTAACTAATATATGTATAAAAGTGAAAATATATAAAAGTTTGTGCGTCGTCCAATCACGCCTCAATGGCCCAACGTTTAGAAATGAAATTTTTCATGCAGGTAGTCTTGGCACGGAGAAGGGTATAAGCTACTTTTCATCCCGATCCATCAAGTAGTTCCCTTGGGATGAACGAAACACGTCCCAAAACTGCCCAAAATGAAAAACTTCCCAAAGCTGTCGTTAGATGGCAGTTTTAAATCAAGTGCGTTGAATTCTATTAGGCGATGTCTACGGTGATAAATATACGATTTGGGTAATTAATACGTTGGGTATTGTTTATAATTTAAACTTTAATTTAGAATATAACATTAATTTCTAATGATCACGTGTTTTATTACCAACTGCAAAAGGTTTGAAGTGATGTGGAGAAGTTCACAAAAGGATGGGAAGTCGTACATTCTCCGATCTCAATATTAATTTGCTAAATCAATAAAGCGGTTTTTTTTTATGTTAGATATGAAAGATTTCCGGAGCGAAGAGCCGATAGCCGGCTAGTTTATTTATATTTACTTCTCCACTCTTGGTCTTTTTCACTATTGTTTGTTTTGCCCAATACTGTAATTAATAGATGTCTACGATATTTTATTTTATTTTCCTTTTCCGAAATTAAAAATTAAAATTAAATGAATAAAGAAAATAATTCTTTGGAATCCATCTAGATATTTTATTTCATTAGGTGGCATAAGCTGCAGAATATTAAGTAGACCACAGCAATCGAAGCATGCTTTATTTTATTTTTTTTATTATTTGTAATTAGACACTGAAAGAATGTATAAGTGATTCGAAGGTAATTCTTTTCATAGGAAAAACAAAAAAGTAAGAACACATTTAAAGGATTCTTTTTATTGTTTTTCACAACCCTTGATAGACAAATAATTGCCACTCCATTCGATAAAAAAAATGTATATATATATATTCTTAATCATAAAATACCCGTGCCTTTGAAAACTTGAATATCGCTAAAGGCCATCTACCAAGCAATGAAATTTGAAATTGCCAGTTGACATTCCTAAATTTTGTAAATTCTTTTGTCCATTGTAGTTGTTAGGACAGGTGAATGGTGCAAGAGGGAAGATCAACACTGTCCTCGGGATAAGAAAATACATGATGAAATTTAAGATGAAATAATTTTAAAAGAAAACGTTAAATATTTTCAAAATAGTTTATCAGCCAAAAAAACTAGAAATAATTATAGACTACTAAATATCATATTTATTAGAAGCAGATAATGTGACCATTTTTCTCAAATATCTATCGTCATATCTCTTAGGCAAAATCAGTTCTGTAGTAACGTTTTTGATGTCCATTTGAAGATCTTTAAAATTAGAAAAAAATATACCACTGTTTTCATAATATTTGTATAACTAAAGCAGGTAAGTATATTCCTACCTTTTATCTTATGAGATGCTGAAGGTGTAGGCTCCAACGTTTCAATGACCACCGGGATTAGTTGAGATTAGGTGGTCAGTCCAATGCTCACCCGTCTAATACCTCCGGAAAGGAAACTCGTTGTATAACTAATTTCATTCTATAATATGTAAGATTAAAATTCTCTAATTTTAGTATTTAGGTAACTTATAAAAAGTTAAACAGACTTCAGCAGATTCACAGATTCTGAATCTGTTCTATCGAGCTGCTTCTTGAAGATAAAAAGTACATTTTTCAGAAGACAATTTTTTATTTATTGAAAGTGCAGCACCAACAAAGGCGCGAGACGATGAAGTGAAATAGTTTAAATTACATTTGCATGAAGTAAATAATACCACTTACAGATACCAGAATATTTAATACTGTATTAATACCCATCAGCTGTGAAGACAGCTTGTACGCGATATGTCATTGATTTTAAATGATCGCTGGAGAAACAATGCCAATCTACGTCTGTTTCAACCAATAGATCATGCTCAGTAACTGGTAGCAGAGAGTGATGTGAAAGATGCCGAGCCAGAAACGGGCAGTTATCCATCCAGTATCGGTATTCGTCGCACTATTACAATCAGAAATATCATTGTTATAATGTCAAAGAAAATTGCAGCAACGAAAGGTGGCTCCAGAAATAAAGCTTAATAAGCTCATTACTGTCTGCTATTGTTAGGCTGTCGTCCAGTTATCATTCCTTTTCTTTCTATCGATGCTATATACGTACTGATTCAATTGATACTTCCATATCACCTTCCAGGGGACTTGCTATTTAACCTCGGTCAAATGCGGAAATGTATACATACAGGTCTCATCATTTACAGCATGGTATAATCTTTCTTTATTAATGCTCAAGAACCAACAATTCCTCTACAGAATGATGATCTAAAAAATTACTTATAATTACAGTAGTAATGATTACTAATTCCGCACGAGCCAAACTCGAAAGTAAAACATGCAAGCTACTAATACAATCGTTTCCTCCTCTTACCATTCCTTATAATAATACAAGCTTCGGTCACCCTTTTTTCCTGCTTCACTTTACTGTAATTACTACTACTACTACTACTACTAATAATAATAATAATAATAATACAATTCTATTTCTAGGACGCCCTATGCTTCTTTTTAATCTATACCACTTAAAAATATTTGGAGAAAACGAATAACTAAAATTCCCAATAGATAACACGCATTACTTAATTTCAACTTAGGACTGTTTCAGACTAACGAGTCTGCACATGATTTGAATTCTTGATTTGAATCTCCTTTCATAAGATAACTTTCATTGATTATTAGATAACTTTTAATTAACGACATTAAAACTATATAATTTAGAATTTGATTTTTTTCTTAATTTCTTCCCAGTTACTACTCAGTAATGACGACAATATGTTTATCATTTTAAAGAACAATGTACATAATTCTGCATTAATAAAATTCGAGAATTCCAAACAAATCCGCTGATACCTTACAATAATCTTAAAACTGAAGTAGATTCCGAAATTCTTTTTCAATGCTTGCAAACATTGGAGTGGAACAGCAATTAAGAGGTTTACAATTCTATTGTAAACATGTTATTGTAGATATTCTCTTTTTATACCAACAAAATTACTATGAGGTCCCCAAATGTAGGTAAGCTGTTAAACTGAAAGTAATTTCAATGTTAACAGTTATTAAAATAGGGAAAAACATTTTTTATTTTCTGTGCTACTTAATCTTGGTGATTTCTTACGGAACTGTAGCTATATGAAATGAATAAGTGATTTAACAGCATTATTAGGATTGTAGATGACAGTGTTTACATTGGAGATAATCATAAGAGCTTCATAGGTTTGGTGGCAGATGGGATTGTCAACAAACTCATTCGCTGAAAAGATAAGATATAGCAAACAAGAACCATTACTGTTTAGGCCTTCAAACCCTGTAGAACAGAACTGAATGGATTTATTGCGCGAATTGAGATCGGAAAATCTGTCAAACCTGACATTGGAAGAAAAAAAGCAAAAGGCTTAGAAATAAAACAACTTCACAATCTAATCTGTAACTATAAAGAATGGTTTAAACCGGAATAAAATCACTCAATAAAGTTAAAAAAGGGGACCATACACACGGAAAACAATACATATATATTTAATATATTCATAATTTGTTACATGTTCCGAGGCCTCTTTACAAGCCTTTTCTTCAGACTACAATAATAGAATACAAACTAGGCTTTTCCTAAATTACAAAATATAGTAACAAACATTAATAATATTTTTTTTTTCACAATACTCAAGTATTAAATAAGTGCAACGTACTTTAATATCTTATCAGTGTTGATGAACAGAGAAGCTAATTACAATAATCTAATTAATGTAGCTAATATTGTAAAGCATTTATGATCGATACCTCTGTGTTATAAAATTTTTTGGCTTTTTATTAATAATGACTCATAAAATTTCCGCAAGAATGGATCAACAAATTGTATCAAAAATGAATGGTTTATACACCATTAATTCACAGTCAGTATTTTTATGGTGGACCGCTGTTAAGTACTGTTCATTGCCCTGCCTAATTGCTCTAGTATGCTCCAGCATACTAATATCGATCACAAATGCTTTACAATATCAGCACCATTAATTAGATTATTGTAATTAGCTTCTCTGTTCATCAACACTGATAAGATATTAAAGTACATTGCACTTATTTAATACTCCGTACTTGAGTATTGTGAAAAAAAAAATATTATTAATGTTTGTTACTATATTTTGTAATTTAGGAAAAGTCTAGTTTGTATTCTATTATTGTAGTCTGAAGAAAAGGCTTGTAAAGAGGCCTGGGAACATGTGACAAATTATGAATTTATTAAATACTGTATACAGTCGGACCTCTATTTAACGAACCTCTATTTTGCGAATTTCTCTATTTTGCGAACTTTTCTTTGGAACCAAGAACATTTTGCTAATTTCTTCGTAAAATAACCTCCAAATAGCGAAGTGCATTTTCTATTTAACGAACTTTTTCGTGGTATCTATTTTTTTTTTTTTTTCGGAAGACGAAGACGATATTCCGTTAGAAGAAATGAAAGAAATGTGGATATAGCTGAAGGAAAAAGAAGAAATTAACGATGATGTGCTGATTGATGATTATCTTTCACTCGAGACCTCGGAAACACTAACTGAATCCGATATTTTGGACAGTGTGAAAAATAAAAACGATATAGCAATGCATTGCGATGAAGATGAAGATGAATTAAAATGGAAATGATCATGATGCAGAAATCAAAATACCTTCATATGATGAAATGCTAAAATCATTTGAAACAATCCGACGCGGATTACAATTTCAAGAAAATACGCCTGAAGGGGTTTTTGGTGCATTGCAAAGATGCAAGACGTACTAGGAGCGAAAACATTTTTTCAAAAAAAAAAAAGACAAAATTAACAGATTTTATTAGTAAAATTTAAGTACGCATGTGATAATGTATGCTTTATGTCATTAAAATTATCACTTTTTTTAATACTATTTATTGTTTATGTATTTTAAATCTGTTTTATGTAGTTTAAAGTAATTTTAAAAGGTGAATCTCTATTCACCGAATTTTCCATATAACGAACTTTTTTTCGGGATTTAGCGACTTCGTTAAATAGAGGTCCGACTGTATATGTATTGTTTGACCGTGTGTATGGTCCCCTTTTTTAATTTGAATCAACATATTTTCTTTATGAATAATAATCACTCAATAAAGTACTAAGCATAGTAAAGAGATGACGAAATATACAAAAACTAACACCAAAAACTTTGTTTCCTATTCCAACAATTCCTTATTTTGAATTTTTTTATAAGTCACGTTTTCATAATCCGTCTTCAATAAAAAAAAAAAAATGTTTAGAATTCTCTTTTTTTGCCAAGAAAAAAAAAAAAAACTTGACCAAAAGGAGGTTGGTTTTTTTTAATGCTCCTCAAATCAATGCTGATATTATTCAATCGCTTTCACATTGTATCGATTGTATTGCATTTCAAATTATATTGTTATTTAGTCAGATTCTTTTATTTATTACAGAATACTACTATAATTATTGACCATCAAAATTTGTACGCCTTTCAAAACAGTGAAGAATATATGTGATCTTAGAACCACATTTATTTTTCTGTAGAAATTTAGCTAATGATGATATGATTGATCATCAGCTAAGAATAAAAAAAAAAAAAAAAAATTAAGAAAACATTTCCTTAACAAGAAAAACATTTTTTTGATACAAAGAAATACGAGCAAGAATTTTAACAAATTCAATTTTCAATCATTTTTTTCCTTTATTGCTAATGCGCATTTCAGTGTTATCTTCCAGATGATGTACAATATTCATAACAGCAAAGTTAAAACATATTCCGAAAAAGACGCTCGCGATCAAAAATTATATCCATAATGAGGGTGTTATTAAAACAAACAAAAAAAAACAAAAAAATAGAACGAATTCTTATGTGCCATAATCTCATAATAAATTTAAAAAAAACTAACGTAGATACGAACTAAGTGCTTTTATTCCTTAAACGCTAGGAAGAATCACAAATACTACAACAAATTCTTTATTATACTACTAATAAAGAAAATTTCAATTCTTTTTTTCAGGTTCATTTAATATTGTAGTCTGTGGATTATACATCATTTCCACAAAACTGCTGACCACTGTTATTTCTCAAAAAAGACTTCCGTTTGAATGCAATTCCCTATTCCTTAAAAATAAAATTTTAACTGCCTTGTTTTGACATCCTATAAAAATTAATATATGGCTAATTTGAAATAACTCACATAAAAACCATATAGCTAAAATAAAAATTATTTACAATAAAATGACCGCGGTTTTATTGGCGAATTCTCCAATATCCTCAGGTAAACGTTCACGCACAACAGGATTCACGTATATTTTTCACCCGTCCATCAAAAGAGACTAGAAGACGTTTATTTTTTATTTTATCTAAGTATGTTTAGGTGAGTTATTTCAAATTATATTGTCTTACACATGTTAATTTCATTAATGATTAATATATGGGCTTTAAATATAAATTATCATTTCAACTTCCATTAAATATTTTTTATGAAATGATTTAAAGGGAATCCCAAAGTGAAATTGGAAACTATTTAACAAAACATTTTAGTAAAAAAATATAATCAATAACTGCACAATTTAATGTAATAAATTGTAATAAATTGTAAATAAATAAACATTGTTAAGATGTTAAAGAAAGCGATTATAAAATGGCAGTTATACAATATTTCTTATATTGATTTTCTAACCGAACAACTTTTCAATTGAATAAAACTGATATAGCACTTAAAAAAAGAACAGAAACAAATAAGCAAAAGAGTAATACTTTCAAGTACTTCGTTAAAGTTTTTGTTTCAAATATTCAATACGAAAACTACATGTTTTAATGGAAAAAAAAAATTCTTGATGCTTTTAGAGTCCTTGTTGTTGAATGCAACGATGACAGATTTACTACAGCAATATTACGGGATTGAAACAACTTCACATCTATTTTCGCCGATTACTGCATGTTGTTTGATGATATATTTACGGATCACAACTCAACACAGGAAAAGGAAGATGGACGACACGATAAAACTTAAATCTCTTTGTTGAAAGCGCATTAGGCTTTGAAGGTCTGTTGAATTATTTATACAACAAAGTGCATTCGTAAAGAAAGGTGATAACTTTCTTTACACTTAATATACTTATAAATGGTAAATTTAAAATGTACATACTTTCCATGAAGGTAAAATAGATTTATAAATAATTGGAACAATAATGAAAGTATTCATTGATATAAATTATAAAACAAAATATCAGTTATCAATTCAATGTAAGCTTATACTCAAAATCGTTTTTTAAAATAAATTACATTTTTTTTATGTTTACCAGTCCTATTAGGTGTAATTACAGAATTACTCCTGTTTTATAGGTGCTATAAAGTTTAATGTGTGTCTTTTCAAAAACAAAATTTAATTAATAATATAAACTCACCTTCTCTTTTCTTGTAAAAGATATTTAATTACTAAATATATAATACATTTTCGGCGAATTTTCGAGAGTTTTCGTTCTCTTTTTCAAGCCTAAGTAATAAGCCTTCTTACTTAGGCTTGAAAAAGAGAACGAAAACTCTCGAAAATTGGCCGAAAATATATTATATATTTAGTAATAAAGTTTAATTAATGTTAAAGTATAGATTAGTAGTTTTTTTACTATATTTTTATTGACTATCATATATTAATTGGCTTTTGATTTCTATAAAATTATAACAATTGTAATTATTCCAGTTTATTTGTCTAAATATTTTTGAGTAAGCATATTCATTTAGTCTAAATCCAAACTTATTGTTTATAGTAGGAATGTTGAAAATCTTCAACCAACTAAGTGTTGTTTTGTTTTCAGAATAGTATTTTTCTCTGATGTCTTTGTATTTATATATATTTTTCAAGACTAACATTATAAATAAATTTTTCTTCTATATTCAAAATATATTTTACCGTTATTCTTGTTTTATTTTCTTCATTTCGATTTTTAAAATTTACATAAATATGATCAAAAATTTTATAGATTAATTTATTTATGTTATTTGTTTGTTGCTTGTTTAAGAAACACCAACACTCTAAACCAGCGGTTCCCAACCGGTGGGTCGCGGCAGGGTTACAGGTGGGTCGCGACTTGATCCTAAAACTATCAGAAACCATCGAATAAACCATCAGAAAAGATCAGAAAAATCGAAAATCGATCATATGTATGGAAGGGATACGATACAAATATAGTTTTATTCTATATTCTTCTATTCCTATATATGTGGAGATATTCCGATAAGGAAAGGTGGGTCGCCAGCTGAAAAGGGTTGGGAAGCGCTGCTCTAAACCATAGTTCAAGACAGAATCTACAAGAGCTTTATAAACATTAAGTTTCTGTTTAAATTGGTATTTGTTTCTTAAATAGTAAAACATAAAAGTGAAACAATGTAATCTTTCAATTACGTAATTATATTGATTAAATCAACTCAAACGGTTATCAATATTTATACCTACATACTTATAATTATTTATTATATTCAATGCTCTCACAATTACAAGCAATTTGATCATCTTTGCTCTCGTTTATTATGTTTTGGTACGTATGTTTTGTAAAATAAAAGGTAAATTAAGATTTATTTTTTTATTTTTTGTTTGGTTAATCATAATTTTAATTTTTTTTGGTTTATTATCATTTTATTCGCTGTAGCCCAATTTGAGATATTATTTAAATCTTGTTGAAGTTTTATTGAAGTAGAAGTTTGATCTTGGTTGCTACTTATTAGTATTACATCATCGGCATAAATATAAATCTTGCACTTTTTAATAATATCAATAATATAATTTACATATAAAATAAAAAAACAAAGGACCTAAATTTGAATCTTGTGGTACACCTCACTTAATATTGTAAGTTTTCTTATTAAATTATTTATTTTGATTTTGAATTTTCTATTTTTTAAGTAATTTTTGATTAGAACATAAAAATCTCCTCTTATACCATAATTTTCTAATTTTTTAATAGTATTTTATGGTCAATGTTATCAAAAGCCTTGCTAAAGTCTATAAAAGCTATTATTGATACTTGTCTTTTATTTAAATTTTGTGTGACTTCATTATTTAAATGATTCAATAGGTCTTTAGTGCCTTTATTTGACTGATAAGCGTATTGATTTTGTTTTAAGATATTAGATTTAGTAATAAAATCTTTTATTGATCTAGTAAAATAATTTTCAATAATTTTTGAACCATTTGATAAAATTGAAATTGGCCTATAATTAGAGAAGTCTTCCAGATTACCTCCTGTATGAATAGGTATAATATACGCTATTTTCCACAAGCTTGGATAAATATTGGTACGATACATGTTTTTAAAAAGTTCAACAATAAAAAGTGAAAAAATGTCCATGTTAATTTTTTGTATCATATATGGTAATACTATCCAGTCCAATCGAATTTGTGTTTTTTAGTTTATTTATAATATTTAATATTTCGTTTTGATTTGGTATAAAAATTGCGATAGAATATACATTTTTGGAGTCATAGTTCATTTTTTGATTATTCTTTTCATCCATTTTTTGGATTTTATGAACAAAAGTTTTGTATAAGTTACAAAAAGCAGGGTTTTTATTACATTTGTTATTACTTTACTTATATTTGAGTTATTAATTTGAGTTTTATAATTTGTATCTTTTTGTATTAATGTTCACTTTTGTTTATTTGTCAGTTTATTGTTTTTTAAGAATTTATTTATGTATTGATTTTTTATTCTTTGTATGTAATTTTTTTTAACCAATTTCTTTTCCTTTTGTAATTTTCTTCATAGATTTTATTAGTTTTATTATTTTTGTGCTTGTAGAATAAAACATTCTTTTCACTTATGTTTCAAGATTTCTTCATTCATCCATGGTTTCTTAAAAAGTATAGCGTCTAATTAAAGTATTACTAGATTCTATATTAAATATTCATGCATTAAATATTGAAGTTTTAGTTTATATTACGTAGTATACACTAGTTTACATAGGCCTACAATATACACTAAAAAGCATGAGTTTCAATTTGGGAGTACAGATACTGTAAATATTTCACCTCCGTGTATCTTCACTTTCAAATTCTCAAGTAGGATCTAAATCTCTACACTCAAGACTAACTTTGGTTGCTAAAACGAAGATGAAGTACCTTTTCTTTGATCAATTTTCCACACAAAATACATCTAAAAGCAATCTAAGAAAGGTTTTTTTATTAGTGTAGGGAAACAAAGTATTTTGGTTTCAAATTTCAAATTAGCTTAAGTTTTAAGGTGATATTTCAAGATGTCTTGGATGCAGATTCCTAAGGTAATTCATGGCTCGATTAATTACGTCTATATTTATGGTTCCCTTCGAAGTTGCTTTTCTTGACTTTCAAGGTGACTCTAAGGGATCTTCTTGTATGTTGTTTTCTTTCAGAGCTTATATCAGTAGGATGTTATGCAATTCACACTTTAAGATGGTCGTGATCTTTCAACATGGCATCTTTGTGGACGTTTAAGGTAGAAAAGAGAAAGAGAAGAAAGAAAAAAAAAGAGAAAGGTAGAAGAGAAAAAAGAATATCGGCCATCTTGTCTTAGTTTTCATTTTCTTTTTAATATTTTATGAATCCAGGAAGTCTACTTAAAAGCAAATATGTATCCAAATATTTTTGCTACCTTGTACTTTAATTAAGTTATAAGTAAAACATTTAGCTATTATCATTGATTTTCAATGATTGTCCATTGTGAAACTTGAAGATTTTAATTACGTTTGAGAATGGTTGTCTCTGCGATAAATTTGATAACTCCGAAAACAGAGACCAGAAAACTTTATAAATGTAAGACACTGATAATAAGACACGTTAGACTTCGGTTCAGAGGGTTGAGATCTGAGTCTGGTATTACGATATGAAGTTAATTCGAGAAATTTATTAGATTAAAACATTATTTTTTTTTTGCATTCATAAAAAGCTTATTTACTGATAATTCCTATCAAAACACAATTTGCTAGACTTCGAGAACGTTATAAAACACTCTTTTTCTAAATTTTAATGGAAAGCAACGTAAATTGGAAATGTTTATTGATATCATTTTTAACATTGAATGTTTTAAATTGATGTGAGATTGAATTTAAACGCAGTAACCATTTTAGTTCACTTAAAAACAAGTCAAGCTACATCTTTCTCATCGTCAAGGTTATGTTCCGTCATGTTGGAAAAAGGAAATCTTTGAACAGTTAATCTAAACAGCATGTACGGAGTGTTTATTGAGAACTCAGGACTGACAATCTTTCTCAGTCTAACCGTTCTTCTGTGGAAATCAGCAGTTCATTTGTGGACGTAAGTTGATTACAAGCAACAGCATAATGAGTTCTGGGGAAGTTTGGGGCCCTACAATCGGTAGTCTTTTGGTGGCCGTAAACTTGCACCCACCCATTCTGGTTTTAAATAACAGAAAGTTTGATCATATTTTTGGATTATTTTTAAGAATAAGTATCTAAAATTACAGTGAAAGAAAAAAGTTCAGTGCAATTATGAAGTCGGCATATTTGCGAAAAACACTTTTTACTAACATTCACAGTAAATTTCGAGGATAAGTATGGCTGACTGAAAATATTCTGGAAGTGTGCGCGTTTCTAAATGTAATACTAATTAATAATATTAATCCTCATTATCATCTTTCTGTAGGTCTATCCAGGACAGATGAATCTTTTCGTGAATCCTTACATTCCAAACTTCAGGGAAGGAAGCTAGTGATTGGCGAGCATTTACTTTCTCCTGCCATTTAAACCTATACAAAGCTATCTCATCGGATTCATTCTTTATATGTTACTGAATCATAGTCATTACAATTGTCTAAATTTAAGGACAACATGTTGTACGAATCTCAGTCGACAATGAACAATTTGCTTCAAAACTAGTAAGATGGCACTCCTAATCTTTCTGTCGTCATTGAAAGCCTCAGCAAGTGAACTACTTTCTCTCGAATTCGCTGGTCAGCAGTAAGAGGCAGCAAAAGAAAAGAGGGAATGAGCTTCGGCTGCAGTTAATTTACTTCTTTCCGCTGAAGAAAGGTAATTCTGAAGTCTTCCTTTTAATCGCCGCCTTGATATATTTTCGTCCTCTGACCATGTGGTTGCAAAACAGATCACTTCAGAGCGAATATAGACGGAAAGAAGCAAAACGTAATTTTTAGTTGCTCTCATATTGAGAAGTCGTGACTAGGAAACAAAAAAATTCTTCATTTGCTATTAAGTAAGGAATAAACGAAGAAATATTCAGGAAATAAGAAATCTAGTATAGTACAAAAAAAGACATGAAATGTATGATATGAATTCAGAAGAAAAGGACTTCTGATTAATGGAAGCTTCTAACTGAAATTATTCGATTACAATATAAAAGGAGAACATAATAAAAAATTCCCGCTGAAATACGGTTCGGAATATGAATACAACATAAAATAAACAATATACAGTTAAATTAATGTGTTTTTTAAAGAATGTAATGCAATTAATACAATTATGCTTGTTTTTTTTTTCTTTTGCTTTAAAATTGATGTTAAAATCAAATTTAGTATCAATCTCTCTTAAGTAAATATTCCCTATTTTAGTCATTCCGTAATCTTTATTTAGTATAATATATCAGTGTCCATCATTATATATTTAGTTGTATCCGTCATTATATTCTCATGCACTAATATAGTTAAGCCTTCGCCCCTTTTTATTTTTTAAAGATTCACTTTGACTTATAAAATTCGGTAATTTAGTGCAATTTAGATTACCTCAGTTGAACAAACATGAGGAGGGATGTTTGTTTGACAATTGGTTACTATCCTCAAAATATAAAACTAACAATCTGTAAATATATACTTTAATAACTTTTACGTAATTAAAAGTGAAATTCCACAAAGATCAAATCTCGGTCCTTCGCTCTTTTTACTATATATTACCTGAACAAAAATAAAAACATTTGTAATATTGCTCTAAAGAAACGCATGACTATAGTTTAATTCTTAAAAAAGTAATATCAAAAAATCTTATATTATAAAAGCGTTATTCTGTCTATCATAAGACTTAACGTTTTTCCAATGTTGTGACCAAACTATAAGAGATAGATTGGTCATGTAAATGGACAAAATGTAGATCTTTTTAGGACAAACAAAATGCTACAAAAATCTTTCGAAAAAAGTTTTTGGTTTCCAAGATGGCGCCTTTTAAAGGGTCAAATTTTGACTTTTTCTCAATTTAAACGAAAAGTATAAAAGATGGAAGAGAACATTATATTGAGAAAATGTTGGTATTTGAAAGTTCTATCGAACGATGTATCACTTATTCCCAAACGCTTCAGCGTTTGCAAGATACTTGCTAAAATGTGAATTTTCGGTGTGTTGAAAATGAAAAAATAACAGATCCAAATATAATCTATAAAAAACTAATCAATGATGTTAACAAAACAAAATTCATGAAAATCTACATATATAAAAAGAAAAGTCCTGACTCACTCACTGACTGACTCATCAACACCCACCCCAAACCCTTGGACCTAGAAAGCTGAAATTTTGCACAGAGGTTTCATTTATGATATAGACAAGGAATAAGGCCGGATTTTTCGAAATTCTTACGGGATAGGGAATAATCTGGCAAACTGACGATGAAGTGTATGGCGGCAACCCCAGGTGTGTGGCGCCAACCCGCAATACACCTGAGTTAAGTGGAGAAGGGCACAACGGGCTGGGAAGTTGTATATTCTCCGATCTCAATATTAAATTGCTAAATAAATAAAGTTGTTTTTTTAATGCTATAGATGCAAGGGTTCCGGAGCGAAGCGACGGTACCCGGCTAGTAACTAAAGAATGCTTTTAATACATTATCAAAAGGTCGTGATTATGTTATTACTACATGACTACATGTAAATCAATTTGAATCGTTTCTGAAGTTGAATTTTTTTGTATTACTATTGAGAATAAAAATAAAAGTAATAATTTCTAGAGCAACTTTAAATCTGTCAACTTTCATGCAATAGTCTGGCCGGTACTAACAAATTTGTTCTCTCTTAAGCGAGTATTCCCTATTTTAGTCATTCCGTAATCTTTGTTTAGCATAATATTTCATTGTATGGATGTTTACATAACAATGATTTGCGATTATGATACAATTGAAATCATTGGCAATTTTAAATACTGGGATTAATAATCAGCGATAAATTTATTTTGTGTAATCATCGTAAGCTGATTTTTAAAGTTTTAAATAATTTTAAATATGCATATTTAAGCACATTAAATATACTTTCTCTGTTAAAACATAAATAATCATTTATAAAGTTTACTGATTCTCATACTAATCAAATCAACAACTGGATTCATAAAAACAAAATTGATACCCTCCATTTTAAACAATTCTTAATTACTATCTTACTATTCTACAATTTGGAGAACATGAATAATAATAAGAAAAATAGTATTCCGATTTAATTAGTATATGATAACAATCAATTGTTAGGAATAGTTGATGATTTTAAGGATTGTTTTTCAGTTTAAAATACCTGAATATTACATAAATTAATTTCAAATCTACTCGAAATCATTTAAAAATAATTTACTTAAGCATTTCTTAGATTCAGTGATCTTAGGATCACTGAATTATTTATTTTAATACGCAATGTTAACGACAACATAAGAGATTCATAGAAATAGGATGGAAATACGTTAAATAGATTCCAGTGCTTTTCTGCGGAAATTTTTATCGCTTTTTAGAGCTCATTTTCCATAAAGGATCGATCCATTTGAAAAAGATTTCCAATGTTATATCATCTCTAGTGCTTACATATGCTTACCAACTTAATAAAAAAAACACTCTTTTGGCTTACTAACAGTGAGTCTTACTTTCTAGTAACATAGGCTAAAAAAAGGAATTTTTCACATGTTTTTTATCAGATACAAATATCATAAGTTAAAGCTATTCTGCATAAGTTTATTAAACGTATCAAGTAATAAAAACTGTGTATTTTATGTATGTTATGCATTACAAGCTTTATTTCCAGTCTAACAAATTTGATCTTTTAATTTTAAGAATAATTTTAAAACATAAAAATCTCTCAAATTTTATATCAACAAAATGATTTTCAAATCAATTATATTAGATCCTTCCTTAATCATAGAAGAAATTGCTATTTTTTTAATAATAAATACCAACAAACTGAAACTTAGTTAACTAAACAGTGCTTTTCAATTCCCTACCACTTTGAATCAAATTATTTCCAGCTTTCTTTTTGTGTGTGTGTTTTCTTTTCTTTCTGTTCTTTTTATCTTTATCCGATTTCTCCTCCCTTTCCCTTATCAGAACCCGCCAAGGGAAGAAGCCAATTTCGGATGGAAGAAGCAAAGAGATGGAAGAAGCAGTGCTTTCATGGTATGTTTATAAATATTAAAAGATTACCACGAGTTATTGGTTTTTCTATCAATTCCAGATGGGATTCTAAATAAAACTGCCAGAATGAAGAGCTTCTTAATAATTAAGAGATGCTGAATTCATCCTTATTAAATTAAATGACTTCGCCAAATTATTGTTGACATCAGTTTGATCAAATTAAATGTTTTTCTAGAAATATGATACTGTACTTAAAGATAATAAAATCCAATGTTTAAGTGTGTGCAACTTCTCTAATTCATCATATACTTCAAGGAAAAAAGTTATAGTTTTTAATAGTCTAAACAGCCCCGCATTAGTAATTATAGTAATAGGAAAGATTGACCCTAAAATAACTCCCCTTAAGTAAAAATATGGAAATCACTTAATTAAAGATTTATCATAATGTTAACTCCTGGACATTATTCTTGAGTGCTTTATGCATCTACAATTTTAGGGAATTGTTTTGCCGATAACACACTGACGAAATATTAATTATTCAAAAAAAATGTAAAAAGAATCGTTTTACAGGAGATAGAAAGTAAAATTATCTCTAGAAAGTTAATTAAATGGGAAATTTAAAAATTAATGAAATTTAAAAAGATTTTTTTTTAAATTTTAATGTAAAAACTAATATTAAATTTCATCAAGTGATTGAAGTGCTTCTAACACAGTAGCTTTTAAATAGAAATGAATGAAAAGAAAGTAAATTAAAACCCAAACAAAAAAACCTTTAATGATGAAATTCTCGTCTTTCTTTTACATCTTTCTTTTCATTCAGGAAAAATTAACTTAAAGATTCGCTTAATTTTTTAGGCTAGATGTCAACTTATTTATACATGTTTAGTCTAAATGATCACTTCAGATGCTACTCAGTTCACAAAATTTATGAACTGCTTAAATCTCAGATTTAAGTGAGTCATTACCTAAGCGGCTTTACTTCACCTTTACTCAGGCCCTATGAGAGGAGGGTCCTGCAGGTACATTGGTCCGGGGCCCGAGAGTTATAGAGGGGCCAATGACTGAAGGACCATTTAAAAAAGTACTGGATGGGTTTAGAGTTTTTTTTTTTTTTTTTTTTTGGTTGAAGAGATAGGTTTATACCCCTGAAACCCCTTCAAATTATTTGCGTCCTCCTTTTCATTTTAGAAAAAAATGGTCACCTTACAAATGGGTTTTGTGCTGCCTTAAAAGATTTCTCTTGGAGGCCCTGTCTGTAATACATCTTAATCAAATACCTTTAATTCTGAAATTTTAAATCCCTACGAGTTAAATTCATTAAGGGAGTTCTTTTAGTGTAATGGTTGGGCTACATAATCCAAAGTAGTCATTTCCTATGGTCATTCGTTCAATCAGGTTTTGTGAAACAAGTAGGCCTATAATATCAAACATAACATAAGCTGTTAGAATGATAGAAGAAAAATTCAAACTTGTTAATTAGATATTTGATACTGGATTACTTGAATGTTGTTAAATTTTTGGAAAGGTCACTTTAAACACGTTTCAACAAATATTCAACAAAAAAAATGAGGTTTCTTTTCATATCTTCAGGCAAACTTAGAAATTTGCTCGCACTGCAGTCTCGTTTACCGATTTCTGAGCTCCATTGGTTTTTGAGAACTTTCGAACTATAAATATAAAATGATTTTACCGAAATGCAAGCTTTAGTAAAGAAGAAATGCAGTAACATCTGAATTTGTGACTAGATTTTTCTGATTCTTTTTTTCTCTATAAAGTCTTAGCACTATGTAGAAAATATAAATAAAAGATGTTTCATCCAATTTTTATATCATAAAAGTGCTATTTCTTATCAGGTACATTTCTCTCTTTCTATTCATATTTTATGACCACGTTGGATCTAGTTCCATTCCCATTTCGTCAATCCATTTTTTATGAAAAAAAAATAGCGTTTTGCTTTTGCTTTTCGTCTTAATAACTCATCAGCAACTATTAAGCTCTTATAGCTAATTTATCCGAGACATTAGCCGTCTTAACAATTTATTATGATCGATTAATTAGATGCTAGCAAGATGCTTCGCTAGATTTAAAGCTATTTTTATACAGGAAAAAGGTTTGAAGCTATTTTTGGCTTTATCTCTAACCATCTACTGATAAATTGATGCTCTTTCAACGAAATAAAAGTGAAATAAAATGACGGCTTAATTTCAATTATAAATAACAGAATATTAATGTTGATTTTTTTTTCTATTTACATATCAATAGAAACTTAAAAGAAGTTCAAGTCATAGTATTTTTAGACTATATATCATACGATGCTAGTCATATTAATATTAAATGCCTAAAGTACGTCACTGAGTTAGAACAATATGTGAGCGGGATTTTTCACATTGTTCTTTCATTTAAATACGGCCGCATTAAATGACTCGCCCTACATCGCTTGTTTCTTTTTCACTATACAAAATTAAACCTTTTACGAAATGAGGTCAAGAATTCTTCCGTCTTCCACAACGGTTACATTATATTAGGATTGAATGAAAACAAGAAGATATGTTTTTTGTAAGTTGTAAAAAACAGTTAAGTCGAATCTTTTCCTTGTTCCTCGACCAATGATTCCAATTTTCCTCTGGAGTTTTAATTGATTATATTGGTGAAGGACAAGTCCGATTGTTTTTAGTTAATAAAGAATAGGCTATTGTTCATTTGCTTTCCGCAATACAAAATCATTTTTACAAGTTGTCAATTCACTTATATATAACTACAGTATTAGTTTTGAATTTGGATCTTTTTTTTTTTTTTGGCAATAAACATCGAAGCTGTGATTTTCTATAAAATGTAAATGGAACAGAGAAGAATTCTGTCTTTTTGCATTCGGTTATGTTGTATTTTGAATTAAGTACAATTATTCACAATTAATCTCAAAGCTTTTAATCTCAAAATTGCTCATTTTTAGTGTACGTTACTTTCAGAAGCAAATTTCTCTTGCTTTATTGTAGTCTGTTATTTGTTATCTATAATTAACAAATTCTCTAAACTGTTTTTCGTGAATAAAGCATTAGAATTAGAATTCACGTTTTATTATTAATTAACAAAATATTAATTTAATGAAATTGTTATTTGTATGTTTTGTATTTCCTAATAACAAGATTACTGTTTTTCTGTAGACCATATGTTATTTTTAGTTTGCTAAGCTGCTCCAAAGGTAACTTCAAGTTTCATTAATCACGAAGAAGCCAGAAACCGAATCCAAACTTGACTTTTAAATCCGGGCAGTTTATCACGTGCTTTTCGCCTCACGTAGCGAAAATGAAGATAGACGAGCCTCTAAACTCTTTTGTGGAAACGAGGCTTCTGGTCCTTTCGAACCAACCGAGATTGCGTCGTGTAATCCAATTCAAGATGGGACGCAATGACCACTTGTGATCTCACGGCGTTCCCCAATCCACTAAAACCTTTCCCTGGACGAAACCAAAGCTTATTACGCCCAGCAATCGACCCACTGTTTCGGATTGATGATTGAAAACAACTGAAATTTAAAAGGAACAGGAGGTTCCTGAAGTAACTTTGAACCTATTTCTTTTTATTAAAGTCATGAAAACAATACAAACTAAAAAGGTATCTTGAATTTGTAAATTAACATAGCCTTCGAGTAGCAGTCATTTATATTGAACTCCAAGGAGATTGCTAAAACCTATTAATTTTATTCATTAAACAATCACTAGTAGATTATGATTTATTGCAGAACGTTAGAAACAAATTTATTGCAGAAACAAAGTCACTGTTTCTCGTCAATGACCGTTATTGTTTCGCATCCATTGATTTCCTAAGAAAATTTGTGCGACCATCAAAGCGCAGATTTTTTTGCGATGATACCGAAAAAAATTTTAAATCTAGTGTAAAAGAAAAAGTGCAGCTTGTCCTGTCAATCCGTTCACATGTTCAAACATTATTAGGCAAATTTAGAAACAATATGGCGATTTAATGAGTCTACCTTCCCTCTTGGAAAGTAAACTAATAAAAACTAATAAAAAACTAATGAAAAAATTGCTTAATGGCGATGATAATCTGCTTGATGTTTAAAAGAATAGTACTTCGTAGAAAGCTAAATAAAAAGATCTGTTTAAATGAATACTTCAATAATTAAAAAATAAAATATGACTTCTTTTTCTCAATTTTTTTTAACAACTTAGTAGGCCTAACAATCATTTTTAAAAGCTGTCAAAAATGGCTATTCATAAGTTCAGAAATTATTATTTTTATAAGAAATACTTACTATATTTGTAATGAAAAGAAAAAGAACAGTTGATATTTCAGCATTATTTATTTTTGTTAAAAGCTTGTAGCTCTATATGACACACTCAAAGGAAGAAAAGAGAGTATTCTTTAAACTGTAATCAAATAGAATGTTTAAACAGCAATAACTGATGGAGAATTTAAACTTTAATAAAAATAATTATTTCAATTTCAAAACGACTTTTTTATTTAAAGGAACAATGTTTTTATTATTTTATTTGTTTTGCTTTTATTAAAAAAGCAACAAAAATTTATAATAAAGTTGCAAAATAATAATTATTTTTCATTCATCTTTTGTGTCAATTGTGAAATCGACTGTTTATTAAAAAAATAATTAGTTCAGGATTTATCTAACTAACCTATTACATTTTCTAACACTTATTTATTCCTTTGCTATGTTTAAATCGATATTTTTTCAGTAAATTAAATTAATGTTAAGCTAATGTAGGGGAGAGTTTTGTACCTTGGGCCACTTTTTCATAATACCGGTATCGTAATAAATTCAGTCTTAATAGCACTTTCGCGGTTTTTTAAACTCAATTAATTCTATGATACCTTTTTTACATATTTACTTTGAAAATAACCCCCAATAACTCACCTCAACAATTTTCCAAATAAAAAAAAAACTACAACGTATATGCTGCGTAGTGGACCAAAGGTAGAATATGATCGTGTACCTCCGAACAACCATCCTATACTTTGAACCAGACTTAAAAAGGAAGATTAAATGAAAGACAACAAAGTATAGGCCTAAATTACCCATTCGTACCCATTGATTGACATTTTTCTCTGTACGAAATATTTTTGTATGGATAATCGGTATGAATCACCTCAAGGGCATTTTTTAATTCATTTCTATCTACCGGGTCTTTTTTCTTTCTGGTTTTGCTACTAGGCATTGTTGTCCTTGGTATCAACCACTGAAAAACAAAACGTATTGTAACATATCATTAACCACTGGACCAAGACGCAGTTGTGACCCGAGGTATACTTCAACAAATATGGCTGCCTGCACGCTACCTTACAACCAAATTACAAAGTTTTATCATCATTACACTCATCAAACAACGGGGATTCCAATGAATATACAGTAAAAATCCAGGTGTGCGAGTTGAAAATAAATTCACACTCAATCGGGGGTGAAAAATGTTACTTTTAACTCACTGGAGTTAAAACTTTTTTATGTGATTTTTTATGTGATTAATAAAAACTATTTTTACTTTTTACTGGAGCACATGTAATCTTTACTCAAATACGTCCAAACGTATACTGGAGGTCAAGTACCTCACTAAAGACATAGTTCTACGAGAGATCATCAAGTCCCAGCATGTTGCAGATATGCAAATCGGTCCAAGTAGCAATATGGTCTTGGTACAACAAACTTTCCTCTACTTTCATTCAGTTTAAATTTCATTGTCTTAAGCAATGAGGCAAAAAAAAAGCCAAAAAAAAAAAAAAAAAAAAAAAAAAACCTCTATAGTTTTGAAGATGAACCACTTATATATTCGGTAAGTCTTGTTTTATATTTTATTTTTTTGCCAAATTGTTTTTATAATCCATCGAAAGTTATTTTTGTTGATTTAGACATTATTTTATTTCACATTAAAGGACATTTCAGAAACTAAAAATTTAAAAATAAATAAATATAAATAATGATATTCTATTTTAGTTTGAACATTTTTATTTTTCATTTTTACTAAGAATGAATTTTTTAATGTAATTCAGGTAAAATAGATGTTGTATAACTTACTAATTAATTAATGTTCTAATCTGTGAGCTTGTGCACACATATACGAAGCATTTTAATAAAAAAAATATAATAAATTAATATATGACATCTATGAATTAACTATTTTACATTTATGAACATGGGTTTCTTTCAATATGTAATCTATTCCTCAAACTTTCATTACTGAAATACTGTATCATTACAAATCTGAGAAAATAAAATCATCAAAGAAAAAAATTAATTAAAGGAGTTTAACGTGCTGTAAAATAATTCAAATTAAATAAAACAAGAAATGAATAAAATTCAAATTAAATAAAACAAAAAAATTAATTGTTGATTATAATTTATGCTGTAATTTTATTCAGTGGACTGAATTATCATTTTGATAGCTTTCAATAAATCTTAATTAACATTCAATTTCAATCAGATCTAGCAACAACAACAAAATTCTCAAATAAAATGAAAATAAATGAATTGATTAGCATTCGCTCTGAATTAATATTCAGCCTTATGAATCTTTAAACTTAATGAACTGGAAATGAAATCGACTTCTCGTAATTAATCTCGTCCATGACATCTTTAATTAGAATTCATTTGGGCAGTAGAAACATCAATATTAATGACATTCGTAGAAAACTTACAATAGATTTAAAGAGTGTTTATCAAAATTTAGAGCGACTTGGAAATTGATTAGGTATTTACAATTGCTTTTAAATAACGAAGCTTGATTATCGATTATCACTTAATAATTACTGATATAACTTGTTGATTATTAATTTTATCAACTGCAAATTTCAAACAGACAATTACCAATCATAGATTGTAATTGTAAGCTAAGCACTTAGATTTTCTGATTCTTTTATTTCGTCATTCCCCTTTTTATGTAGTTAAGTAAAATAGGAAATAATTTACTCTGAGGCTAGGCTTTGAATGTAATCTCTATATTCATAGCAAATAAGACTTTAAAAGGCTTTATAAAAACCGGCCAAAGTACAGCATTTGTACTTATTGTATGTACCTTATCTTTCGTCAATATCCAAACTTTGCTAAAAAAAATAAACAAAATAAAAATGATTTCATCTTTAATTCCCATAAACTTTGTACTTGAGTAAAAAATAAAAGATATACGAACATCACTTGAATTTATTGATAATCTATCAAAATTAAAAAAGTAAAAACAAAAACAAAAACATAGCTTTCAATATCAAAAGTAAATTTAAACAATAATTGAAATTGTTGTTATTTTCTCCTAGAAATGTGGATAGATAAAGTTTAAGAGAAAGTTAAGTCTCTAAGACTTCACTTCTAATGGAAAGTAAAAAAGAAATATAAATATATTGTTGTTGTTTTTTTGTTTTTTTGAAAAGCTACGTGTAAGCTACTTGCAAAGCTACTTTTTCTACATATTTACCGTTCGTTTAGAAAGCTGAAGGTTTACATCATGGCTAGTAAAATTCAGAGGCACTTCTTTTTTGTATTCTATATACATTCAAATAATATTGATAGCCAAGATCAATGACAAGACAGTAAATATTTTCCGAGAAATCTCCTCTGATAATAGATGTAGAATTAGACAGGGAAATCAACTATCAGAGGAATTTAATAATAGTTAAATAATAGTTGGGCTGCAGTATGTCCCTCACTCCGGGGTCTTAAAATTAAAATGAAAAGGAGCATCTGACCCCAAATCCTTTAACGACTATAGAAATGGAAAATATAAACATTAAAACACTGGAAGAATACAATTATCTCGATTCTGTTATTCACCAGGATGGGACTTGTCAAAGGGAGATTGACAAAAGAATAGCTTTGACAAAAGAATAGCAAGAGGGCAGAAGTACCATTTCAATGCTTAACTCAGTTCTCTGGAGTAGCAGTATCCGCCCAGTACGAAGAAATTAATTTTTAATACATTGGTTCAGAGTATTTTAATATATGGTGCAGAAACATGGACAATAAGTAAACGTCACCAAGACAGACTTCTGTCTACCGAAATCGATTTTTGGAGGAGATCAGCAAGGAAATCTCGAATAGAAAAGAATCATAAGGTGAGTATTCGAGAAATGATGGGAATAAAGCAAACCATTCTCCAGACCATTGAAGTAAAACGACATAAGTGATACGGCCATGTAGTGAGATTGACGGAAGGAAGACCCCTCCCGAATATAGTAATGAAGTGGGATGCAAGTGGTAGACGGAAAAGAGGCAGACCAAAACAGAAATGGTTAGACCACATAAATGCTAGTCTCATACACCATAATATAACTGAGGCTATGACCCTGGACAGAAAGCAAAGGAAGGATTCTCTGGATAAAATCTTGGTTGAGGATTCCACTAATAAGTGGAAAAATCCTGAAATGATGATGATGTTATTCAAAATAATCACAGAATTGTTTGTAAGCCTCTTCATTGTCAATACGAGAAAAATGTAAAAACCAAAAACACAAATCAAAAACATCTTCTAAGGGGGGGAGGTAATCATTGATTACTCCTTTTTTTTTATTTATTACCTTTGTTTTTTTTTATAATTTTTTGTTTATTACCTTTGCTGATGTATTGATATATTTTAAGGACTTCCCTTTCATTTCTTTCTTGCTATATGGTTTTAAATTGATAATTATTTATAAGAACTTAAAATGTGGGTTATTTTAAGAGCAACGATATGATTTGTTCCAAGTCTTCAGCTGTTTTAGCTGCAGAGATATGAAAATTTCTGTTACAAATCAAATGCACAATAATTGACATACACGATTTTGAATACGAAGGAATTGAAAATTTAGAAAAATTGTTTCTCTTATACACATACATATTTAGGAATATGTTTGTAAAAAATAAAAAATTTTAAAAAAAAGTCATGCAGTCACCAGCGATTGATTTGGTATGAAATACATTTTCTGAAGAATTTATTGAAAAAAAAGTATTTCTCCTAAAGAGCCTTTCGACATTTAAAGAAATATCAGAAAAAGTGTAAAACGAAGGCAACATAATAATAAAATGTAATGCCGATATAAATAATTTAACAACAACAATTTCGCATAATTGAAAATAAAATATAACAACAATTTATATATTTTTCTGTAAGTTAAAAAAAGCTATTTTAAAAAGACATGCAGTATTAAATTGGGTTAATTAAAATGGAATAAGCAATACATTCAAAGAATGTTAGGAATTTCTGGCTTTCCACGCCAGATGTCTTTATGCAATGCAGGACCACAAATGTTAAAATTTAAAGATAAGAAAAATGAAAATTACAAAAGTGTATTTGAACCATATTCAAAGCAATAAGAATTTAAATCGAAGATAAAGTATTTGCTAATCAGAAAAAAACATTTAAAAAAAATAATATGCTTATGCTATATTTTCTTTAATCAGTGTTATCATGTTATTAAAAATAAGATAGTTGGCCAGCATTGTATAATTAATGCCAAATTTTCAAAGTATCTCTTCTTTAGTAAATATTTTATTTGGAGTAAAATTATCGGCACCTTTATGGAAGTCTGTTGACAGCCTAAGAGCATTAACACTGAAGAAAAACAGACCCTTGAAAAGAGAAGGAAGAGGAAAAAAAAAAAAAAAACCTAAGCTTTTATCAACCCAAATAAACAAGTTATTTTGGGGGAAAAAATCATTAAAGAGTTCCGTTCATAATAATATTGGTAAAAACTTAAACAGCAAACCCAACTTGAAAATACATTATAATTAAGGCAATTTCTTTCAACAAAACAGATCATTTAACTTTAGTTAAATATTTGAAAATTGTTGCTTTTAAATAATTCTAGAGAGAGAATCTTTGTCAATTCAATCTAAAAAAATAAAATAATAAAATCCAATCATCTTTTTTGTAGAAAATTCAGCCGAGATAACAAAAAGAAAAATTACGCCTAGCGAACATGTAACTTAGCTATTTAAGAGTTAAAAAAAGGGAATGTTAACTAGATAGAGCCATGATGTCAGCTAATTGGAGCGGAGCGCAAATTGTTGAGTTCTATTCATTGTCTCATATCTCATTTATTTAATCTAGTCCAAAATCATAATTTAAAGCAAAGAAATGTAATATCTAAGGGTTCGTCTACGCAGAGCAGGCGCTAGGAGGGTGCGGAGCCTCGGGCGAGATGAATTTTGCGGGGCCCTTTGCCAATCCTATTTTAACAGCCAAAAAAAAAAAGGAAATCTTACTTTAACAACCAAAAAAAAAAAAAAAGGCGACGATCCTATTTTATCCTCTTTCTTCTAACCAGTCGCGGCCCCCCCCCCCCAAGCGCGGGGCCTGGGGCGGTCGCCCCATTCGCCACCCCCTAACGCCGGCCCTGGCCTACGAGTAAAGTGAGACTTCAGTATTCCTGTAAAAGTACTGAGCAACCTGTCTTTGTATAAACCTACACTTTGACCGGAAATAATGGCGAATTCGTAAATTCCACGGTAAGATCTGTGTGGAATAGCAGCCATTTGTCACCATCGAATATTAATCTAATATTTTGATATCATCCTTAGTCAGGGTTCTACTGAATCTCAAACAAAAAATTTAAGGACAATTCCCGTACATTTAAGGACATTTTCACATAAATTCTGTTCAACCAAAAAAAAAAAAAAAAAAAACCATCATGCTGATTAGTCTGATTTTTATGGACATTTCCCGTACATTTCATGTCAACCCAAATTTCCCGTACAAATCTCGGATTTCCCGGATTTCCCGGTTGGTAGACACCCTGTTAGTTATAAAATGCGGTGCAATTTCACAAATTAAGTTACATTAACTTTACTTTAAAAGATATTAAATAAAAATAAAAAAAAAATCTTAGAATTACTAAATAATTAAACAAATGTAATAATATAGAAATATTAATAAACCAACGAAAAATTACGACTGACTGTAGTGCTGCTTGTCGTCCTTTACGTCGCGTCGGTTTCAACACTTTATGTGATTTTATATTGAGCCTATGGGTGTTTACTTTATTTATGCATTACAGTTCTTTGATCTAAAGATACTGCTACACTGAAATAATGCGCTTTGCTTTGTATCGATAATTATAATTCGATAGACGGATGGAGGGTGGGAATACACAGGAAAATACTGAATTTCCCAGCTCATTAACATTGCTACTTTGAATTACATCCTTGAATCTATTTGTTATCGTATCTCAACAAACAAATACACAATTTAAAATATTTCATTTTTATTTTAACACAAATAATTAACAACTAATAGTTACTAAGAATAATAAAGCAATTTATAAGCAACATTAGCAAAGGCATTTTAAATTATTTTAAAAAGAATACTCGTTTTCAAATAAATTTTCAAATAATAAACTGAAAAAGTTTTGAACGAGATTTTATAATAGCCAGTTAGAATTTAAAGAATGTTTATACGATGACGTACGATTCGAACACAAAGCATTAAACTTTTGATAAATTGAGGAGAATTTAAAATTTTAATTAAAAAAAAAAAATAAGATTGCGGGCTGTGAAGATGATTCTTAGAACCAAAGTAAAAAATGTTATTATTATTATTACTAGCAGCAAAGCCTGTCGGCCGACAGGCATAAACAAATCAGAAAAATCATTTCATTATCAACTATCAAATATAAAGTAAATGTAATCTAAATACTCTGCTAACTTGTGAACGAAGCTTCTACGGCAAAAATGGTTTTGAGTTTCGAAATCAGCGTAAACCAGCGTTTCTCAACCTGTGGGGCGCGAGCATATCGAAGATCTGTTGAACAGATAGGTTTGGAGGTTTTTTTTTGGTTGAACAGATAGGTTTGGAGGGTTTTTTTTTCGGGGGGCGCGATGAGAGTTGTGATTGAAAATTGGGTCGCAAGTACTAAAAGGTTGAGAAAAACTGGCGTAAACAATTGAGTAAGTTTGCCAAATTTCATTGAAATGGATGCAGTGGTAACAAAATTATTTGGTTTTGAACGTATGTTTTGTTAGAATTTCAGTTGTCGAGGTCAGTTCCCAAGAATAAAATTTCATCGAAACAACATGGAATGACATAATGAACTAATATTTTATCAAATTTGAGTGCTTTTGATTCAATGGTACCATTGAGAACTGTTGGATCTATCTTAATAGGTTAATTATATCGAGTTACAGACAGACGACAGACGAACTTAGCCAATTTATATGTACATATATATATTTGATTCGATTGATGATTTGATTTGAATTTTTTTTTTTTTTTTTAATGTTTATCAGACCTATTTAAGTGTACTTCTTACCTGTACACCTGTAATATAGGTTCTGAGAGTTTAATCTAAAGGATCATTTTCCACCCAAAAAGAAAAACGAAATACCAACCATATCTAAAGTTTAATTTATCTAAAGAATAATTATTATTTTTGACTCATAACGCCGAAAGGTATTTAAAACTCACCTTTGTGTAATCTAAATACTGCGCTAACTTGTGAACAAAGCTTCTACGGCAAAAATGGTTTTGAGTTTCAAAATCAGCGTAAAAAACTGATTATGTATGCCAAATTTCATTAAAAACGGTGCAGTGATTAAAATTATTTGGTTTTGAACTTATGTTTTGTTAGAATTTCAGTTAAAATTTCATAGAAACAACATGGAATGATACACAACGTTGAGTATCACAGCTTTCTGGAGTTGTGCGTAAGTGTGTTTATGAAGTCCTAGTGTGCTGAGGCTGTGATGCAATGTGTGAGGCACCGTACCAGTGGCGGACAGGACGATGGGTACAACATGTACTCGGTCCTGCCTCCACTGCTTCAGGAGCTCGTGTGCTAGGTCTGTGTATTTACTAATCTTGTATGCGTGAATTTTCTGCATGTTCTTGCTGATAGGCACTGCAATATCAATGAGATAGCTCTGTTTGTTGACCTTTCAACAAGTGTGATGTCAGGTCTGTTGTGATGTATGGTTTTGTCTGTGTGAATGGAGTGGTCCCAGTACAGTTTATGTGAGGATGACTCTAATACGCTTTGTGGTGTGTACTTGTAGTATGGGACCGTGCTCTTAATAAGCGAGTGTTTGTGTGCTAGCTGTTGATGAACAATCGACGCTACCTGATTGTGTTGGTGCATGTAATTTGTTTGGGAGAGAAGGGGACAGCCTGATTTTATGGGGTCGATCGTCTCATGCGTAGTGTGGCATTTCCTGAATCTGTCGTCATGTGTGTTTGCATCGTGCAGGATGTGTTTCTTGTAGTTGCGTGCGGGGATGACTTGGTTCTGTATCGCGATCATGAACCCTTCGGTCTCCCCAAACAGCTCACCACTCGTCAGCCATCTGTTCGACGCTTCCATGTCAACATGAGGTTGGCTGAGTTCGTGGCGATGTCTGACATAGAGTTCCTTACGAGCTCATGATTCACGCAGCTGATGTGTGTGGATGTCGGGGGTGGTGAGTGTTAAAGAAGGGTTTGCGAGATCCATGGGTGTGAGGTGTGTGTCAGCCTTGACAATGGCTGAGTAGAGGGAGGAGTGTTGTGCTCTATGCTGGAAGTATTCCCTAAGTGTGTGTACTTGTTTTTCGTGTAGGGTGATGAGATTGATGAGTCCTCGGCCTCCCTCCTTGCGGGGAAGAATCATCTTTTCCGTAGCGGACTTGGGGTGGTGCATGTTGTGTTTCGTGAATGTAGTGCGTGTTATGCGTTTTATTATTATTATTTTTATAATTATTATTATTATGTTTGTATGTTTCAAACCTTGGGTTTCCCCAGCAAGAACAATATGGCGGGTCAAGGACCAAAACACATACTGCCAAGTGTAAAGATGTGTGCAAGAATGATTAGGAATGTATGCTTGTGTCCAAAAATTTCCTAACTATGCGTGTAGTGTTGAGTACC
>JAFIDM010009631.1:183613358-183691063 GCA_023159025.1 Thereuonema tuberculata
ACAGTTTGTTGTATCTGTAATAAACCACGACCTCCAATGGTGCGTGGTAAATACAGTCTATCAATGTCACTCTTAGGGTGTAATGAGTGATGTATAGTTAGGAGTTTTCGTGTTTTTTTATCGAGTGTCTCCAGTTCAGCAATTGTCCAGTCAATAATTCCCGCTGGATATCGAATTAAGGGCACTGCCCATGTATTTATTGCACGAATAGTATTTCCAGCATTGAGTTTAGATTTTAGGATCTTTCGAACTCTTTTCAAATACTCTGATCTAGTAAGGTTTTTGACCCTATCATGCAGTATGTTGTCCATTTCTAAAATACCGAGGTATTTGTATGGGTCTTCCTTATTAAGTGACCTTATTATATCTCCATTTGCCAGTTCAATGCCTTCTGTTTTCTGAATTTTTCCACGTTGTACTGTCAGCATTGCACATTTATCCAGTCCAAAGTTCATTTTTATATCTGCGCTGAAGATTCTCACAGTGTTCAGTAGTGATTCTAACTCAGTTGGACTTTTTGCGTAAAGTTTTAAGTCATCCATGTAAAAGATAATAATAATAAACAATGTGAGAGCTTACTTTAAGGGATTCAATTTAAATAAAACATCTTGTCCATACAAAAATTTGCGTCTAATGAAAAGTCAAAGAATTCAGAGCTCATGCCGGTTACGCAATTTCGGTAAATCATTCAAAGCAGGATAGTTAGAAGAATGAGGATAAAATAGCAGGCGGGGGTGGATCGAAGATTTAAACTGAAAGGTAAACGAAAGGAAATCTACGGCTGCGATGAAGTTCTAAACATCCAGACTATTGGGATAACTGCCAAGATCTAAAATAACCCAATTAGTAATACCACCACAACACGTTATCTTAACTTTGATCTTACTTTGATGCACATACCTTAAGTAGATTCACGAATGCGATTTCTCAAAGTTTACCTTGGTAATACTAACAATGAATGTCTTCGGAAGCAGTATTGGTCTGAGGAGAAAAGTATGTTATACACAGGATTGGTCTTTTAGATCAAATCTAAACCTACACATTGGGTAGGATATTACAGGAAAAAGTAATTGGAAATCCTCATCTCTAAGGTAAAAGAAAAAAAGCCTAAAAATATTAATTTCATATAAAAAGTCGTGCATCGCATCTATGTAGAAAGTTATACTACGATAGTAGACTCATACTATTTTGTCTACATACAGTATCATCGAAAAATCATTCTCTTTATTAAAACAAATCGACTAAATATCATTCATTATTACCTTTCCTGACTTTGAATGTTAAATAGTAAGGCTAGAATTTCTTTTGAGTTGACCAGAGTTGACCGGAATGTTTACCTTAGTCTAGTTTATGGGAAAAGATATGGTCATATTCTCAGAAGAAAAAAGTCATAATTAGAAAAAGAAGACCAAACATTGTAAAAAAAAAAATCATCCTACTTAAAAGTATATCTAAAAATCCGTGGGAAAATTCTTCTGAAGTTCACGGACTGAATAGAATAAAAAATAATATAGATATTCAATTAAATGGTTAATTTTATTAGCAAAAAAAAAAATCAGGCACAGCCATAGAAGTACAATAATCTTAATTGACATTGGATTTATAGCCTCCTGTTGCACTGCCCAGCAACTTTCTACTAGGCCTAGGTTTATACGAATTTTGCTGGCCACTTCACGATAAAGAATGGGAATTTTCTGACGGTGTTTGCTGAATTTCGGCATGGTTGATATATTATTGAAAGAGGATGACAGTAACATTTTTAAGAAGTAGCGATAAAGTGCATAATAAGAACAATACATGGAATTTAAACTGATAAGGAATTATAACATCTGTAACAATTACGATCTCCATTTATCATTTACTCTTTAATATTCTCGATAATTAATTTTCGAGGTAGACAGTTCTCCTATATCTGTTATTACCAGACCAAAATAAAAGAGAGGAATAAACCCCACGACACATCCATATACCGGTTTTACTCAATTCAGAGGGTGCCATACATAAAATCCTTCTTCCGTCAACCTTCGAGATAAAATTTGTGATATCGTATCGACTTCTTGTAACATTTTTTTGATGGTAAATAGATAGTATGTAAGGTTATGTTGAAATGCCGCAGGATCAAAGGATTATTCCGTTCTATATTCTTATGTTATTCTAGACCGACAATAAGTCATATTTTCTCTTAAAAATTTCTGTCAGCATCAATGCCAAAGTTGTGTTATGTTGAGTTCCATATGTTGAGCAACAGAGAGAGTAGCGTGCATCGCTCCTTTCGTAGCCATTTTCATTTAAATGCAGTTAGCAGATCATATGGTCGACAAAGAACACAAAATCCTTCCTACGACCAGAATACTCTTCACCAATTCATATGGACAGAACAACTTTTATCAGTTAAATTCAATTGCAACATGATTAGAAAAATAACATATGCAGTGAAATGATCCTAATACGAAAATACGTAATATTTATCAATTTGTAGTTAATGTAAAATAATGGGGTAATAATAATTGATTAATTAATTCAAGGAAGGTAAATTTTCTGAAGCATTATAGGTTTATAAATTACTGTCATTTCTATTTTCAGTTAAGGTTAAATTGCTTATTTAAATAATAAATTCTCATTGGTTATTCTGTTGGTTAAACTACCATCGCCCTCGCAACTGAAAACAAGATACGTGCTTGGCTATACAAATACCGTAAAATGTCACGCATAAACAAAATCATTTTATTCTCATCTTATCATACAAAACAGAATATAATTGAGAGTTGTCACGCCAAGCTGTTTTTCTAAAGATGTCCTTGTAATCTTGAATTTTTTTTTTCAAAAGAAATTTTAAATATTCAATATACTATGTTAAGTTCTTTGGAAAAAAAGGCTAAATTTGTAGCAAGACTGCAATTTCAAAACTACAATCTAATAATTCTGCAAATTCAAGGTAATCTTAATATATAAAAGGCAACTGACTAACTCACTCACTCACTAATAGACGCACAGCCGAAACGTATGAACTTAGGAACTTCAAATTTTATGGATGGGTTCCCCTTATGACATAGGCGCTCATGAAGAATGGATTTTTGGAAATACCACCCCAAAAGGGTGGAAACGGAGGGGGGGGGGTTCTTTCCAAAACCGTATGAGTTGGAAACACGAAATTTGGCATGAGTATTCTTTGTCAAAATCGAAAAGATATATAATCGATATTTGCATCCTAAAGGAGAGGCAAACTTTCTTGAAGGATCCACCTATCTCGGAAACTGCTTAAGCTAGAAACGTGACACTTAAGAAACATACTATTCTTACAAATTGAAGGAATACAAGTTCTAATGTTTTTCGAAAAAAAAAATACCCGAAGAGTGAACAGAGGGGGTGGGTTTCTTTAATAAAGTGTTCTAAATGACTCATCAACGCACAGCCGAAACTTCTAAACATAGAAACTTTAAATTTTAACCCTTTAGAATTGGGTTAAACGTTTTCTCAGGTTTGACAATTGTTTCCCCTAAGGGGCTGGAGAAGGACTGAAAGGCGCAGGAAGTATTATGACTCCTGAACTTGATGAAATTTGATATCTACTGGGATTTTGGGCTACAAAATACGAATATAACATTCATTTCTAACGATTACGTGATTTTTTTACTGAATGGAAAAGGCTCGAAGTGATCTCACAATTACAATTTCTTCCTTCTCCACACCAGAACAACTCTTTTTTTAACCCGGGCGAAGAACGGGTATTTTGCTAGTAATTGTATAAAACACTTTGTATGAACTTTACTATGCCTTGAAACTCTTTCAGAAAATAGTTTGATACTGTTTCCTTTCCAACAATATTGCAAGATGAACAGTAATTAAAAAAGAAATTCATTTGTTTCATTTTCTTCCAATAATATTTTTATACTTATGATTTTCTAGAAGCATGATTGACATTTAATAATGCGCTATTTTACGCTACTATATTAGTAAAATAATATTAAACCTCACGTTATAGCTCTAGAATTTTTTGCTGCATACCGTAGTGCAGAAACGAACTTGCAGTAAATAACATATTTTTTTGCTATTCTTGAATAAACAAAAACAAAATACCATTAACTCTGATGTTGTGCTATAGTGATATTAACAGCTAAAACATTAACCGATGAAATGACCCGAATGATCATTTTTTTTTATCTTTTATATTTCAATACAACTAATCAAATAAAATGATATTTGATTAAACTGGTCACTTGCATTTAAGTAAAAGATCACTCATCATTAAGTATAACGAAAGCTATGTTTGTATATCCGATAGACGCCATCATTATCATGAGCTATGTGTATTATACACGGTTGTTAACATTAAAGTTTCTCTACGTAGAGGGCTCTGGAGCGCGTTCTAAGGCTCCAAATGAAAAGAAATTTGGTCAACAGATACTTCAAACAATGAACTCGCCGTTTATTGAAAAAATAATTAAACAATAGTACAAAAAAAAGGCCAATAGATGGCGCTCTAGCAGTACAAATCACTTGAACAGCGTTACAAATGTTCAATGTGTCCGCCATTGTTGTCAACACCGTTTTCCATTCGTAAAACGGCATTTTCTATCGCAGAACTCGTTACGTCTGCTGGAATTGCTAGAACATGACGTCTAAGACTGTCCTTCAGATCTGACAAAGTTTTACATCTTTCACGATACACGTAGTTCTTAAAAAAAAAAAAAACCCATAACCAGAAGTCAGATGGAGTGAGGTCAGGTGATCGGAGAGGCCAAGTTGTCTGGAAATAATGGCTGATAACTCGTTCATTTGTGAAGTGCTGCCTTAATAAATTTTGAGCATAACATTGGCTTTTCTCGTGAAGTGCCGGTAAACATCCAATGCTTTTGAAGAGCTTTCTTTTCATTTTATAGATTCAACATTTCGCAATACCGTGATGCGACCTCCAATCAGAGAGCGACATGTAGCCAGTGATGAAACTCTTCGCTCCGCTCGGCACTTGGAGCGAATTTGACGGAATTGCTTCTTGTCTTTCGTTAATTCTTGTGTTACTTTTTAGTACAGTATCTGCATTATTTAAGTTATGTTTTTAGAGTAACACATGGTTTTTGTTTTTACATCAGTTATGGTTAGCTTTTCTTCAGCGCCATTCTTTGGCCATCTTTTTTTTTTTACTGTTTTATTTTTTTTTTTCAATAAACGGCGAGTGAATCATTTGAAGTATCTGTTGTCCAAATTTCTTTCCCTTTGGAGCCTTAAAACGCTCTCCAGAGGCCTCTATGTAGAGGAACTTTAATGTAAACAACTCTGTATTTTATTAAGGTTTCATTTTTAATTTGATGAGTTAAAACGCATTAATATAAAGACAAATATTAACAATCCGTAAGAATTGGATTTATATATAAGCAAATAATTGAACAAATTTGATAACCACGATGGACATTTAGTATAGCTTAAACCTACAATTTAAAATTAATTCAAGAGCCACATTCAGCTGTATTTCATTATAGAAATTATCATCAGACTTGTCATCCGTTGATCCGTTTAATTTATTATTATGGCAATATTATTTATTTTTTATTACATTATTTTATTTCTGCTCAAATTTCGGAACTTTTGAAATAGAGCAAAAAAATAATCCATATAAATATAAATTATAAACAAATAACCAAAATTATACTGCTCGCGAGTCATAACAATTGTATAGCAACTGTTGTCAATGTAAAATCAAGTAACCTAAAATGAAATCCTTTAAAAAAGCTAATGTTCTAGAGGTTTGTGTTAAAGGGTCTCAAATGTTTATCCTGATACACTAAACTTGGAATTGGAAGTGAAGTTAAGTATTTGAAAAGACTTATATGTTAGGATTTTAGAGAATTGGAATTATGAAATCGGTGCTAGTTTTATACTCTTTTGTTATAATAAGCAAGTTTCTTTTTTAACATTTCTTTTTATTAAAATACGACTTTTCTGATTTGTGAGTGTTTCACGATACTCAAAATATTAAGTTCTATTCGCTTGATTATTGCTCTTTTTTACTCATCGGGAATCAGATATCTGTGACTGGATTTTAATGCTGATCTCGGGTCACAGAATTTCCAGATATTGGAAACGTAGTCAGGTAACATGTTGTTTGGTATCGTACATCGCTATACGATCCCCCATAATAGAGAAATGATTGTAAGTTCATAGCGTATTCTTGATTTGGGAGTTACTTAATTTGGGAGATTAATGAAAAAAGTTATCCTATATCTCGTAAAATTTTGACTCATTCACAATTTTGATAGTAATGAAGAAATACTTTCCTTAGTTTAAAATTGAATTGCTTTTAAATTTCACTCGTAATCTTATTTTCATCTCTTATCCTATGAAATACTTGCATTTGATTCTCAACTGTGTAGGTTCTGTTTCTTCCCATAACTATACTTACGCTTTAATATTTATTGTTATTCTAATTTATTCAGACTTTTAATTTTTAAAAGTAGCCTTTCCTTCTAAAAGCAATAAAAAAAAAGCTCAGTTTAGTTCTATTAATAACTTTGTTGGGAATTAGTCTTTAGCTAATTAATCATGATTACGAAATAAAGTTGAGACCATGGAACAGACGTTTCGAGTTTATTAGGCTCTTCTCAGCCAGTGAAAACCTAAAAGGCGTACTTGTTGTTATGATTATGAATTGTTGCTTTTCCTTCTACCCTTTAGCGGGTTTATATTTTTTACTTTGTGGTCAAATACCGTGTGAGAAACAAACTGTGTTGACCAGGGTTTTTGAATTTCACATTTTGTTGTTGGTTTTTATTTTCTTGTCTTTAGTTTTCAAAGGTCACTTTGTCCATCACTAGAACAAAAAAGAGTTTATTATAAAAAAAAGGTATCAGTTCTTAGCTGAGGTTTGGTAGTTGGTAGAACAATTATGCTTTGAATAATAAAAGCAACCAATCGATCGAAACTTGTCAATACACCTTTACGAGAAACCTAGCCAAATGAGGTCATTCTTTTTAACATTTTTCTCCCCTTTGAATTGAATTAATGGCTTCGATTGAAAGTTTTTCTTTCTTTCCTGAAAACGAATCGATAAACAGTTGCAGCGAAAAGAGGGCAACGTCTGGTCCCAGATGATCCATTCACATCAGTGTTTGTAATAACGATAGCTATTTCACTCCGACAAAACTCCGTTATTACGGTACGGTCTTTGCAGATAAACAAGTATGGATATGATTAATGATATAGAAAATGTAAGAGCCTACTTTACGGCTTTTCTTTCTCGTTTTCTCTTTTTATTCTAGGATTTATCTGTCATTATTGTAAATGACCGGGCAAATCTATCAGGGAAAGTTTTAACGGCAGGTGAGTGAAATATTTACGACGTTGATGATGGAAAAATCCATCTGCTCAATATTTAAACAAATTTAAAGATTTTCAAAACATTCTCAGGTTTGTATTTGTTAATGTTTTTATTTTTAAAAATATTAATGACCAATCGAATTTCTGGTGTTTCCCCAAACGTGTACATTTCACAGCGGATTGCAGATGAAAAACTGAAACAAAATTAAATTTAGGTCTCATCAATTAATGTAAGAATAACACATAATTCAGATTTCTCTAGCAATTAATTGCTGTAAAATCAACAGAATTCATTAAGCACAAACTCATGCAGTGAATGAAAAAACTTTTCTGCTTCGGTTTCCCAGAGCACTTACCAAGTTCATTTGCATTCAATAATTAGCTTGAACCAGAGAACATTAAAAATAAACTAAGAATCACTACTTTAAGTTTAATATACTGAAATTAATATAAAATTTTTAATATTACTGCAATTATGAAAAGCTTAATAACACTATTACGGCTATTTTTGATATCTAACATTTGATAAATTACAACTAACTTCAAAAAATCAATTGGAGTTCTCATTCTAAATCCTATCTTTTAAGATGAATGGTAGTTTTAAGTCAACGACGTTTTCAGCTTCCATTTCTAATTTCTTACTTCCAGATGAATATTATCTATATTAATGGTCCCTTGTAAGAAAAGAAATAGGAATCTTGCAGTTGATAGTTTAACTCATCATTAAAGCTAAGTTTCTAGCGACAAGTAATTGCGTAAAGAAGGACAGAATTAAATTAACTTAAAATTAACTTCTAAACTTCTTTATCCTTTTTCCTTATAATAGTATAATTGACATAAAAGCCAAAATACCTTTTGATAACTTTGCTTATGATATTAAAAGAAAGAAGTTCAAAAAATCTTAAAAGGCGATTTTTTTCCTTCAAATGTTTTTTAAAATGTAGGCTATTTATAATCTACATATTTTTTTAAAGTTTCTAAAACGGCAAACAGGAGACCTATATTTTCAGCTACAAAAATATAGGCAAAATAATAATGAAAAGCCTACACTTTTTTCATATTTTAATGTAGCTAATTGCAAACAAAACAAGTTTTTCTTTTTTTGAAAAAAAACAAAAAAACAAGTTAGGCCTAATTAAATTCGCATTACTTGTTTAAGTTCTCGAAATCGGATTAATTTTCATCACATTAATCCTCGCGCTAATTAATAGCTTGAGTATTATTTAAGACAATGAAATATTAGTAATAATAGGATAGAAATCCATTGTTTAAATTCTAATGTTTTTTATGGGAATTTTTTGTCGTATTCTTGCTTTAATTTCTCGATAAGGACCTAGTCGAAAAAGTTTTCAAATATAAAAATTAGATCGTCTCTAGTACTCAAATATTCATACTAAGTTTCAAGAGGATCCATCGAGCAGTTCAAAAGTTATTAGGGGACACGAACTTACATATAGAAGATCTTTACTTTCCTAGGAAAAAACTTAAATATTGATAGAAAGAAAAACTAACTCACTTGAAACTTGTTAAGAAAAGATCGACTGAAAAGAGTGGTTATATATTTGAAAGTTTTGTTTGTTTTTGTCAATTAATTTAGAAATTAATAAATTCCGCAGTACTCTTTTTAAATATGACATTACATAACCTCTCGTGTCTCTGTATAGATCTCTTTGTTAAATAATAACATAAAATTAGTTGATTTCTAACTTTGGATTGTTTTAAAAGTGAAGATAAGACTTTTCGCTAAAAGATCAGTTACGCCTAGAAGAATATTTTCGAAAAAATATATAAGGAAGAACCATACTCATCATAAGCTGGATAGAATTTTAAGGAAAAAGTTCATTGCTGAGAACTTCACCATAAAAAAATATAATCTGGCAAATCTTGTCTTTTTTCAATCGAAAAATAACAAGATGGCTCTTCTTAAGATATATGTACTTAAATCTTGTATATTACACATATCAAAATCATCATACATATATTCTTTTCCACTAACTTCTTTTATTGACGATATTTCGTTTTCTTTTGCGGAAAACTTCATCAACTTTTGAGGACAAGATTTTTTTTTCTTTTTCCTCTACAGAATTGGTTAACCGATCCTATGCAATAATCTTTTCAAAGTAACAATATACAATAATTAAATACTTTAACATTCAATGTACCAAACATCCATGTCAATACCACAATATACAATAATTAAACCTACTTAGATTTAATTTAAGATTAAAACTCGTGTCCAAATAATATATAACAATCTCTTCTAATGAATAATTACTCAAAAATGTTATAAATCATGACGCTATGATAATATTGCCATTAGCAACCTTTTAACTTCTTCCACTGGATGATCTGAAGGAAAATCCATATGAAGAGATTGTTATGTATATTATTTGGACACGAGTTTTTTCATCTTAAATTAGTAGGTTTAATTAGTGTACATTGTTCTATTGACACGGATGTTTGGTACATTGAATGTAAAAGGATTTAATTATTGTATATTGTTACTTTGAAAAGATGATCGGTTATGATCGGTTAACGAATTCTGTAGAGGAAAAAAAGAAAAGAAATTTCTTGTCCTCAAAATAAAAACCTGATGAAGTTTTCTGCAAAAGAAAACGAAATGTCGTTAATAAAAGAAGTTAGTGGAAAAGAATATATGTATGATGATTTTAGCATGGCTCTTCACTATCTTCTGATGTACCACTTGAATAAATAAACAAATTACGGTAATTTTCACTGTTAGTTTTTGTACTTTCACAGTTTTGATCATGTAAAAACGAATAACTAGTAAAAAATATGAAATTCACCCAAATTTCACTCAATGGCACTCAATGTGGCACTCAAATTTTTGAGAATCTTTATAAATAATTTATCTTTATTTTAGATCTTTATAAATTTGTTTCGATTTAATTAAAATTACTTTTTCAATATTATTCAAATTGTAACTGTTTCTTTGGCAAAAAATTGAAACTATTTTATTTAAACAAAATTTCACTAATTTAAAAAAACCTTATTATGACTAACTTTCTCTAAAGAAAGTAAAAATAAACAATGAAGTTCATTTACAAACAGTGCAGTGATCACAAGTGAGTGATGCAAGTGCTTAGTGACAATCCTTGATTTATTCAAACATCAAGAATGCCAACGCCATCTGGCCTTTCGTTGCGCTCTTTCGAAATGCAAATCCCAAGAAACAGAAAACTCAATGTTTCAGACACAGAGAAAATAAAGTTGTGTGGGCTTAAAGACTGTCTGCGTTTTTTAGAGATCAAATCATTTAATTATAGATCAGAATTCATTAAACTGTAAATCTACTTCTAAAAATTCAAAGAATTTGATTGAAGATTAAATGGCTTTATTTAATCAAATATTAAAATATCTCTTCAAACAGATATTTTGGACAAAACTTGTGTTGTAAGTAAATTTAGTATTTATGAGCTAGATGAAATATTGTAAAGGAAAAAGAAAGTAAAATACACTATCTGGACAAAAGAAATAGAGCACTCGTTACTTCCAAACTGACAGTAGTATGTCATTCATTGACAATATGGTGTAATGATATTCCATGCAATATAGGAGAAAGTTTCTCACCAGGTGTTGAAACATTGTTTCACGGTATTTTTCCGTACGAGCGACAGTGAAGCACGTTAATGATGTTGCGCAAGTTAATAGACATTTTAAATAATTTTGTAAGATTGAGGATGGATCTCTAGGCGACCAGCAAAGCTCTTGAATATCCACCTCAACCAACCATTCTCGCTGACTCGCTTTCTTAATGAATGTATTGTCATTTTGAACTCAATCTATTGCCAAAAAAATTGGGAGCAGAATTTTCGAAAATGCTTCAGGTATCTGAATCTTTGAGTAAACCCTCCCCGCTTGCGGTGTTAATCCGTACCACGACAAGAGCGAAACTAAGATATTCCTATAACCAAAACTTCAAAATGGCACTAAAAATTAGTTAGTTACATACTGTTGGTATTTAACACCCAGATTATTCTCTCCATTTGTCAATGATTATAATCTCCAGAGAATGCAATTCCATTATTCTTTAATCCAAATTCGATAAACCTCTCTTCAGAAGATTTTTACAATTCTTGCAGTGATCTAACAGTGTTTTAGACCTGCCATTTTAGTAGGCAATCTGTACGTCATCAGATGGCCATAGCGTGATGGTCAAGAGATTGCCTCGGTTGCTGTAAAGTAGAGCAAGTTCTATTTTCAAGTAGAGCAGGTTCTATTTTCAAAGCCGATTGCCATCCCATTTGCAGCAATAATCTGAAATCAACGCACCTGATGTTGAATTGTAGAACTTGAAGTCCACTCACATTTATATGTTTAATATAAATTAAATGACTACAAAATTGATTGTCCTGAACAGAAGTCATCATTTCACAATGCTCTCGTAGATGTTTCCAAAAATATCTTCAATATTAATCAAAATCATAACAGATTTCCGTCCTATAAATATGAAGCTATAGACAGATTGAATTCTCGAAAACATATCGTCGCTGACGAGAATTAAAGAGGAATATCGAAACTGAAACTGAAGAAATACAAAAAGATAAAAAATGAAATACATATTTGCTGTTTTAAGTAATTGGAAACATTCTCTCTTAAGTAAAGCGTAGGTATGACGACAATCGAGTGTAAATATTTCGTCTAATGGAATTCGATATGGAAGAGTGTAAGATAGAGTTTTAAAGCTTTTTAGTGATTGACAATTTACCCTCACTGAAATGGCTTAAAGGTTTAGGTGCTACTGCTCAATAGTATAAAAAGCGCTGACCTATGCTGATATGTAGAAGCATTTCGGGATCTATCCAATGTAAATATCTATGCCCACACAGTGACGCAGCCATATCTCCCATCGTCGTTGCCTTCTGTGAGATGTTTCAATCTTCCTGCACATGGTTTTCGACTTTCTTTGCTCCAGTTGACCACGTAGTTTTAGCAAGTTCGTAACTCAGCAACTGATTTTTTTTCAAACATATTATCGAATCATTGTAACTACTTGAAAATCGGGAAGCTCCTTGCTACAACTAATTCTACTTCCTTTGCTTGCCTGCGTGATATGTAGCTGTGTTATATCATCATATTCACTCTTTTGATAAGTCTTTGCGCTGTAGCTTAGCATAAATAGAGAAAGTTCATGCATTTTTAAGCACCTGGACACTTATGATCAGGTAGTGCATTTAGAATTTAGAACAACCTTTTTCAAAAATCAGAATTTCTTAATTGCTTCATTCAGGCAACATTTTTGGTGAATTATAATGATCTATTTGCTGATCCATTAGTTGATAATATATCCGGAGATATTCTTTAGTAAGGAAGTTACCTGATTGATCAGTCTTTGTATATAATCAATTTTATTACTTGGCTAAGTAAATAGTTTCGTTTTCAATTCTTTTACTCCTTTATTTCATTATTTATCCACTTCATTATTTTAATTTCATTATTTATTTTGTGAAATCCTAGATAGCTCGAAGCGCCTCAATCCAAGCTTCAAAAATGCTTCTTTAGTGTAGATATTTATCACACTTCTGAGTTTCTCGTGTTCGAGTCAGTTCACGTCGTTGAACCAGGTCTTAAATATTAAATCACTGAAGCAGACCTTCCAACTTAACTTAGCGTAAAGACACAGGACCGCAATTCGGGCAAAGGAGCTTTGGGTTCAAACATCTCACACCTCTGCATTTTACGGTACTTAAAAAGAAACAAAAAAGAGGATGAAATAAAAGAGATAAATCTTCTACTCTTTACCAACTCTGAAGACTTGCTACTAAATTATAAAAAAAAAAATCTAAATTTTTCTGAGGAAAAAGAAATGTACCACAGAAATATATCAAAATATTAATAAATAAATAAATAAAAAAAAACTTTCTCAACCATTTATTCTCTACAAATTCTGTTCTCTCCAAAGGTGGAACAAACACCCTTCGGCAAATATCTATCGCATTTATCATGCTCTGGTCGTCAGTACCAAACCGTATGCCAAGATTTCTAAGCAGACAGATCAATAGAATACAAACTGCTATCGTTTTTGAGGGTCATGCATTGTTCAATGATACGACATTTATTACATTCTTTGAACTTTCAGGCTGTAAAGAGATGAGAGATCCTCGGATTTCTGTAATGATCTAAGAACGCTCACGGTTTCCATCGCATTTTATCCTGTAACTTGGATAACGTTAGTCCGGCCATTGGAGACATTAATAATGATAGTGGTCCGTAGATTCTGCCTGATAATGGACGACGACACTTTTTCAATCACTGGCGGATTAAAAGGGGGGGGTAGCAACTGGTCTGTAGACGGGGCCCACAATTTATGCAATTAAATAATATACTACCATAAAAAGTTAACGAGGAATTGCATGCATCACTTACGTCACATTCGAATTTATAAATTTGCTCATTTGCAATAAGTGCAATCGAGCGTCACAGTTAGTCAATGTATAAGTCAGTGATTTTGATACGTGTGTCAAATATGCCGCTTAAAAACGCAATTTGTTTTTAGTTCTCCAATTTTATTAACTCTTATCAGGGAACTATAGAAAGCAAAAAATTAAAAATACAATAGATTTAAAATCTCCAGAATATTTCGACGTTAGGAAAAAAAAAATTAATAAACAAATTATTTCATTTACAAATTTAGATATCACCTACAGTCAAAGATGCTTAAGATAATAAAGAATTAAAAGGAAAAAAATAATATCTAAAAAAAACCAAGATAATTAATGCTTTTAGACAATGTCAAAAGCAAAGTGTCCCCATAATATGCACAATTTTATAAACAAACTTTTATAAACAAAACTTTATCGGAAGCGACCACTTTTGATCCCCCCAACTTCCGATCAGGGATGGTCCTAGAGGTCTGATTTTTTGGTCGTGGTCACTTACTTTTTGATGCTGAACACAATGGTGAAGGTTTTGGTCCCCTATGTTTTACAGGAAATCTGTAATCTAGGGGCAGCTAACATTGCTTTTATGCTGTCTGGATGTCACACTCTGTAGCGAATATCTCTAACCGTTTGACCGCTACAGAGTGTGACATCCAGACAGGATAAAAGCAAGAGCGGTCCCCTAGCGGTTTTACAGACCAGCTGTAACCTAGGGGCCGCTAATAAAAGGGATTACTCGAATAAACTGTTCAGTCTTCAATAATAGATTAACTTTTATACTTAATACTTTTTATTTTACATTATAATGATATAATCATAAGCCAAATTTCAACTGAACTCAAATAACGAAGACGCGATACGCTTACTGTCCATGCTCGCTTCGAAGTCCTCTGCGCCATCTACACATTGGACAGCATCCGTTAGTGTGTCATGGAAATACGATAAGAGATGGGAGAGCACGAAAAAGAATAATTAGGCAACATATATACGCTATATTGTACAACATGTAGACATTCGTGATGAGGTTCTCTTACAAGTGTGGATAGGGTTTAAAAATAGGTTTATTTCATCCGATATAGACAGTAATGTTAACATTCAAATCTTAAATTTGATATTGATTAATGATTTATTCGTCGATTAAAGAACGATTAAATAATTTGAACAATATTATAGAAGTGATTCTTAAAGGTCTGCAAACACCACAATCTAATTAGAAGCAGACAATTTTCGTGAATTGTTTAACATAAAATTTGACGTAGATCACCGCACTATTCTTTTAATTAATTAAGGGTGTACATTTTTGTCCAATGTTCAAAAGCTTCTGTAATTTGCATGAGTTACTTATCGTCACTGAATTTTTACCCATTTTTTCTTCTTTCAGAAAAGACAAACTGTTTCGGAAATAAAGTAGATTAACTTTTCCTACTTTCATCGCCCTTTTTTCTGCGAAACAGGCTTAGATTATTCGGTGAGATATAGACAATTTTGAAAGCTTTTTGGCCTGTGAAAACTGTAAAAGAAAATCACAAAAGCTATGGAATCTTTACAGCCCATATTAATTTTGTTATTTGTCTTAAGAGGTCCCACTGGCAGAAGCAGAATAACCGTGTGAGTTATTCATCAACTGCATAAATCTGGCTGACGACTCTGATAAGGAAAAGAATCTGTCTCAGACAGCCATTGTTACCAACTCATGTCTTCGTGAAAGCCATTCAGTCTTGTTTTTTCCGATTTTTCAGATTAAACCGTCATTTAATGAAGTCCTTTTTTTACTTTAAAAGGCAACGTTAGGTCTGGATGTTAATTAGGGTTTTTAGGCCTAATTTAAAATTCAGGCCTAAATTTGCCTTTTTACTGCTGAAAAAAGGCTCAACTTACTCCTGATAACTTACTGCTGATACTGCATTTTGTTTCCATTGAAAAGGTTAGGTTAGATTAGGATGGATTAGGTACAGCCAAATTTTACTAATTTATATTTAATTTTAAATTTGAGCTAATACTTTCACTCGGTTAATTTCTTAGAAAACCCTGCTGTAACGGAAACACTTATGGGAAAAAATAGGGTTACTTTCCAGCGGAACATCTTTACTGTATACTTTCGCTACCCGTTACCATAAACATATCATTGCGTATACCATTCTTATAGAGAAGTACATTCTCATAGTACAATGCGTATTTTGTATAAAGGTATTTTAGGTTGTGTTTAAAAAAAATCATGCATAGCAGAAGTTCAACTGAGAACACATGGGACTCACATGGAGACAATTATCAGCATCACCTCGAGACTTGTCAACACAACTGAAACCGTGAGAGAAGAAGGCCGTAGATTCCTTTGGTGAAGCTCGTATCAATGCTGCGCACTGTCTTTCAGATTGCTACTGCGCAAGGTCGGGAATGGATGTGAGGATGCCCCTTTTTTGGCAAAATTGGTTTATACTTTTATAGAAGAGGATAAGAGAATTCGCGGGATCGGTCAGCGAATTACGAGAAAGTACAGTATTTTTGAAGGCTTAACTTATTAAAGGGTTCGTTTTGCACATATTATTTTCAGAATTTGGATATTTCCTGTAACTCCGGAATATTTCAAGTTGTCTTATTAAAAAAAATGGAATTCATCTGGTTAATGAAACTAGTTGTTAAGATACCCTCTTACTGAACTGAAATTGCAAATTCATAGAGAACATGAGGCCTTGTCTAATTGGTGAACAAAAACAAAATTACACCGTCCGGTAGAGGTTAAAAGAAGCTAAGAAACGTGAAATTAAAAAGTGCATATCCCTTCAGGATTTATCGACCAGTGGGTTGAAATTACAAATGATGCAAATAAGCATTCGATTAATCTGGCAGTGTAGCTATTCACTAACTCTTAATCTAATAGTCGTTAGAAAAATATTAACTTTATCACAAATAAGATTTTAATACGATGCATATACATCAGAAGATTTAATACTATTTTTTGTATTTAAAAGAACTAGTGCAAACACACATGCATAAAAATCCATATCAAAGCAAGAGCAGATTAAAAATATACCGTATTATGTTTCAGAAACGATGATCGGCTCTCATTATCGATTTCACAAAAGGACCTTATTACCGTTCCCAGAAACATGTATTTTTAATATTTTATTGTTTTAATGAGGATTTTATAAAATATGTTTGCTTCAAATATATACAACTTTTCTACAGAGATTAAGACTGAAAAACATTTTATACAATCGAAATCATTCCTATTTACTTTTTCTTTTGTTCCCGGAGACATGTGAATTTGTTTATTGGTTTAGTTTTCGATGTGCACGTTTTCATCTTTCTTTTTCTATCTTTCATTCTGTTCTTGATAAATTTCACGTTATCCATCGCTTTTACAGTTTTCGCAGATCCATTAAACATAAACGTTTTTAATTGAAATTTTTGTATAATTTCAATATATTCCCATGTTTACTTCTAAGGTCGAAATCATTTTTTTAATCATGCAGATTCTATTTCGCTTTTCTTTTTGAATGGTTTAGGTTTTATTTTCCCACCAGTTTGGGATGAACTGTGCTTCTCAGTTTCTGGAATTCTTTCCTCAAGTTTTTATTTTCTTCATTGTGTACAAAGAAACTAATTTACAAGTAGAGTTATTTTTTTTAGTTAATTTTGATATTAAGTGTGTCATCGAATCATAAATTATCTAAAGAAATTAAAACTTCCTAATATTTTAAAGCTTTTGGAAGTATTAGCGGCTAATTCATAGGTGAATATTTCAAATAAAGGGAAGTAGTAAATTAAACTACTTTTTGCTACTAAATGGCTTTGAAGATTTTGAAATATAGAGTCAGCATCCTTTTAATTCAAAGAATCTGTCTTGAAAAACAAAGTGTTTTCATTTTACAATATTTGCTTACATCCAGTGCTTTAGCTGAGTATTGTTGATTTATTGTCAACTCCATGGCTTCGTTAATTACGTAGATACAAGTTCCATTGAAAAGAATTTGACATTCGAATAATTAATATAATTCAACTCCTTTTTAAGGATTCTCTGAAACACTCCTTTTATGATAACATACAAATGAATGTGTCAATTCCATGTTTTTGTAAAACTGCTGAGTTGACATATTGCACATGGATTTCATTGCATTAATAAAAAGAAGACAATTGAATTTAATTACTTTCCTGGCAACAAAAGAGAAGGCAATCTAACAAATGCTCTGTTTCAAATGTCTCGCTCCAAGAATTGGGTTATTGAATGTCTAATCATTCGTTTTCAGTCTATTAAGGATTCTGGCACGTGTTAAATGTTTCTCATTCGTCCAAAAGATAGTTTTTCTCTAAAGATGTTAATATAGAATTTCCGATCTTTACAGGTTGAGTATGGTCTTCAAGTGCAAATAAAACGTGCGTAAGTACTGGATAGTGGGGATGGTACAGCATTAAAGCCAATTTCACTTTGTTTAGAGGCACTTCTATCAGCGAACAATTTCCTTTTTTTCCCCGGTTCCAATGTTCTTTTTCCAATTATTTTTAAAATTCTATACTACTCCCCAACAGTAACCTTAGATTTCTGAAGGCTTACTTCTAATTTATATTATAGGCGAATTTTTCACACATTTCACGTATTTATTTATTTTATCGCGGAAATAAACTAATGTAATTCTTCCATAATAATTGCTAGTTTTTTTTTAATAGATCTTTAACAGATATTTCCTTCTTAAATCCATTTTAATATCAAATTCAATATTGTACGGAGAATGTAATAAACCCTTATCATCTTTTTTTTTCTTTTGGGATGCCTCGTATTTAAATACCACATTGGAATTGGGATATAAGCTGCTATCACACGTTCCCTGCACTGCTTTTAGCTAATAAAATTGATAAATGATTTTTCTCATAGACAACCAAAATGGAATTTAAGGGAAGATTGGAGAAGACTTAACAAGATAATCCTCAGTCTTCAGAAAGATAGGAGAGAGGATGGTCGAATTGTCCAGTGATGATTTTATTACCTCTCAACTATTCTGACTGACTCTTTTATATAACAAACTTTTCAAACATTTCATTGATCTTTTAAAAATTTACCTTATTTAAAAAAAGTATATCGTAAAATATACAACATCGATAAATATTCCAGAATTTCTTGGGAAATATTCGTTTTAAGTTATTAAAATTATAAATTTAATTATAAAATAATCAGATGAATTAGGTTTTTTTTTCATTAATAGGGAATTTTCCCATAGTAAAATACAATGAACTATATTTTAGTAAATTTTGGAATTACAGATTATTTTTATATCTAAAAATAAATTATAATTAAATTTGACTTTCGTAAATATTTTTTTATTAAAACATTACAATGTTGTTTATTACTTTTAATTTATATACCTTTTAATAGTATTAGATTAAAAAATTAGCAAATTTTTCTAGAATTATCTTCACATTAATCTAAGTCGTAATTCATTAAGTTAAGGAAGTGTTACTGATGGATTGTAAACATTTCAATTTCAAAGCATAAATGGACAATGTAGCCAGTGTTCTTGAGGAATCGTCTTTGCGTAGGCAGTTGTAAACTTTAATGAATGTTTTACTATCAACAAAGCTTCAAGTGTCTTTTTTTGAAGCCAATCTTGGCGATTAAAGGCTTGTGTCTCTGATTTTTCATCTTTCCTGTGCACAACCACCCCTTCCTTCAAACACGACTCTCCACTCTGGTTGAAATCCCATCTGCAAACAGAACACCCCCTGCTGACGACTGAGATTAAACAGGAAGCCACGTGCCGGCATCACTCACATACCCCTTCTCAGCAAATTCACGCTCACCAGAACGATACAAGCTGCCACAGTAGAATCAGTCCGTAACGACCCAGTTGCAGCACCCTTTAAAACTACTTCATATTTATCGCCTAGGATTTATTGGCTTCGGAAGAAATTCGAAATAACAGCTGTCATTCAAGTATAAAAAATTGTCTGAACTATACATTTCACAAATTGATTAAAGTACTTCTTGGCTTTTTGTTTACATGCACAGCGGCGATTGATCCAGAACACTGTAATAACGGAAGAGAAATGACCTTGAACCAATTGGCAAACTGCGTAACTTAATGTAGGGAAATTTTGAGTAAATGAGACAGTATTTCATTTAAGATGAAATAGAATTCCTAAACAAACAAAAAACCTTTCTTTAGTTTAAAACATGATCTCAAATAGTATGTAACTTTCATTAATAAAAGTAGTTACAAGAACTTTATTAATTTTAATTTACTTTTTTTCCGAATCATTGATTGATTGTGGTGAATGTGGGTGGCAGGAAAGCCAAGCACACCGACCTATAGGTCTATTGTGCTATCCCACGGAAATTAGGACAGACTGAGAGAAAGTATGGTGGGAGATGTGCAGGGGGAAAGGGAGAACCCCGAGAAAACATGCCAAGCGCGGATCGTCCACCATGACGAAACGCAGGTGAGAATCGAACCCGTTACTCACAGGTGAGAGGCCAATGACTTAGTGACGACAACGCCAACCGAGCGGCTTTTTCCGAACCAAATAATTTAGTAGTTTACAGTGTTGAAGGAAATCGTAAGAATAACTGAAACTTTTATTAAAGAGTTATACCAGTTTTATGGTTGTGCCTAACAGCACAATTTAATTTTTGTTGCTTTTTTGGTTTCGGGGGTCACTGCCAGATGTGGCGGTGATCTTCACTAATGTTCTTGCCTTTCTGGGTTCTTTTATCGGGGAGGGCGGATCGGGCTGATGAGTCCATTGCAGGACGAAACAGCCGTTCCAGATTCTCTCTCATAATTGAACCAGAAAGGCATTTTATTATTCATTGTGCTGTCCTTGTTTCGTTTTTTGATTTCAATTACACCTTCTGCACGCTAAATTTTTCTTTAGGTTAAGTCACCTTGTTGGACAATTTAGTCCATTAAAAAGTCTCCAATCCTATCGTTCATTAGGAAAAGGTTTTACAGTTGTTTCTAACAGCTCAATTTAATTTTTTTTTTTTTTTTTTGGTTTCGGGGGTCACTGCCGGATGTAGTGGTGATCTTCACTTATGTTAGGGCGGATCGGGCTAATGAGTCCCTTGCAGGACGAAACAGCCGTACCCGATTCCCTCTCATAATTGAACCAGAAAGGCATTTCATTATTCATTATGCTGTCCTTGTTTCGTTTTCGATTTCAGTTAAACCAGTTTCTTTCATGTAAATTTTGTCGTCATTTCCTTTAGAAATAAGTAAAATGTTACTTTAATTTAATTCTTCTTTATTTTTTGTTTTCAAAAAAAGTTTATAAATGCTCCCTTTTTAGCCTTTTTTTTATTTTATTTAGAATTTTGAATAAATAAGCAACGCAAGAATGCTAAATAACAGCAATGTGCTCATCAATGAGCAAAATGATTATTTTATTACGATATACTGGGAAAAAAAAAGAAACCTTAATTCATTTCATTTAAGCTCCTTTTCTTTTTAGAATTTCCATAACCTTCAAATCAAGCTTCAAAAACTAAATAGGTATTCTTAATTTAGATCTGACAGTATTAATTTAAAGCCAAGACAATAGTGGTCCAGTGGTGTAGCCACAAATTGAAGCTTCTAGATTTAGCAATCAGATAGCTTAAGTCAAAATTATTGAATCCTTTGAAAATTAATTCTTGACCATTTATAGGAGATAAAACTCTCCTTTTCTCATGGATTATCAGCAGATGGACCATCCATAAGAGCTTAGGACTTAGACGAGGAGAGCATATACTTTGCAGTAAAATGAAGAAAGATGGGCTAACGTGACCGATGAGTCTTCAGAAATAAAAAGACGAAACAGTTGACGCAAGATTCTCACCTTCAATGATTCAAATTTTTTAAATGTTGCTTCCATTAAATAAAAAGAAAAAAAAAAAAAACTTTGTTATAATGCATATACTTAACTAGAGATCTGTTATGCATCACATGTCAACATGATAGATAGATCATTGATCTATCTGATAACACCTAGATCACTGATAAGCAGCAGTCTTTGACGACAGGTAAATGAAGCTCTTAACCATCAAGCGATCGAGTTACCTACTAATTGGCTTCAAATTCAAAGGATGCAAAAAGATAAGGAAGCTGTTAATTAGCAAAACAAAAATACTTTGAAAAAAAATCGATAAAATAGATAAGAATAATTAAGACAACAAAAGATAGAAGAAAATAATAAGAACTGATCTAATAGACAGAAATAAAAAACTTGCTTTTCATTTGAAATTGAGATGTGGAAGATGAAGAGTTATTATTAACGGAAAATTTTAGTATTTACATTCTAAAGAGTTTTATATACATTAGGAATTTGCTTTCATTATATGCCATAAAATAATCTCAATACTAACCATGCTCTATATAACTATTTTCTCTCAGTTTTTATTTGAAAAAAACCCTTACCTTTTACCCATAATTTTGGTTTTCGTATTAATGCACTAATTTCTTAAATACCTTTGATATGGCAAATATAATAAACTTACGATATTGCTTTCAGGAACGTTTAGGAGCAGTAAAAAAATTCCTAACTCGTTTTATTGATTCTCCTCAGAAATATAAACATCTTTTTACGATACGCTTTTTTTCCCAAAATGTTTAATGTTAAGTATTACAGTAGTTTGAATAGTTTGCATGGTTCAGTGTTCAAGTAGGAGAAAATAGAGAGCTTCTTTCAAATTCAACTACTTTCGCCTAAAAAGGAAAATACACGAACTTCCGCTTCAAATAAGGACCAAAGTTTCACAGACATAGGAGAGGTGGGGGCGGATTACGAAACGAAAATATTAAGCTGAATGCTTTGCAATCTAAAATCCATATTTTATAATGTGCTGGACTTGTGCAATATATTCAAATCATTAGCAAATATATAGATTTCTACATGAAGCAATTAAATTCCATTTTATTACATCTAAGCCATAATATAACAACTTTCTCTGAATAAAAGCAATTATTAAGCATTTCAATGACAAAAGTTCCAAACATAAAAGGAAAATAATGATAATGAAACACTTTTAAAGACGAAATGCGGAAGATTATAAAAATTAAAAAAAAAAAAAAAACCTAATTGTTTAATTTAGTTTATAATATTTTCTTATTTATTTATTCAAATTTATTATAAAGCATTATTTTGTTTCAATCTTTTTAAAATTAATAATAATCAATCAAATTAAAATAATTAATAATCAATTTTGTTGTTGTACTTACCCGTTTGTTTATTTTGCTCTTATTAAATTTTTTCATGTTTTTATTTTCTTTCATGTTCTTTCTTCAACTTTGCAAAAGATAATCAGGAAGATTCTAATTTAAATTTGGAATCTTTGTGTACTTGGAGATCCACCTCAGTAGCGTTCATTAACAATGTTGTTTTTGATTTCATTTTTTAATTTTTATCCGCTTGTTAAAATGTGGATGGTGGTGGTTAAAATAACTTTACCGGTAATTTCAATTCTAACATGTTAGTTATGACATATTCATCAAATCGCTTAATTTTCCTTATGCTATAATACTACTTGATAATTTGAGATCAATTTAAAAATCTCTTTTCTGGGTCTGTCTGTTATTTAAAGTACAATAGCAAGGAAAAAATGTAAGGAAAAAAAACCCCAGAGAAATACTTGATATAATATGTCATTGTAAATAAGATTATCAAATCGACCATCCAAATCAACTTATAACTTACATTTCTTCAGTCTGAATTTTTCTCGTTGAAGCTATTTAGTAGACTAATAAGTCTACTTTTTCTTCCAAAAGGTCTTAGGATATTGCTAATATAATGCTTTCGTAAACCACTTTCCTTATGAAAGTTTCATAGGGCCATTCAAGACCAATCTATCTCGTTTTTAAAAAAATTATTAACTTATGAAAACTGGCATCAACAGTCTCGTTTGACTGCTGATCGCATGAGCCTACTGGGGTGTCTATCCTCGAAAGAAGATACTGGCGCGAAGCTCCAAATTTAGTAAAATCTTAAAATTATTTTCTTTTTTCCAATTAAATTACTCTTATAAACTGTACAATATTAAAGTCTTCAATATGTCTTAGATTGACTAATTTTAGAGTACCAAACTAAACGAACAAAAAATTGTTTCCTTCTTATTTAATGGCTTAGCGGTTATGTCTACAGTTACAACTTTTGGGGAGAAAAAAGTGAAGTTGGATTTCTCTGAAAAATTCGCATTACAAGTTCTTTTGAATTTATTTTTTGGGAAGTTTTATTTTGGATCTTTTATTTCCATATTTTTCTGCAGTGAAAAGAGACAATGCTTGTTGTTTATCCGTACACTGAAATATGAATGTTTAGCGGGTTCATTAATTATCTTTAATTAGCGTTCATTTTTAATTTTTATAGCCAATAAATATAAAAATTAAAGCACTATTGCTTTCCTTCTAGTTGCTATAGTGTCGTCGTCTCTCAATAATCGATTAACTTGAAGGTCTTCAGAACCTCAGGATTTTTTTAATCCTTTATGTTGGTAACTAAAAACACCTTCACAGTGTTTTTTTTTTCAACTAATTTTTACGTTTAATGCATTCATCAACTTAATTAAAACTACATTTAATCGAGATTCCAATTTCCTGTTATTTCTTTCAATTTTAGTTTTTACTAAAAACCTATTCAATTTTCATTAGAATAATTGCATTAAAATAAGTAATTGAAAATTGAATTAGAGAATGTTATTTTGCACTAAAACATTGTTTCGAAACAGAGAATGCATACAAAATATTAACACAATACTAGAAACGGAACAGCTTAATAAAAACAATGCTGCAGATCCAAAAACATCTTTATTTATTTAAGAAAAAGATAAATCAGGAGACAGTTACGAGAAACTATCACCACTTTCGTTCAGAAATATCACTCAAAGGACAGGTCGTCGCAAACCAAGACGGAAACAAAACTAACACATGATTAGAAACTGAATGATTCCATTTGTATCACTGCAACACAAGGAAAATTACAATTAAAATAAGAAGTTCAAAGAACTAAAAGCCTACTTTCCTTAAAATGTATTTTTTTTTATTTCATTTTTTATTTAAACAACAAAAACGAAAAGCCAACATTTAGATTCCAATTATAATTCTTACTGAATTCAAACAATAGAAAATTTCCATTTTCCGAAAAAAACTTAATTCAATTAACATTATTTACTTTAATAATTAAATCTGATTAAGTATAATCATGTCAAATAGCGCGCAATGGATTAAAGATTTAATATTTTTTGTCTGAGACAGGGGATGGCAAATACTTCCCGCGGAACAAATACGGCTTGCGGTGACATTTGCGTGGTGCATCAACCCTTGCAATACGTTATTCTACGTAAAAAAATCTCCACACAATTAACATTTTTACATTAAATTATGACTTGATGACATTGCAAAATTCAGAGGTCTTCCCAATGTTGTTTTACTATTACAGCTTTATAAAGTCATATTTTTTTTTTCTAATTTATATATATTTTACGTCTGAAGCTATAGTATGATTATACATTCTGTTCTGACATCGATTAAAACTCAAAAAATGTTGAAGATATCATAGATAAATTTTATACATAATGTTAAAGAATTTTAAGCGATCTATTGTCTGTATTGTCGAGGACCTTCCATCAGATCTTCAACTGAAAATAATTGACCTGCCCTCCAATGACAACGTTGAAAGACAAACACAATGACAGAAACTTCAATGGCTCATACAAATGAAGGATATAATTCTTTAAAATCTTTTGCTTGGGATTGATTTCAGCATTTACCACAACATATGTTAGAAGACATTTTCACAGATGAAGTATGGTAAACATGCTTATAGGTCTCTCCTAAGTGATCAACATTTACCATTTTGATTAAAGGAAGCACACGTTTTGAACATGAGTTTCACTTAATTTTGCAACAGAAAAAAAGAATATCATTGTTCTCAATACTTCCTCATAACACCATCAGCATAAGAATTAAATCAAAGTTCACGTATGCTGTTAATGGAAAATATTAAATGATTGAAAAATAGGTTGTTTTCAGTTTTGTATATATCTGTAATCCTTTGTATTTGACTTGGTCCGCAACAACTACAAATATTTTCAAAACGTTTGCCGATCCTTCGTCTAAGACAATGAGAGATTAATAAGATAGAAATCTATTGTTTAGATGCCAATGATTTTCAACGCAACTTTTTATCTTAGGGATTAATTTCTCGAAAAGGGATTCTTTTGCCCAGTTGCAAAAGATTTCTAATATAAAAGTTGGATGTCCTCCAATGTTCAAACTAAGTTTCAAGCAAATCAACCAGGGTTCAAAGGTTATTAGGGAGATACACGTAGACACAGATTGATTGATCTGATGAGTCTCACTTTCCTATTGGATAATAGGCTAAAAATGGTTCTTTGTTAGAACAGGCATAAATTTAATTACTGTCATGCTAGGAATTAAATTCCTACTTTGTTTCTGTTACTTATTCATTTCTTTACCAGACTTGATTTTAAGGAGCTTTTTTCTTTTTAATGATGAAGTTAATTTTACGATTTTTACAAAATATTTGTTTAGCTTAAAATGATTGTTTATATTCACACAACGTAAAAAACCTGATTGTTCTGAAAAAAAAAAAAAAAAAGGTATAACTTATAAAGAGAAAATCATTTTCCTTGAATTTAATTACCAAGCTGCAGATATCTCAAAATATTTCGTAATATACAGTCCATTTCTTGTAATTATATCAGAGAGATATGTTTATTTTAGATGTATATCATGAAGTTTAAGTAGTTGAACTCAAAATAAGTAGATTTGAGTACAACCTGTGTTCGTCTACATAATATAGTATTCTGGTCTTTTATACATATAACATCTCTTTCTCATATGTTCTCAAGGAGTGTCCGAGCTTATCTTCAGCGTAAAGTATTACATTGAATTTTACATAATACTTTAGGTTTCTATTATCAAAAACAACAATGCAAGAAGTAAACAACATGTGAAATCGACAAATTCTTTGAATAGCTTCAGGAGTTTTTGCTCCTTATCGATTAAACCTTGTAACCTTTATTACGAAACTGTTCAGAAAAATAGTGAAAATTATGTCTGATATATATGTTAAGAAGTAAGCTCTTTACATAACAGTAAGCTCTTTATATTTAAAGATATTTGGGATATTAATAATAATTAATAAATTCTCAAGATAAATTCTAAGTATTTACAAAATTCTACTATTCTTAATTTATTATTTACAAAATATTTACAAAAATATAAATGTTACAGAAATTCTACTATTCTTAATTAATCTCTTAGTTAGGTAAAAATTTAAATATAAATTTAGAATTTTAAAATTAGAGGCATTGTACAAAGAATAATAATTTTTTTCCCCTATTTGATGGAAATCATTTTATAAATCTATTTATCCCTTAGGTTTCAGTTGACTTTTTCTTCTGATATTTACTTTCCAAACTTTCCCAGGTAAGGAAACTGAATATGCATATTTAATTTTTTATTTTCTTTAAATCTAGATTTCAAATCAACTGATTTAAACATTATCTTCTCTTTGGATGCTCTACTTTATTTAAGAATTTGATTAAATTCATGAACTATTAATGGTGTTTAAATAGTTTCCACTTTTTTTTTGTTTTAAGAAGGTAAATTTGCTATAATCTCTAAAATTCAAACACAGAAATTTCCGGAAAATCGAAATTAAATTTATTATTTAATTCGGAGGTAAGAAATTAAATTTCTATATTTTTTTACAAAGATGTAACTAATATCAAAACAAATAAAACAAGACAAAATTACTGAAAAATGCCACAAAAAAACGAATCTCTCTTCTGGACATTTTACAATGAAAAGGAAATTAAGAAGGTTTTGTGTTTCTTTTTTTTTTTTTTTTTTTTAAAAAAGCAAGAATTATTTTGAAAAAATAAAACAAAACATATTCCTTTACAGTCCGTTTTCGTTTAGGAGAGCCTTCATCACTTTTTCGCATGCGTCAGGTCTCCTGCGATTTCTTCCAAATAGGGGCGAGGAAGATGGGATGTTTACTTTTTATAGTGTTAGTTTACTAGTAGCTGGGTTCTATTTGCGCTTTTCGGGAAAGAATTATGGAAAGAATAAATATTGCAAAAATGCTCCTCCGTTATTTTTTTCTTATAAGCGAAAATGTCCAAAAGAATTTCTTAGGAAAGTGCCCATCACAGCGTATTATTCCTCTGCGGAGTAAAATCATCCCGAATTGGAAGCTCTGCCATTCAGAAACGGACTGTAATCCTGACCATTCACAAAAATAAAGAGCATTCACTGACACAAAAATCCCCATTCTAAATTATTGTTAGATGGATTCACTTTTAGTAATTATAAAAAAAAGGAGACAGGTAAATAAAGTAAAAAAAAAATAAAATAAAAGATTAATAGTTAATTTTTGCCAATTTGTCAGAATAGGATCGGAGGCTAATAATTGCTTTGTTTCAAATACTTAATGTTAACAAAATGAAAACAGAAAAGTTGTTGAATTATAAACAGGCAAACAATAAACAAATCTATCCAGACGTTAAAGAGAATACTATCTATCTAATATTATTCTCTTTAAAAGCTTGTTAAGTTTATGCCTGGTTTATTTTTAATCACACAGAAAATGAATTTTGTAAGAAAATTTTTATAAGATATACATCTCAAAGAACTGTTATTATTAAACAAAAAAAAATACTGAACATACGTTTTCAAAAACTATTCCTTCAAATTTAAATAAATTTATACAATCCTGGTTTCAAAAATTTTAATTTTTTACCTTTGGCGCTTCTACATTTTGAAGTGCAATAAGCATAATTACATTATAAATAGAAAAAAAAATAGCTAAAATTCAGTTACGTACTTTTTAACAATGTATCATTTCTAATATTTCTTAGTCTGCTATTTAACTTAGATGTAAATTTATGTTGATGGTTAGTATGAACTAGATTCACAAACTTCTCGACGATATTGACCATTTGTCAGCCAAGTTAATGTCAGTATGGAAAGCCATTCCGCTCACCGTTGGTGTAATAATAGCCTTACTTAATTGAACCGAGTAAAATGTTTGCGAAGATCATTAAATGCGTAGACTGTAGATTCTCATTACGCGAAAGACTAAGTTAATATTTAAACAGAAGTTAACAGAAAAAAAAATCATAATCTAAATAATCTAATCTACATTCTTAGAAATATTTTAAGGACATTTGTATATACAAATATATAAATCAAATACCTTCAATGCGTAATTCATTACATTTTTTATTCAATTCTATTAACGAATTAAAAAAATATCGGATTTTTTTTTTTTTTTTCTTACAGAATTCAAAATAATAAGAATCCAAAGATTATTTATATGATTGAAAAATGAAGTAGTAAATTAGATGATTAAAAAAAAAATCATGAGCTAAGAATAATATATTTCCGTGAAAATTACTGATATAAAATTACGTATACAGTGGAACCCCGCTATTCGTACACAATCCGTTCCAGGAGGCAGTTCGAATGGCGATTTGTACGAATGGCGAATCATTTTTTCACATAAGATATAATGTAAATTGGATTAATCCGTTCCAGAACCCAGAGATGATTACTTATTTAAACCTTTGTAATAATACTTTAGGCGTAAAATACATAAAAACTATGAAAACAATAAATATATAGGCCTCTCTTATTATGTCTTTCTTTTTCAGTATAGACAATATGGTTGATTTCGCCATGCCATACTGAGTTGCCAGGTCAGACACACGAGTTCCACTTTCAAACTTCGCAACGATTTCTTTTTTTTAATTCAATTGTCGTTCTCATTGCTTTCCTTTTAGGCTTGGTTGAATCAGTAATCATTTTTGGACCCATGGCTGCACTATTTTCAATAAAAATAACAAAAAATAACAATAAAATATCACAAAGTTTCATGAAGCTTGCATGGATGATGCTTGGCGTACGCAAGCTAGCACGAGACTGAACTGAAGCGACCGCGTGGGGCGGCCAATAACAAGGTCACGCTGTCCGAATCGCGAGCAAGCGTACGAATGGCGAGTTGAATTTTACTTGAAAAAGTTGGACGAAAAACGAGTTGTACGAATAGCGAGGCGGACGAATGGCGGGGCTCCACTGTATTTATTATTTTCACGGAAAAATATTATTCTTAGCACATAATTTTTTTTAATCATCTAATTTATAAATCTGTGATTTCACACATTTATAAATTACAGATACTTATTAAATGTGTGAAATCTCTTATAATTCAAACTTAGCGACATTGATTTTTCAAATAATGTTTTCAGATTTTCGTGGACTACCGAACAATGACATTACGTATACTTTCGTTGTACTAGATCTTCGCAACAATGAATAGTGCTAATTAAAATTTTTAAAGCGAAGAAGAGGGCCTTTGCTTGTTGTGACTTACATCAATATCTAAACATTATTAAGTGATATACTTTAATAAATGGCAGATGGATGATATCTTTAGTGATATAGAAAAATAAATATCGTTAATATCAGTAAACAAAGGGTAGCAATTTGTTGTTTCAATTCTTAGCAGATGCTCAGAATATTTAGGCGTAAAACTATATATGCTTCTCCTTCTGCGACGGTAGTAATGCATTTATGTAATGTTTTTATGGGGAGTTACGTCTGTATTAATTTGGTAACGAGTGAAATGTAAGGGATAAGAAGAGGCTATTATGATCAGTAGTTTAAGACTTTAATAGATAGAAATGGAGTGATCGTCAATAATCCCACTGGACCTAATAAGCGTCATCGTTCAGTCAAAGAAGGATCAGAAGCGATTAAGCAGATAATACTTTTGTCATCACATGAAATAATGTAAGGAAACAGATTAATTTGTCATTCGCCAATCTCTGTGTACCATACAAAAGAATTAGCTTTGATTAAGCTGATAGTGGAGTTAGTGAATAGACATAAAAGAGACAATTATACTTTGCTCAGAATAACTGATATCTAATTCTTTCATTTAGCCTCTTTTCCTACGAGTGTCATTCTGTGTTGAGTATCCTCTCTAATAACTATTCAATCGCTGCGCTGGATGAATCTTTTTGAAACATGATGTGCACATGTGAACAGGATCCAACTTTCACATTTTAATTTTTTTCCCGTGTAGATCCTTGCACTGGACAAGTGTGTGTGTGTGGTCTAAGGGGCTGTATTCCCTTCCCCCAGACCCCAAAAAGAAATAAAAAGACAAGAAATAAAGAAAGAAAGAAAAAACGAGAAGAAATTCTTTATTAAAGCACTGACATGTCTGTATCTTATTATTTTGGAAAGGGATAAATTTATTTTTAAATAGGCCTACATCTGAATGGACTTTCTACAATAACCTCAGTCCCCCCCCCCCCAAACATTAATCCTGGGTGCGCCACTGGGTCCTTGTACACATATTAGCGTGAAAAAGTTTCATAGAAAAGCATTAGAAGCACAACAATGAATTGCTATCGATGTCTTAAATAAAGGATATTAAATACAGGATTCCTTTATTGATTATTTATGCAAGCTTGAATATCATTAAAATTAATTGAATTCAGACTACTTCATACAATAACGTAAGGAAAAATAAAAAAAAAAAAGTTAGGAAAATAAGAAAAAAAAAAAAAATCCAACGTGGACATTGAGGAAAAAAAAAATTACGAGGAATATATAGAGATTTGAAGCGATAACCTTCAGTAAATGAGTCCGAAACCATAAGCATCAAGTTATAGCTAACAACTGAAATGAGATGATTGCATTTCTAACATTTAAGCTAACAGCGGGAATCCAATGAAAACAATGCCAAATACCTAGAGCGTGGGGGGGGGGGGCCCTGAAAATACCCCTTACCTACAATGTTTGGGCCTCTGAATACGATGGTGAAATCCGTTTCTCGATCCGACTTTCCGTTCGGGAGTTGTTAGGGAGGGACAGACACGGACGGACATGACAAACGCAAAACACCGATTTTGGTCTCAGATTAGCTCCCAAATGGGTCACTAAAAAGCAAGATTTCAAGGAAAGTAGGCATCCAGTTCTTTCAGGAATTACTTGTTTATTTTCTTTCTTAAATACATCTTTTATCTTAGAATTAATGCTCTTTATTAAGAATAAACAAAATATCGCGGATAATATCTACAATTAAAACTAATTAGATGTTTTCTTATATTATTTTATTTCAGTAGCATATATTTTACTGATATTTATTTCAATATTTCATTATTTTGTGTCTTTACTATGAAGATTTAATCGAATTGTATTTTATTTCCTATCTAAAATATGATGCCAAAGAAAATAAATGCTCTGTATAATTTTTATTACCATAAATATTGGAGAATTTTCAAGATGTACGTCGCCTTTTCCTCAAGCGAGAAATAAATTCATGAAAACGTGAAACGAAACTATTTTGAAGTTAAATTGAAAAAATAGAAATTGAAAAAATTTAGAAGCACATGTGGGTGTTCTTGTAATCAGTAATATAAAGTCAATTGTTAATAAAGAAATAAGAATCATTTCTTTTTTAAACTAATATCTTTGAAATAGCTCTGCTGTAGCTTATAATTAGATCTGCTCAGTATCGTAACTTGAAGGAGTTGAAACCTCAATTTTGATTGGATTACTGGCGCATTTCCTGCGAATTATTTATAAGTTGTATTTTACAAAAACAATATATTTTATTAGCTCTTAAGTGTTGACGTAAGCACGTTATAAATAGTTTTGAAATGCTACAGCGATATTCAAGGATAATAATAATAATAATATTTTTTTTATTTCTTAGTTATTTAAAATTACATTTTAGTCCCGTTAGGAATTTAAATTCCTATCAACAGGTACTGTATAAATTCCTATCAACAGGTGCTGTATAATAATAATAATAATAATAATAATAATAATAATTTTTTATTTTTTTATTTTCTTTAAAAGGATACTACATTACAGTCTCGTTAGGGACAGAGTCCCTATCAACGAGTTCTGGCAATTAAGTAAGAACAAATTTATGTTTAATTTAAAAAAACAATAGTGTTAACAAATAATATATGATATCATTATCCAACTATTTCTACAACAGTTATGGTGTAGTCACCAATAATATATCTTACAATCATTTATTATTTTAAAGTAATTCATGAGATTTGTATAAATAGATTTTACATCAGTATATCAACATATAGTTTACAGTAACAATATACTTATAGGTAAAGTATAAATTGAAAGGACTGAAAAGATAATGACAATAGTGATGATCTTAAATGTTTTCTATAATCCATTTTTTTAACTTTCGTTTTACAATTGAGATATTTATATTTATGTTATTTAGAAACCTTTCTATATTGTAATTGATATTTCTTAAACCATAATTATTGTTAATGCATGGATAGGTTAATTTAATGTTACTTTCTTTCCTTAAATTGTAGTTTTGTATATTATTATTTTTCTCTTCCATATTTCATAGTAATTTTGAAGTATTATGTTATATAAAAATTTTTGTTTTGGAAATAATATTCCGTATTTAATTAGTAAATTTTTTCTTTTTTGAATATTTTTCCAAATTTTCATAAAAAAGATTAATTTTAATACTTTTAAACTTTCCAGATTAATTTCATTTGTATTTGCCCATATGTTTACTCCATAATTTAAAACCGAATCGAATAAAGCATAATAGATAAAAATTTCAGTTTTTAATTGTACAATATTTTTTATGTAGTGAAAAATATAGATTGTTGAGTTTAGTTTTTTATGTATAATATTTATTTGGGTATTCCATGTAAATAAATTATTTATAGTAATTCGCAAATACTTAAAATCATTTACAATATCAATTACAGAACAAGTGTTACAACTGTTTGTTTGTGTAGACATAAATGTGAATGAAAATGTATTTTTGGATGGAATTTTGTTACTTGTTTTTTTGGTCTGATGATCATGCATTTTGTTTTTTCTTTATTTATTGTTAATTTGTTATCATGCATCCATTTTTGGAGAATGTTGAAATTTTGTTGAATAATATTATTTGCAATTAGTGGATCTGTGTTGGCAGTGAAGAGTACTATATCGTCTGCATATATGTACATACAACATTTTTTTTATTAATAGAAAAAGATCATTAATGTAGATTATAAATAACAGAGGTCCTAGATTAGAATATAGTTGGGTTTATAGAAATACCTAGAAATAAAGGAAATCAGTGAGTAATTCTTCCCAGAATTGCAAATACTGTGTGGGACACCATAACTGATCTTTTTCCTCTTACTTATGTTGTTGTTAATGTTAACATATATTTTTCTGTTACTTAGATAATCCTTTATTATTTGTAAAAGATCACCTCTAATTCCACTGTTATTTAATTATTTTATTAATAATTTACGATCTATTAAATCAAATGCTTTACTTGAATCTATTGTTATAACATTATAAATTTATTTTTATTTAATTTACTTTTTATATTACTGCTGAAGCTTTCTAATAATTTAGTAGTACTTTTTGATCTTCGGTATGCATATTGATTTTTATTTATTACGTTATAAGCTTTTTTGAATTCTTGTATCTTTTGTATTAAATATTTTTCAACTATTTTATTGATTGTGGACTGTATGGCTATAGGACGATAATTTTCAAGTTGAAATTTGCTATTTCCTTTGGATCTAGGTATTATTTTAGATATTTTTAGTAGTTTAGGATATGTTTTTGTGTGAATAATTTGTTTTATCAATGTAGTGATAATTTTTGAAAAACAACTTTTATTTCTTTTATTTCTTTAATGGATATTAATCTAATCCAACTGAGTTTTTATTTTCCATTCTATTTATTATATTTAGAATTTCTTGTTCCGTTGGTTCATCTATATAGATTGTATTATTAAATGATGTATTATAATTTTCATTTATTATTTTTTCATTACAATTATTAATAATAATACTAATAATAATATAATTCGTTTTACGTAAAATAATTTTTTCGCTAATTCTTGGGATATCGCGACTCATGTTTCAGGATAGTTATCCTTCGTCAGCCAAGATTCAGAGATGATGTAGAATGGGAAAGATTTTTAAGAGAAACTCTGTGTGAGTGTTCGAATTCTGAAAAATTTAGGCTAAGATCATTTGAAGATGTTGTTATGATGTTTCATTGTTTAAGTGTTTAATTAATCCACATCTTGTATCAACATAAAGTTTTGTTTGAACTTTTATTTGCTTAATTTCTTTTTATACATCCCAATGACAGTAATTAACTAATTTTTTTATTTATAAGTACTGTAATTTTATTGAAATTCATTTATAGATTTTTAGTTTTCACAACTCCTTCTCGTCTTAATCAAAAGTGGTCATAATTAAAATATCCCTAATCAGAGCTCTCTGGAACCCCAACAAGCGGAATGTAATCAGAATTAATAAATAGATTCTTCCCCAGGCATGGGGAGAAGGATTCCGGGGAAAAACAATTGGTTCCAAAATCTCCAGTAGAGTGAAATTTGGCGCTGTACAAGAGGGAATGCATGACAAAGTATTAACAAATGAATAACTGAGGACAAAGCTAAGATGAAATTTCAAATTTTTATGTTTGCTCGCTTCAAAAGCTGAAACAGAAACTGAATTGGCCTAAAATTTTTATTTTCAAAATAAAAAAGTGCCCCACTGCACCTAAGAGAGAAGAAAATTTGCATTTTCTCAGGAGCAGGGAGCTACAAAGGTGCATAAGGTAGGAAAGCTATAAAGTGTAAGGAATATTCTGTACGTTTACTGTTAAAAATGCCGGAACGTGCTGTAATTGTTCTTTCACCTTAAAGGATGCAATGCAGCAGATGCTGTATATGAATTTTGATTCTGTAGGAACTTACGTAAAGGTACTTTAATAGCTACAGGCAGTTCGAAGGATTATTAACGAATTTGAGGAAACTGGATCCTTGGATGTCAAGCCTGAAAGAGGATGGAAGTCTGTTTCACCTCAGATAGCAGAGGAACAGATAGTTGCAATTGCTGTAATCGACCAACCATGGATAACGCTGCTAGAACTAGCAGTGTACGGGGAGTGTCGAGGCAATTGGGTAGCCCTTATTTCACTGTGTGGAAACTTCTCCGGAAATTTATCCACTGTTAATCACATAAGATCAGCCGCCAACAGTAGTTGCAAGGAGATGATTCTGAAAAATGATTATAAGTTACTGTAATATTTTTGGTTAGAATGGAAAGTGGACGATGCCTGACCCTGGAATATTCTGTGGGAATATGAGACCCATTTTTTAATATATGATGGAACTGCCAAAGCTGAAAAATGCAGCATAAGGGGTTCAGAAGTATCCATAATATTCAACAAAGTATTTGCATTCGTCGAAACTCACCGTTTGGTGTGGTGTTACTTCAAATTTCATCCTATGTCCATTCTTTTTTCGATGGATTGCACCCCTCAGAAGCAATCACCTGTTCTGTTACAACACAAATATCATCATATGTTGCGCTGTTTCATTATTCCTCAACTTCAACAAAGAGGATGTCTGGATGAGACAATTTTTTTGCAAGATTGCGCTCCTCCTCATATTGCACGACTAGTACAGCTTTTATGACATCACTTTACTGAAGCAAATTCTTTTCGATTGAATGGCGACCACACTCGTCTATAATTACGCCGTGTGATTTTTGGCCAGTGGTTATCGTGGAAATGTTCCTAGCCCGGCTGTCTTAAAGGAAAACATCACAGCCGAACATTACTCACGAGATATTGTATTCTGCAGTGGATCACACTATATCTTGAATGCAATGTTTCGACAGAACAATAGAAATCACATCGAAAATCAACTTCATCATCAGCGAATATGAGTGAGTTTGGAGTTTTGACAGCATTTCTCTAGCATGTTAGTTTAGTTTTTGAATATAGCAAGCGTAAAAATTTGAAATTTTATCTTTGCTTTGTCTTAATGATTCATTTGTTGATACTTGTCTTGTATTTTCTCTTGTACAGTGCCATATTTCAATAATAGTAGCAGATTTCGAAACTTTTTTCACGAACTCGTTTACCCCATCCCTGGAATAGTATATTTTCCTAATTCTGGTAGTAATCCGCTTTTAGTTGAGATAGAGGGAGCTCTTAATAGGAATACTTTAAAGTAAAGTAATAAATAATATTTGGTATTAAATAATAATAATAATAATAATAATAATAATAATAACTAGTTGACCCGTGCGAATAATTCGCAACAAAAAATCATCTTTTGAGAAATAATAAACTACTCCAAAGCTGTCGTGCATGTTAGTTAAACACATTGTCAATAGTTGCCGCCAATATTTTTTGTCATTAGCGGTGAACGGATCTTCAAAATGTTATCTCAATCATTGAGTTTCATAAAGTATTATGGGAGATAAAAAAAAAAAACAAAACAAAAAAAAAAACCACCTTTTAGAAATAATATATGAGAAGTTGACAAATTTTTATGTTTTTTATTGTAATAAATCGTTTATTTGTATTAAAATATAAATCTTTGTTTGGTTTTTTATCTGTTCTTATTAAATAAACGATGAAATATCATTTTAAAGTGCATTTTTATTCAAAAAAGGATATATTTGAAGTTTACGGCGCTACAGAATTATTTGAAATGTTGTTTCGCTTTCGAAAGGTAAGCCGCTTCTGTTAAAGCGTGTCTACATTTTTATAAAAAGGTTTTTAAAATAAAGTTTTTTAACGAAAACATTAATTTTCAACAATTTGTTTATTTTTCGTCATTAGCGTAATATTTTTTGTCATTAGCGGTGAACGTAATCTTCAAAATGATGTCTCAATCATAGATTTTGATGAAGTATTAAGTGAGATATGGCGTACCCACACAAAAACACCTTTGAGAAATAATATATAAGGATAATAATAAGCCCCCATGGACCCTACCTCCTCGCGGTGGGGCGGGAGCTATGCTAGCTTTAGGGTAGGCTAAAGGGTCCAACCATCTATGATGAGATCTTGTTCTGGTATTGAGCATGCTGCATCGGGTGTGGCACAGGATAAAGTCACCCACATTCAGGGGTTAGGCAGAGGCCTCCGTTCGAAAAATATACTACAGTCTCCCGCAGGTGGTGGTGGAGAAAGTGGCACCCCATCCTGTAGTATGGCTACCACAATACCCGGGAAACACCATCTAGCCCGAACGGTCGGAAGTGTTTCGTCTGTATCAGAGCAGGCGACCACCAAGACTGGGAAACTACGCCAGCGCATCCGATGGTCATCGCAGATGAACCAGGATCTTACGCACGACTTCTACACCGTTACACAGTTAGGGACTCATCTCACAGGATACAGACAGCCTCTACACATCGCATTCACCACACGTTATCCATCGTTACGGCTTAGCGAACAGCGGGTAGCGGATCAGCGACGTTCCATAGCAGTAAATAATCTTATTCCCCCATGAATACTTGCACAAATTAGGGAAGAAGTCGCTGAATCGAACCACAGGACACCACACCCCCACCTCACCAGAAGCCACTACCATTATGGAAAACACAGAAGCAATCTCTACCCCTCAGTACACATGCCCCAACAATACAACTAACGACATACAACAAGCAGCATATGATCATTTCTACACTGCACTCGCACAATCACAGGCACAGGCCCCACACTCAGGCCGCCACTCCCCAAAGTACACACATCAAAACAATTCTCCACAATCATACACCATCTCAACATACACACTATCCCACAACAACTTGACAATATCCAAACATTAGGAGACATACACACAACACTCAACTGCGCCTCACAGGGAATCATTCGGGCACTTGGAATCAAACGACACAATATACCTCCCACTATACGGTCACAAGAATACATCCCCACTTGCAGATGTCGCCTTGAGAGCCTCATCAGCGACCTTAGAAGAGACATATCGAAGCTCACACAATACTGTGCAGGAAACAAAACAAAGAAACCCATGTCCCAGGTTAGAAAGATATTCAAACACAAATACTCGCCCTTCACATTCAAACCATCATAACCAGGTTCAGGGACATCTCGACACACAAAAACAAAAACTCAGTGCACTTGCAAAAAGATTACAAAGATACAAACAGTGCACTCTGCGCAAACAACAGAACAACACTTTCCAATACAAAGAGAAAAAATTCTACAGATCCCTTACATCTTCCTCTACACAACCAAAACAAACATTCCGACCAGCGAGGCATTACATGAATACTCTGGTCGTCTCTGTGATCAAACCCTATCCCCCACAATGATAAAGGACCATGGATCACAGAGGAACGACAACTCACTGAACACTTACCCTTCATGTCCTTCCATGAGATTACTCTCGCAGACATACAGACAGCACTAAAACATGCACACAACTGGAAGGCTCCTGGTGCAGTCGGCGTCCAGAACTTCGGGATCAAGAGGTTCACGCTTATACTCACTGACATAATCCAATACCCATAATATATGCCTCGTTTCTTTACACAGGGTGTCAGATACCTACAAACAAGAACACTGAAACAGCACACTCTGCAAACTGTCGTCCAATCACTTGCCTCCCCACACTTTACAAACTCCTCACCTTCTGCCTCGCAGACAAAATCTACACACACATCGAAACATATAACATTCTTTCCGAACAGCAGAAGGGCTGTCGCAGGAATTCCCAGGGTTGTAAGGAGCAACTCCTTATTGACTCGGCAATCCTGCGCCAGGCGCGCGCGAAGAATAGGAACTTACATATCGCGTACATCGACTACAAGAAGGCATTTGATTCGGTCCCTCATTCCTGGCTTCTACATACTCTTCATCTCTACAAAATACACCCCAAGATCACGGCATTGTTGGATGCCACGATGAAGAGTTGGAACACAACGTTACACCTACGCACCTTTAACACCTCCATCACTACAGACTCTATTCCCATAAAAAGAGGTATTTGCCAGGGAGACTCCTTGAGTCTCTTTGGTTCTGCCTCGCCTTGAATTCATTGAGCCACATACTAGATAACACAAAACATGGTTATAGGCTTACCTCAGGCACTCTGACACCATACAAAATCACACACTTACTCTACATGGATGATATTAAACTCTACGCCAGAAACAACGCACAACTTATTAATTTACTACAAGTCACCACACAGTTCACCAAAGACATTGGGATGGAATTTGAAATCGACAAATGCAGCAAGCTACATATAGCACGCGGGAAGACTACGAATTTGGAGGGTTTTGAACTGGACCATGGGTTGGCCATCCAATCCATGGAAGAGGGAGAGACCTACAAGTATCTGGGCTTCCAGCAAGCGCGCGTCATTGACAACGCAAACATCAAAAATGCACTCAAGAACACATACCGTGCTCGCGTTCACAACATCCTCAAAACAACTTGACGCCAGAAATAAAATTAAAGCCATCAACACTTTTGCCGTTCCCACACTAACATATTCGTTTGGCATAATTCCATGGACAAACACCCAACGCGAAGCACTACAACGTACAACACGCACTACATTCACGAAATACAACATGCATCACCCCAAATCCGCTACGGAAAGGATGAATCTTTCCCGCAAGGCCGAGGACTTATCAACCTCATCATCTTACACGAAAAACAAATATACACACTTAGGGAACACTTCCACCAAAGAGCACAACACTCCGCACTACACTCAACCATTGTCAAGGCTGACATACACCTCACACCCCTGGACCACGAAAACCCTTCTCCATCACTCACCATCCCTGACACACACACTCAGCAGCTGCGTGAATCATGGGGTCGTAAGGAACTCCATGGCAGACGATCATCACGAACTCAGCCAGCCTCATGTCGACATGGAAGCGCCGAACAGATGGCTGACGAGTGGTGAACTGTTTGGGGAGATCGAAGGATTCATGATCGCGATACAGGACCAAGTCATCCCCATACGCAAATGCAAGAAACACATTCTACACGACGCAAACACGCATAAGGGTAAATTTTAGTCTAAAACCATACATTCTTCGCTAAGATAACATATCTACAGAAAATTAACCATTAATTTTTGCCTTGTAACTCATTTAAGTTTGTTTAGTAATCTTTTCCTTCTTTTGATACTCAAGCTTATTTACTTGAATTTAACGATCTGCATGAAATTCTAAATATTATAAATTTTTGCCTTCAGAGCAGTGCAGAAAAACAAAATGTAACTTCTAGTAGCAACAATGAGAGAAGATTATCAACACGGAATCCAAATTTAAAAACTAGTTTCTGCTTTGCAAATTTATCAATAAAACATGTAAAGTTATTTGAAGCCTTCATTTGGCACTTTCGACTTTAAGTCACGTGAATTGTAGAGAAATTGATCTTGATTCTTACACGGAAATTTTCTTTAAAGAACGTAATTTGTAGTTCTGGCAAATTAGAATATTAAGATGCCTTCTGAATTGCTCTCCTTTATGAATAATTGCATCATAAAAGAAGGTCTGGTTTGTTGTGCATTTTGCTATAGCGATATAAAAAAAAAGTTTTTACGAGAGTAATCTATATTTGCTGCTAAATTTAGCATGAATACATGACTTTAAATGCTATGAAAGAATATTGGGAAAAACAAGGCATGCGAACATTTTTTAAAGTTTAAAATTACATCTAAATTACTATCCAAAGCTTAGAGACTGTTGCAAATAATTTGAACTGATATTTAAAGATCCCTGATAAAATTAGGAATAAAAACTGACATTAGCCATCATTTTTGTTAAAATTATTATTTTTTTTTATAATTTTTCGATAGATCATCAATGTTCGTATGAGTTAATATTGACAATAACCATAATGTAATAATTTAAAAATAACCATAATCCTTAGACATCTGGCGTTTTCTATTTAGTTTACTGTATATCGAGCCTTAAGGATTGTGATCATATTCTAAAATATCTATTCAATAATCGAATTCTTTTTATGGCAAATCATCAGTTTTCTACTGATCTATGAATATTTCTACACTTGACTATGTTCTTTGAAGATCGACGACTGTTGAAAATGCATTTAGGAGTGGTCACATCCGAAACAAAATAACTAAATAATGTTATAATGTAAGTTTGCATTTTAAATACACTAAGTAAAGACCATTATTCTTTTCTAAATATTCACCACAGGGAACTAGATTTAAAATTTTTTAGATCCAGATTTTTTTTTCTTTTTTGTAATCAATCCAACTGTAATATTGTCATTTTCCTTTTTCCTGCCATGGCCATCAGACTGAAATTCATTTTCAATTTATTTAATGATGAAAATCATTAAATAAATAAAGCTTTCATATTAAATATGAAAACCTTTAGCAATGTTTTAAAGAAAAGTTTGAAACAAAGCTTTAAATTAAAAAAATATCTACGGTACAAAATTGCTAGATGTGATATTGTATATCTATTTGGCCCTGCAGTGAAATCATATTACACTTTTAAAATTAATGAATTCAAAGAATATTTTTAGATGTTTATGTTGATATCAAAAAGGATAAGCATGAATTATCATGTAAAGCATATAATTTTGTAAAATTATTCAACAAATGGGATAAAAAGACAATTCTGAAAAAAGAAAGAAAGAACTAAAATAAACTATTTGTTATTTTTTTAGTATTCAATAGTATTAATAGAATAGTTATTTATTATTCAAATTAAATTAATATTCATCATTCTGAAGTTTATTTTTTGCCTGAGACTACTACTACTACTACTACTACTTAGAGAAAGGATACAAGGATCTTTAGATTTATTTATCTGTTGTTGCTCTTAATAACTGTAACAATGGAAAGTCTGTTACTGCTGAATTACAAATAAAAACATAAATATAGTTGACATGTCAGCTTCCAAATAACCGCAAAGTTACAGCACATGAAAATTTTTTTTTTTTTTTTGAAGTTAGTATTGACTTATGTTGACAATTTTTAATCCTTAGCTCTTCTTACTTTTCATAGGAGACCGTCTAAAAATGTTTCGGCTTAAAAGGACAAATAGTTTTGGACTTATACTGATAGCTGACAAACGAACGAAGACCACATTACCTTACGTTACTGGGCCAAAATATACCAAAAGTAATAGGATCTTTCTTGTAACATTCTAAATTTTTCTAGATTGTATATTTTTTGATTTATCATGATCACAGACGGATATACGTATTTTGACTGAAAAACTGCTTTTTAAAAGTTTTTGTTGCAACCCTCTTTCCTCTCCCATGTATGTTAAGGAATCTTTAACTGGAATATCTTAGACTAATATCTTTGATAGATATGTGGTTGCAAGCATAACAACGAGCTCAGAATTATAAGCAGAAATCTTGACTCCACAAGGCGATTTACATATTTTGTCTTCAGTTGGAATTAACGTTTCTATGTCCTACGATTAAAACTTTACGTCCAAATTCGGCGTGTAATTTTTCTATCGTATTACACATAGTTAACTCTTATAAAGTGTTTCCAGATGATCCTTCATTACCTAAAAGGTTATGTTTCAGTTTCGATTCTGGCATGAAAATAGCAACAAAAGTTTCATCTCCAGTAACAACAGAAATGTATTTCTTTCTTAGATATAACTTAGAACAATACATCAAAGCAATTCCACGAAAAGACTTTCGTCTCATTTAAGAAGACAAATAGTATGCAAGGTCTACAAAAGTTAATCCCACGTGACAAAAATGAGTTAAAGACATAGTGCCAATAAGAAAAAAATGTTTTCTATTTGAAATTAAACAATTAACAGGTTTTGTATTCATACTTTCCAATCAACCCCAATAAGTTGAAGTTACACTGAATGTTTTAATAAGAATTTTCTATGTCTGAATTGATTTTATTTTTTGAAACAGAGCTACAGAACTATTGAATTCCAATTATTTCAATAAAGCATTGCATCTTGGAGTTCTTTAGCCTTTGGAAAGTGAATGACCACAATAACTACCAACGAAGCCACAGGTTGTGGTCACTAACACCAGTCTTGGCAAATGGAATCATCCATTCAATATTAGACTAACCGCATCACCATCTGACCAGCGTCAAAGGGATTTTCCGAATTGTTACTTTAGGAAACTTTCATCGCGTCTCTCAATTTTCTAAGAGAAAGTAGGCGAAAGAAACAAAATTCTTAAACATTACTTTTAATATCTTCAAGGATATTGTTTTTCTTCCATACTCTTCTCACTTATTAAAACTTTATTTAAAATAATTTCAATCAAATGAACAACTTTATATCTTTCGTGAAATTTTAAAAACTTATTTTCTTTAACTTAAAATATGACGCTGTTTTAATTGATATAGGGCTCAAAATTTTATAACATTTTTAAAAGTTTTACTAAATTTTGGATAAGTTAAAACCTCAATTACATAATAGTATTTATTAAAATTATAGATAATAAATTGAAAAATAAATAAAAAATCATTTTCTAGTCAGAAAAAATTATCAAGAAATAAATAATATACTTAGGTAAAGAAATTGATATTAAACCTAAATTGTTTTATAATATTTTTTTAAGCCAACCAAATGCCATTATTAGGGACACGTGATTTTATTAACGGTTATCGACCTCTTATGTCTGTAATTGTTTTGATCTAGGAAATATTGCTCGATGAGCAACTGCCAATCTGGATTTGAATGTGGTCTCCATGACAACAACGTACATCTATTTTGGTGATAAAAGGAAGTAGAGGCGGCGGGAGGAATTGAGGAGCGCTATTCTTTCCACTTAACTGATTATCACCAGGAGATCAAACGAAGCATGATGAGCACTTCAATGAAAGGTGACAACAACATGCAAAAGATGACATTTACGAACTGCAGGGATTCGGTCAGAATTACCAAAGCTAACTTCGTCGAATGAGAAAGTGTTTCACTGAGGCTTCAAGCCCGATTAAATGATCTGTCAAATATACCAGCAAGATGGTTAACAGTTTGAAATGCTTTATTGTCAGTTAATTTTCAAACGAGTTTCAGAGGTTAATATAAATTCAAAACCACATAATTTATTCAGTTTTTTTTTTTACTTAAATTTGGTAGAATATCATTAAAAGGCCTAAAATACAGTATATTTAATATTATTTTATTGCTGTATTTAATATAATTTAGTTCTTTAAATGATATCAAATTTATCCCATCTAAAATTGTAGGAAAAAATCCTTATCTTATAATTAATTATGAATAGAAAATTAAATAAATTATTGTGAAATATTGTCATTTATTGATATAAATATTTTTATTAAGTGCATTGTCAATTTTTAAAAGTCCAAAAAACTTTTTTTAAACAATAAGTTTTAAATCACTGTATACCAAATTATTGAACGAATTAATTTAAGATCCATTATCAGCTTTTATTTTAACTGGAATTGATTTATTATTACTATTTCTGTTAGTTAGTTGTCGATTTATTTCGTCGCACTTCTCCCACCCGTTCCTGTATTAGCAAACATTTTCGTTAATCCATTCATCTGTGCATTCCGTTTGGGTCGAGATTTCATTACATCTCATTTTTCTCTTACACTTTAATCTTTAGTTTAAGTTCTCACCAAGCTTCTCATTCTATTAGAAATTTCCAATCGAAGATTTGATTTTTTTTTTAAAAAAAAAGAGAAGATTCTGTTAATACTTTGAAGCAATTTTAACCCCTAATATAATTTTTTCTCTATAATATTCGAAGCAGCAACGATTAATTTAAAATAAAAACAACTTAATTCTTAGTTACTTACTAGTAGACAAAGCGAGAAAAGCTCGTTTCCCTGAAGGTTTTGAATTAAAGAAAAATTGATAATGATGCCCAGTCTCACAAATTATAACTCCTTTTAATGATACTCGGCGCGATATTAGGAAACAAATGTGGGTCCCGGTTATAGCGCCAAGTGATGAATTCAAAATAAAAACAAGCAATAATTAAAGAATAAAAGTTCGGGTCGTGATGTTGGGGAGTAAGAATTGGAATCCACACTTGGACCCATAGCCGAAACCCCAAACAAAATAGATAAGACTCAAGATTTCAAGAGACGTATAACAAGATATGATATTTTACCATGTAAGTAAAGATTATCTAGGTCGATGATTTTAAAATGATCAAAAAACATAAACAAATGGGAATGGCTGTACTGTGAAAAATATTTTTCGAAAAAACCCTTTTTGTCTCTGATGGTAGCTGTCGCCGAATTGCGCCAATTCTCCAGCAAAAGTTTTCGTAGTTTATATTGATCATATTTGAAATAGTTGTCATTAAATGTCAAAATGACAGAATAGCTATTAATGAAAGGCATTTCCATTAATATAGTAATTCATGAATAATTAATAAAATAAATATTTATTGATGTCAAGTTATTTTATTGATAACAGTGCTGTTTAGATAATTTATCTAAACTTATACAACTTAGATAACGTTGTATATTACGAAAATAACACGACTAATTAATATTTTGGAGTTCTTACAACACAACATTCCTACATTCTCGTAGAACTCTATTAGAATTAAGTCATGCTTATTTTTATTTTAATTCCGCACCTTCAATCGATTTCTTATTGCTTTTCAAATACCCCTGATAGCATTCATGATTATTATGCCAAATGAATAAAATTTCGATTGAAAAAAAAAAGGCGAAAAGAACAAAGTTCTGCATCTAAATCTACGTCATCGTTATTCACTATTACTAAAGTCTCCCGAAATAAGCACTGCTGATTGATTGTTGTGCAAGACTTTTAATAAAGCTGTCAACTGCGCGGAGCTTCCTTTGATCAACTAATAAATGCACTGAGTATTGGCATGCAGAAGTCTCATTGATCGATGTTTTCCAACTCTCTCGCCTGTAATCGAAAGCCAATGAAGACGATAACACAATTTCGAGTAATTTTCCGTTTGCTTTTTAAGAAGTAATAATCATAAATCTATCATCCAAAGTTACAAAATCGTGGCCAAGTTTAGCATCGTTTCTTTCTGTTAGTTAAGTTTATAAAAAGTTCAGGAAATTTACTTTCTTATAATTTTTTTTTGTTTGAACTCTTCTAAAAAATTGAGGATCTCTTACAGCTTATTGTATGTAAAATATACTACAGAGTAAATCCTTATTAAATTTAATAACAGGATCAGATTCAAAGTTCATTTTAACATTAAATTCTATTTATTTATTTAATTCCATATTTAATAATATAAGAAATACAGTTTTCATAAATACCTTTTTTTTAGAAATACTTATTTTTCGTGTACTTTGTTCATTAAATAACAGTTCTTTTGATTGTTTCAATTTCAGCTAAACGAAATCGACTTACTGTAATAGATTCAAACCAATTCCAAGAGCAGTTACTTAAACTTAATTATTTTGAACTGATTTATATCATCTGTAGAACCTCAGGCAAAGAGAATTAAAACGAAGCTTAATTGAAAACTATTTCGCATCCTTTATTCTGTTTAATATTTTATTTTATTAGAAATAGCCAAAGGTCAAAGTCATTTACGACAAGCTAATTCAAAATACAAGAACCACAGATTATTATGAAAGATTTTTATTCATAACGCCCAAAGAATTTTTAAAAACATGATTTGAAAATAACTTAAAATGGTGTGTTTGTGTGTGTGTGTGTATTTCTTTATTTTTTTATTGACAGCTTTGGCAAGAAAACTAGAAAACGGTTTATAATCTGTTAGGCATTTTGAAATATAAAATGAATCGTTTCAGAATAGCTGTTAATTACTGATGTCCAATTGGTTAATTATTTCTTTAGTGATAAAGATTGTTTTGGTTTTACTTAAATAAATTTTTATTGAAGTAAATCAATCTGAAATTGTGAAAGAACTAGGTATTGTATATATACATAAACTTCAAATGATCAATTCATTTACTTAATTTCCCTAAAGATATGACCATTGATTTGAAGAATTTACCGTCTTATGGGAAAACAAATATATTTAATTAAAATTATTTACATTTTTTACATTAAATTGAATTTCTCATTTTTGTTTCTTGGAGAATCTTGGTTAAGAATGTGAGAGAATCTTTTACTAGTGAATTTGAGATTGCTTTATATCTTATTGAAAATTTTGAATTACCTATCTGTATTTAAACGTTATATTTACTTAAATTTAATTTTGATTTGACTTTTTTTTAAAAATCTATAGAGTAAATTTTTTCATATCTAATATTTGAGCTAAGATCATTGAAACTATTTGCTGTAAAAGTTAATTGAAAAGTTAGAAGAACTAGGTTTTAATTTATTTAAATAAAATAGAACTCTCTTAGATTAGCTTTTAGCCTTACTTTAAAATTCTATTTATTTTTTTAATTCTAATTTCGAATTCACTAATTTATAGAAATAAAAGACACACCAATTATTTAAATTCCAAATGGTAATTTCATTGAAATTAGGCCAATAGGTATTTATATATATAAGATTTCCAATTATCTTTATAGAATTCGATACCGATCTTCTCAGCTTAAGTTTCATAGCAGAGAAGCTTATTACAAAACTAAAGAGAAAAAAACTTACTTAGTAATTGACATTCTACTCAGGCATATCATCAATCTTTTATCTCGAAAATCCACAAGAATTGGCGAAGAGACCGCTTCGCTACTTGATGATTGATGAAGTCGATTTCGATGTTCAATCAAAAGGAAAAAAAATCAATGACTCAGAGATTCCCTCAGACAATCTCTTTACAAGATCATTTTATTTAAAAGGCGCTCAAATTATTTCTCTGGGAAGTTGCGGTAGCCAATATCGGTACGACCACTGTCCCAGGGATTATTTGATTCAGAATTCGATTTCTAGAGGAATAATTTAGGGCTGATTTCACTCTCCACTAAGACAGTTTGTTTATTGAAATTGAAAGTTATTGTTGCGTTTGGTTCAACGCTTTATTTTATCCGAGAATAGAATTGTTTAGCAAAATCAAGGACTTTGAAACAAATTTTTTTCCCAAAATACTAAACATTAATTATATATTAATTAACATTCAAAGTAATTTAATTAAGATTTTTACCAAAAAATGTAAGTTTTTTTATTAACAAATTATTAACTGACTAAACATGTACACTATCGTATGTAGGCTTTTATATTTTGGCTGTTAATAGACCCTATATTCTTCAAATGCATTCATATACAATATGTAGTATTCACAAAATAACTAGGCTTGTAACCATATTAAACATATTATTAAATGTATTTAATATATTATTAAATTAGGAGAGAAAATGTTCAGATACTTGTTGTGCTGAAGTGTCACCAGTAATACTTGCATTTATAACTTAATTTATTTGAATCTACTTAACAGATTCTATTCGGTTGATACAAGGTCATATCTACTAGTTTTCTGTCCACCTGGTAATAAGTAACAATTGAATACTTTAGAATTGCAGATAATTTTTCAAAATAATGTATCTGTTACTTCTAAAATTTTGCTACTAAGTTATATCGAATTCTTGCAAGAAACAGCAAGAATTTTCTTTTGTAATTTAAATGTATAAAACGTAAACTTTAGATACATTAATTCTTTCTTTGATTGCATACTTATTTCAGTGTGCGATTTTAAATGGCGTAAGAGCGACAGAGACTAAGCTTCGCCAGATATAAAATCAAGAGCAGGTTGTTAAAAGGAAGAGAAACATTCACAGAAGCCCACACCGGGATTCAAACCAGGTTTATCTCTCACATGGCAGGCCGTTGTGTTGACCACTCGGCTGTGCTGAGATGAAATGTAGTGCCGACATATGCGAGTAGAAAATATGCCAATTTGTCGTTCATTTCAAATATAGAAAGTAACTTTAACATTATTGGGATACCCAACCTGCGTTGTTTGAATTTTGAGCTTCTATTGTAACGAATACATTTTTTCTGTTGGTTACAATTGAAAACAAAAATTATTCCTAAATAGAAAATCATATAAATAACAGTTTTTCATAAATAGTTAATTATTAAATCTGATGTTCATAAAACAAAGGAATAGTTAAGTTCATAATTAAGTTACTTTTCAAACATTTATTTCTATTTTATTTATGCTCCAATGAGAGAAATATCTTCCAGTCCCTGAAACTAAACTCGAGTTTTCATCATCCTTTTAAGTAACGTTTCCGAGTTGATTTCTTTTATCTGGAGTTTTCTTGATAATTTAAAGTATCACTAGAAATCTCAAACTTCCTCAATATGAAGACATTCTTCTTTAAAATCACAAAATGTACTTTAACAACAATGTAGAACTCTTGAATCCAATATAAATGGAACGGTGAAACAAATGCTTGGTTTCTTTCGCCGTTGACGATGAAATGACTATAATGAAGCGTTAACCGACACAAAAACAATTATTTGTTTTCCTCGCTCTGTTAGATTTGCATTTGATTCTTGATTCGCTGCTGCAATGTGTACAGTTTTAATTGCATCACAATCTGGAAACTTCAGACACTGCAATTAGACATATTCTTCAAATTGTTTCTATTTCGAAGAAGAACAAGATTAAAAGCATTTCAAGCATGAAAATTCAGATTTCTGCAACACTGAAACCAAAACATATACAAGAAAAAGTCTTTTGAGAAGACATTACCTATGCTTAACTGATAGAGAATAAAGCTTTTGTGAAGGCATTATAGCTGCTTAATAGACAGAGAATAAAACGTCTTTGAGAAGCAAAACCTACGCCAAAAGACAAGACGCTTTCTTTAAGTACAGAAGTTTGAAAAATTATCCTGCTCCATAATAAAGTTTTCGATCAGTCAATCATTTTGAAATTGATTTTTTCCCTGTTGATACTGCAATGGAAAACGTCTTGTTTACATCACAACCTTATAGTAATGGTTGATAGATCAAAACAATGATTAGCTATGTAAAAACAACTGACTGGCTGCAGTAAAAGCATACAGAATCTATGTATCAGTAAATATTTGTGTTCGTAAATCTATGTATTTGTAAATCTAAAAGGCGATAATATAAATACCATTTTGTGATGATAAAATTCTTCTTGATAAATGCAGATATTGTAAATATTTTCACTGTTGTAATTTTATTATTTGTAACCATTTTTAAATATTTAAAGTGTTGTTAATAAATTATAATGTGATATAAATTATAATTGTAATTTTTTTCTACTGTATATTTCATTAATTGCTTCTTGATTAGTTTTGAGCTTATTGAAGTAGTTAAGGTGTTTTTAATATGCTTTTCTTGTTTTTAAAGTAATTTTTGATTCGTCGTTGCAAAATTCAAGGGATTCGTATTCATCCGTATCACATATTAGCAAACTTATCAAATAACAAAATAATCAAATAACAATTTGGCTTTTCGATTCTTTAAAAATCATTTACTAATTTTAAATTCAAAATTAATGAATTATCTTTAAGAGAGTACTTTCGGGACACTTTGGATAAAAATGCACGAACAATATTCGAATGCTCCATGATAGCAAATGAAATGACACTCGGTTTGCGGCGATTATTTATTGCATTTCTAAAAATATAGTAGAAAACTGTAGCTAGCATGCCCCAAATGAATAATTAAATGTTTCATAAATATGCATATCATGCATAGACTTACTGTAGCACCAAAAAAAATACACATTATAATTTATTAACAATACTTAAAACATTTGCAAATGATTACAAATAATAAAATTACAATAGTAAAAAAATATTGCATCCTGTGTCTGCTACTGGAATCGAACCGGAGCCAATAGATTACGTTCACTCGCATTAGATCTGGGCCACTGAGGTTCTTATATTTATGGTAGTTCGTATTTTGTATTTATGTTTAATTTGAAACCTTTGATTAGCTTTGACCAGTGACCAGTCATCAACTAAGACCGATATATTATGCAATGGCTGATCACATTCTATGTACCTGCCAAATAGGAATAACATCTAGATTTGCGCGATCCCTTCTAAGATTTTTTTTCCCGATTTTTTTCGTCCTTGGGAAATAATTTGGAAAAGTAATAAAAAATACCTGATTGCATTTTCAAAAAAGACTATGTTCTTCTTCAAGAATCTGTGATTCTTGAAAATATCACAGGCACTACATTTTAGAAATAACTTCTGCATAACTTAAGAATTTATTATTAAGCGAAATAAACTACCGGTACTTCAATCTGAATTGCTACATACAATATTTTCAGAAATTTCTTATAATAAGATCGTAAAGATAAAAATAACTAATACATGAACTCGACTGAAAATAATTTTAATACTTTGAAAAAAAAAATCAAAATTTTCACTATCCTAAATCAATAAGACCGTTTGTTTTCAGACCGTTTGTCTGAATTTTGAATTATCTTTGAATTTTGAAAAATCTGAATCAAATAATAGTAATCAGGTACAGCTTCTTTTTTCCCTCAAAATTAAAATAGAATAGAAACAGAAAGAATTTCATTTGAGCTTCTTTTTTTTATTATTTTGATTAAACTTTGTTATTAAATTTGGAAATCAGATCGATAAAAAAATGCCCTTCTAAAGTGTTATCATTTTCAATTTCGAGTTACCGGATTGAAAATAATTAAAATTTATAAAAAAATAATAAATAAATGATTTACCGAACGTTCTAAAAATTCACAGAATTGCAATTTTTCAACTGAAGAATTTAAATTTCATACCAATAGGAAAACGATTGACTAGGGATTCATAGATCGGAACCACATTGTAATTAAATGACTATAAACAAGAAATATAGCTTCAAAAATCCAACGTTTTCGTCTGTGGATTGGTGAAATAGAATAACAGAAGGAAATTCTCTATTTCGTAAGTAGATTAATGTCTGAATTCAATTAATTAACTTTGATGATTTGTTATTTATCGACAATTCTTGATACTTTTTTCTCATTCCTCAAACATAATCTTCTTATGCCGACACTGAACTTCAAAAATGTCGGTTTTTGTAGCTTCTGTATCAAGAAATAAATATAATAACTTTATAATTTGTGGAAGCTCTTTTAAACAGTTTATCTAAGAGTTTTTCAGGACGCTGAAGATGTAGACTCCCAACGATTCCTCAACAATAAGATAAAGCTGGCGTCGCGTCGATAGGAAAGCCTTCAACCCCAGAAAAGAAAACCCCGTTTTACAGAAGGTTGGGTAAACTCTAGGATTCGTCAGAAAATACAACCTGGAAAACTCCTCGACCTCTTCCCCCAGACCAATACAGGATCTCTATACGACAGAAAAGTTGTTGTGAAAAACAACTGTACGTCGTCGTCTTTTACAAGGATGTCCACTGTCTCCAACAAATTAACATTGAATTTATTTTACTGTTATTTCGTCAAAATATTTTATTTTATTAATTTCGCAGCTGACTGTTTTAATATATAAAATCAATTAATTTTAAAATTCAGGATGTAATAGGCATTATAATTAAGAATATATGTGAAGCAATTCATACCAAATAAAGTGAAAATTAAGTGTAACTTTATAAAATTTATATTTAGAATTACCATAATAATACATAATACGTTTCAATGTTACAAAAACGGTAAACATGCAAAGAAACCATAATTCAATCATAATAATAACTAACACAAGGGTTTTTTAATAGTAGAATTAAAAAATACTTTTCAAATTGTTAAATGACAATGAGAATAAATGTTTGAAAGTATTATCATATTTTTAAAGTAATTTTTAGGGTAAATTTGACTAACTTTTCTTTGATGTGTAAGCATTTTGAAATATTACAAATACTAACATTAATGGTATTTTTTTTATTTGAAATCCTTAGGGAAGGTTACTAAATAGCAAATTAGACTGAATTAATATTTGAGATTTTTTTTAAATGTTAATTTAAGATGTTTCAACAAAGACATTACTTAAGATTTTGTCAGTCGATGTTCTTGCAAATTAACCACATAAAACAAATACGCTTCTTAAAATTAAAAAAAAAATACCAACAGACACTTGAGCCTTTGTTTACTTACATCTGATAATGTTGCGTCAAAAGAGATCGATACATTAAATTTTAGTCTGTTTATTGAAATTATTCGGGCATTTTTTTTTCTCTTTGACATTATAATAACATTCCATCGTAATAATTCTCATTTATTTAATATTTTTTTCAATAACGGAACTTAAGAAACTAATTTAAATTCTCATTGGTAATTACGTAATAGTAACTTAGTTTTCTAAGATTTTTATTGGTTTTTCCATTTCGTTTCTAATTTATTTCTAAAATCAATCAATCAAATAATGCTAAAAAAAAATTGCTCTCCCTTTTTATTCTCGTGGTATTATTAAATTGCTTTACTAATCAATCAACAGAGATAATTGCTGTAATTCAATGGCTGGAATGAGATAGTTACCTGCGTTAAGTTGGCAGATGTTTGGTTTTGGTTCATAATAACTGTAACTAAGAAATGTTATTTTAGATTGAATCTGTTTCGCACAAGTATGTTAGGGAAAAAAAAGATCACCTATCTATAATCAAGAGATCTCAATTATTTATGTTCGAGTTGACACATAAATGGTCTACCATTACTACAGGCAAGATCTCTATAATTTACTGCAGATTGATCCAAAACAAGGAGAAAGAAATAAAAAATCATCACAGCACCACAAAAGTACATGTATTTACAGACCAACAGAAGTCAAAATATTTCAACTTCGTATCTTTTTACTTCAAAATCTTCTGTTTCAATTTTCATTCTTGTCTATTCTATAATGTTCTATAATTTTTCTTGTTGTTCTTACGAAATAAACACAGATAGAAAAAGAAAATTTACTCAACTGACATTGAAATAATATTAAATAGATATTTTGTTCGAAGTCTTATTTGAATTTTACACAGTCCTGTTCTTTATATTTTGATGAAAACGTTCAACAGAGAAAAGTGACTCTTTTAATGAAATTTCTATTGCCCAAGATGTACTTGTTTCATTTACATATTCGAAATGCTGGTGTGGATTACAAATGGAGCAATAATTCTTTCAATATAGCTGAGACGCAAAATAGGAACAATTGATAAACAATTTCTCTTTATTGTTTTATTATTTTTTTTAAGTCCTTACAGTCACAAGATTACTGTATTTTTTACATAGTATTCTTACTTTAAAAAGAAAAATCCTTATTTCTACTCAAACTAATTCCTTCAGAAAAAGTAAAAATAAATAATGAAATTTGATTAATTTATCAATTTTTGAGTAATATTGAATTCAACTAAGAACTAAAAGTCTGAGTTCATAAAAAAAAAATATGAAAAGCCTTTACCTATAGTGTATGAGCATCCATCCAGCTGAAAAGTAGCACTTTTGCATTTCTTGAACTGCTTCAGTTCTCTTTTCGTAGCCATTGTTGATTAATCAAGTCTCTTCTTAAATCAGTTCATTTTTAGATTATATTTCGTTAACTTTCTGATTTGTTGAAATCAGTTCATAAATTACTCGAATCCTCTATTCATAGTATTGAAGTTGTCGCAATTTCAAATTAACTTTATCTTAAACTGTTTGGTAAGTAAAAGTTATTATATCTTCATTCCAAAAAAAATGACACTTTCCTGATCCTTATTTCGGAGAAAGTGCATTTTTCTTATCTTGAAATATTGAAATTCTTAATAAAATAAAATCGTCAGTTTGGAATATAAACAAAAGTCCAATTTAAAGTTTTTATAAATCTTCTGCTAAACTGACATCCTGACTTAAAAAAAATGTTCTATTAAGTTTGAGATATGCACGCCATATGATATAAGAATGTTAAAAATATTTTAGCATACGTGTTTTGATCTGTAGTTAGGTGAATCAGTTTAGCAAGGTAAGCTTTGTAATTACTTCGCACCAGGTGTTGTCTGCTTTTCTTGGACGGTCGAAGCAGTCTCTCCGTCGGCACATGGAGCTTGAGTCGGTAATCGTGGTGATCCTCGCATGTTAGTTGACTTTGTGCGTCGCCAGGTCATGCTTGGCACGTGCTCTGTCTTCTCGTCTCGGACGCTTTGACGGCTTTTCGAGCAGGCGTGCGGGGCTTGGACTCGACGTCACACGTGAAACTTATTGTGATCAACTACGGAAGCGGAAATTCCTCACCAGCTCTGAACGCTTCGAATAACAGGAGAGATATGGGTTCCCCACAAATAGCAGAGAAAAACCGGACGATGCCAGGGAGTGACATCTGGTGGATGAAAGTGGAACTTCGACAGCTGATAACAATTTGCCAATCATTCAAGAGGTTTGATATTCTCGATTTGAAGCACGATTGCAGAAAGATGATCAATGAATTACTTAAAATAACTTTAAACATCAATAAAGTGTTTCAAGCAAAAAAAACAAAGCCTAAAAAAATGCAGAAAGTTACAGCAACTTATTCTGCTTTTAAAATATATTGAATTTGGAGAAGATAGTAATCCGAACACAATTTTAGCAAAATGCATACGTTTCCTTTTCAGAATTACTATACAAAAATCTCTAACGAAGTACGGAATATTCAGCCTTAAACTCGAAGAGGCAAGTTCTGTCAATATTATTCTGAGATTTAATGTTTACCTTATTAAAATAAAAAACAAAAGATAAAATGCAATTTTAATGAAACTTTAATTATTATCGAAAAATACTAATTATAATCAAGTAACAATTTTTCTAAAAGCGATCCTAACTTTTAAAATAATTTAAAAATCGAGTTATGCGAAAGTAAATCTTTCAACCTGAAAACAAGACAAAGTTCCAAGATTGTGTAAAAACCTCCATAGCTTGCTATGCAAACCTTTTAAAAGTTTAATTTTGCTTAGAACTGTTATAAAATCTAGAAATGATAGAATTTACACATTTTTATTATTACCGTAATTTCAATTACATTTTCCCTTAGGATATTACTTTGTCCCAAACATGACAAAATTTTTTTTAAGATTTTCTAGTCGGAGTTAAGAAGAAGTATTAAGGAAACTTCATTTCTGGGAGACAGCAGCATAAAGCATTATCCGATACCCCTCGGAATCTCGTTTCCTGTAGATATCAGTGGAATAAATCGTAGTTGCAGTCAGAGTAGGAATTTGCAATCTCAATACATTTATCTATGTAGCTTTAAAAAGTTATTCTAAAATTCTGGCAGAAGCACAATAATGAAAATTTATTGAATCTTTAAGTATAGTATGTATTGAATGGTTTACAAAAGATCACATATAAAGCACAGAGTTTCAGGATAACTTGATCCATTACGTCAAAGTAAGCAACGCTTCAATTTTCACTGGGAAATATTTTTTCCTCCCATAGATAATAACATTATTTCACTTCATTCTGAAGCTTTCCCTTATCATTTATCAATCATCTTGTGGTGTTTTCTTTTTCGACCACATATAAAATGTCAATTGTGTTAAAAAAAAACGACCTGAAAGTCGAAGAAATTGACTACACTCCCTGACAACTTAAAGCATGGTTAAAGATAATCAGATCAGGACAGAAAAAAGCATAAGCGTTTTTTGTTATTTGCAGAAATAACAAAACTTAATTGTAAACTTATATCCTGGAACATTCCTGGATATTCCTGGTAAACCTGGACACTATTGTTTCACGGAAGAAAAACAGAATGTTTTTGCGAATCACATCCTCAAGAAGGATTTCAAAATTTGGTTTCCCAGCAGATGAGTTTAATTTCCGTTTATTGTAAAATCTTATCTGACCAGGCAGCATCACACCGAAAGTTAAATCTTCTTGGCTTTGATTGGGCCTAGTCATTTTTTAAAAGGAATTTCAGAATTTGACGATTCGGTTTTGTGCTAACAAAGAAAGTTGGAGCGAAGTGAATGAATACGATGACAACCTCAGCACTATAGTAAAAAAAAATTCTTTCTGAAAAAAATATGCATAACTACGATGAGACGATGAGTAATGATCCAATAGGTAAACAAACATTTTGTAGTCGTGGCTGCAAATATCCATAAAAGTTTATGAATTCAACAATGTAAATATCAGTCATGTTTTCAGGTAAAGCTATTAGGAAAGCCATTCTACCGTATAGCATAAGTACGGATGATCATTTATGGACTGAAGTTCGCTTTTGTGTTCTATATATCAGTTTTATTTTGGTCCAAACTCATTATTTCTGGCCAAAGTAAACCAAGTTTACATTATTACAAACAACAGATATTCTTCTCCTCACTGCATTCAATATTTTGACAGTTAGGTTCTTAAGTTAAATTACATATTAAAAATATTTAAAATTCTTTTGAGGGATAAAATGCTAAGGACGAAGAGTTTGAAAGATGTTTTCCAATAAAGGAGAAAAAAATCGAGGTTGAAATGAGCATAAAATATCTACCTAATAGGTATGAAAGTCAGAACTGTGCAATTCAATTATAGTAATTTCCTGAATATTTAAAAGTTAAAATTAATTGTAGTTATTAGCGGAATTTCTTGTTGAGGAAGAAACATTTCTTTGCGGAACAATGAAGAAGACTAAATAAATAGGGAAATAGTATTGACATTCTGCATAAAATCATCACAAGATCTATAATTGATATTCACAAACTGTATGTAGATATTCAGTCGTCTCTTGTTTAAATTAGATACAACGTAAAGTATAAAGAAAATATAAAAACACAAACCCGAAAAAAAAAAAGTTAAAGGATCATGAATTATCTGGTCATATGGTACACAGCGCAGGAGATGAATAGCTCTAATTTATTAAAATAACATATTTTATTGTCCTTTACTAGTTTTAATTTGTTCAATATATCCTTCATTACTTAATTAAAGTTTGTTTTATTACAAGTTTTGTTACAACAAATAGTGCTGCAGATCTTCCTAATTATTATTGAAATTCATTGTAGTGAATATTCGTTACTTTCCAAATGCTTTGATGTTACTGAACGGTAATTATTACTAATGACTTAAAACTTTACATTAATTCATTTACAAACCATATTACCTACGTTTTGTTTTGAGAAACAGATTCATTTTCTTGCAATAATCAGTTAATTTCTGAAGAAATGATTACAATGAAAACAATCATAATTATACATAACTGTTTTTGTTGTTTTGGTCTTTTGTTTTGTTTTTGTAATCATGAGATTTTTAAAACAAATTGATATTTATATGTTATAATTTCTCTGCGACTGCGAATATTGTTTATAAATTTATTATTATTTCTTGAATCAATTACTAAATTGTAATAGGACTACGACGCATGCATACTCATAACTGATATTTTTTTACAAACTTTCATTCAATTTATCACTGCTCATTAGCTTCAGCGTGATATTCAAGGTAAGGAAAATTGTGTCTCAAATGAAATTGAAATTTCGTGGCTAGCTAAGAAATGTATGCAGATTCTGGAATATTATTGGTGCGAAGTTTGAAAGACGACGCATCTTACTGCTAAACTTCTTTTTGGAAAAGAGAAATAAAGCTGATAAGGTGAGAAAAGATCTTCTGGTAGGGTTTTTGAATGGTCATTTTCATTTCGCACTTATCTAATTGAGGTCTTACTTACATCGCCACTAGTTTCTGTTGTCTAGTCTTCAATCATCAAAAATGATTGTCTGGTATCCTGGGTTACATATAACAAAATATTCTTAGTTATTTGAAGCATGTACGTTTATGTCATTCTCGATTCTTAACTGTTACTGATCCAATTTTAATCTAAAATAATTTTTAAGATAAATGAATAATAATTTGTAACTGCCAATTTTTAAACCTGATTAATATCTGAATTCATGCTAGTAATGTTATCTACAGAATAGTGAGTGAAATTAATGTAATTTTCTTAAATTCAAATAATTGTTGATATTTACATCCTTTCAATAACTTTGTATAAGTTTCTACTATGCACTGAATATGTGAAAAAAGACAGTTTTATGATGTTTATGCTAGGCTACAATAATATAGTCTACAATCAAATTACTAATTATTTAATAATTCTCCAAACAAATATTTGCTAAGTTCTATTAACTCTACATTTTATCATAAATCTCTACATTTTATAGAAAACTAGGGGTCCAGAATAGGAAATCTTTCTTCGGTAATGGAAAGTTCTTTCATCGCTGACAACCTAACAATTCCTTCATATATAAATTTATACAACTATATTAGTTTATTACGTAATAAAAATAAAATACAAAGAACATACATCAAGTTTCTTAAAAATTATATGATTTTTGTTTTCTTTCAGCAATAATCCCATAACCTGCAGTTCTAATTTCTGAAGTATAGTAGTGGAAAGAATGTCTGGTTGAAGACGTAACATCAGGGACCTGAGATTCTATAAGGAGAATCAGGTGGTTATGTTAAACAAAAATCACAAGCATAAAAGACATGAGTTATTCGACATATGGAATGTCACATATTAATTAAATTTAATGTCATTAATATTGGCATTCCACATGTCAACATTAGTGAATTATTGACATTTTCCGTTCTACAATTTACATTTGCACTGCCTACAATATAAATTTACGAGTGTCATTACATCACCTCCATTACATCTTTACATCCATTACATCCTCTATTCAAAGTCAATTAATTTCATGAATAAGTGTAGAAGTTAATTTAGAAGGCATGAAAAAACTTCAGAAGTTACTCTGAATACGTTATAATACAGCTTTGTATTTGTACATTGCACAAATGACGCAGCTCGGTAATGATCTGTGTACATCTATTTATGACAATGGTATTGTGTATTCTGTATATGTATCCTGATTTCTACGACCTTCGGACTTTGATGACAATATGGTATACCCTCTATCTTTACTATTACGTTTAATTACGTTTTTTTAACTGAAGTACTTCTGGGTATACTTTTTTTTTACTATCCGCTACATTAAAGTATAATTATATTAATGTATTAACCACAACTGAGTTGAATTTTAAGTAGAAAAAAAAACAGCAATTCATTGTTTGACAATTAATTTCATCATTTTGAAGATAATTCTTTCGAGAGAATTACTTTTAATTTTTCAGTCGCCTATTCTCCAAAAATATTACCTAGAATTATTAATTTACTAGAAATAGGATGTTTGATTTGTACTCAGACTTATCAATTACAAAATATTTTTTTTTAATCGATAGATAGGAACAAATAAAAATACAGTTAGAAATTTACAGATTATTTAATATAGATTCAACTTTCCTTATTTTATGCAACTATAAAAAGCTAAGTCGAGGGCTAATAAGTCAACTGTTAATGAATTTGACTACAGACTGGATGAGTCAGATATGTCTTTTTTTTCCGCGTTGAATTCTCCTCTATACGAGTCCTCTCAACCCTCTGTAAGATGGGTAACGGTTTTCTTTCTTTCCAATAGGCATTGAGCCACCATCGACTACCCGACATCAAGTTAGTCCCATTGGTCAGGAAACACGGGAGCTTTATTTCCGCGATCATCTATAGTGTTATTCTTTATCTTGACTTAAATAGCTAATTAATCGAATTATTTTGATTAATATAAATCATACTCTAAACAGCGTAATACCATCTGATCGTTTGTGGTAAAAATCTTTAGTGGATGTCTCTATTCACTACAAACTACTGTAAATTTTCCTATATCTTTTTTATAGGACTAAGCATTTGATTCGCGGTAAAAATGTAATATTAACAAGCTTCGAGAATCAAAGAAAAGTTGTATACCACTCTAATACCGTTCAGGGAAGGGATATGTTAGTTTGAGTATCGGTGCCTGACTTACTTTTAAACCAGATTCAGAACTGATTAAATATTAGTTTTAAACAACTTTGATTCCAATTACTGACAGAAAGAAGCGCATATGATTTTCTAGTAAAAAGAAAATTACAGGGGAAAAACTAACTCATCAGAAAAAGGATTTCCTAACAGTTCCAATTTTTTTTGTTAATTTAATTCTTCACTTAATTCAACGGACTTTTACTGTCAACAAGGAAAATTCATGAAATGTTTTAGATAACAAGTGAAATGTTATACTTTTCCCCAAACTAGCAGCAGAATTAAACGGAAAGCTGAAAAATGCATTGTAATCAAACTGTTGATATATATAAAATTGAAATTTTTTGGACATAAATTTTGTAATTTTAAAACATACTGCTGACAGACCAACATATTTCTAAAACATTTATTAAATTAAACTATTTAAATACTACATTTTAAAACAAGGTAGATGTTTGGTTTGGTTCCAACTTCCCGTTTTCTCTACAGGTCATTCGACCTAACAAGAGATGGTAAGTGTGGACTATTTCACCGAACAAAAAAGTGAACACGGATGCATTATAGGAACAGTCCGCAATAGTAATATCGACACAGAAGAAAGTGAAACACCCAAGGTAGCTCCGGGAATCGAACTCAGATCCATATGTTGATAGGTCGACGCCACCTTAATCAAATGGCTACATTTCAACAACACCACTCAGCAGTCGTTGAAATTACTACGTCTGTTATAAGGTCAAATATATTGAATATACAAATTATTCTTCATCAAGTAAGGATAAAATATTGAAGCAATCGAATTATGAGTTTAAAATGAGTCAAATTACTTGAATTAAGTTTTAATCAGGCTTTTCATTAATTTCTACTTTAACGTCATACCACTTTCTAAAGCTTTCTTAGTTCATCAACTAAATCTTAAGAAGTTAATCCTTTTTTTTTTCAGCTAATGAGTCTAATTCTATTTCTTCTCCTGGAAAATATTTATTTCTAGAGGTGAGACGAGTCCATTACCGTCTGAAGGGTGAGTAGTAGAAGACGGAAGGCGCACTAATGAAAATGATTGCGGTTAATAAACACCCCCTGGCTGCGCCTATTAAGCCTCCGATCTTCGAACAGGTGGCAACGAAGAGAAGGAATGGACAGAGAAGATTAGGAAAGAGGAAGAACAAGGACGGGGTGTCAAGAAGAGGAATTACTCTTAATCTATGTTTCAGATATCCTTCATCTCTTATGGTTTGCATTTGAATTTGGCAAACATAATTAATATCCCAAGAGATTACGAAGCACGAAGATTTTTCTTCCAGTGAAGGAAATATAAAGTTGTTTTGAAACTGGCAAGAAATAAGATAAAGCGCAGTCACGTATTAAACTTTTTGTAGTCCTTGAAGAAATTTTATTATCAATTGAGAAATAAGCATAATTAGCAAATAAGATTTTGTTCCAAGATGATGTTCTTAGATGAAACCAAATTTATTATCGTTTATTATCGTTTCACTCTTAATGGAGATCATCAGTCAGGAGTATTCACCAATAGTTTCCACATTTGTTCTCAGGATTACTTTTTTTTAAGTATATCTGTTCAAAATCATCAGTAACAAATGACCAACTAACAAACATCATGTATCCAGAATAAAACTAAAATAACGACATTTTTCGTCGTCATAAAAGTTACAACGAAAAACGTTAATATTAATCCTGTGTAATATATATTTTTTTTATTTTGACCTTGTATATCAGTCCACGGCGGGACGCAAGGCGTTCCCCCTAAGAACGGTGGGAACACTGGTCATAATCACCCCGACTGACCAGGTGACTGGGGTGATGGGAAGAGAAGAGATAAGGGACAGAGAAGAAGCAGACAAACACATGAAAGGAAAGTGAAACAGCCATGCCACTGCCGGGATTCGAACCCAGGTACTGGCGCATTGGTCGCCACGGCTGGCCGCCGCCGAGACCGCACGGCCACGCCAGCACGGCGTGTAATATATAAGATTCATGATTTAATAGCAAAGATACACTTTTTCAATGAATCTTATTGATTTATTAAAAAAAATCATTTATTTATTTTATTTAGCTTTTATTTGATATTTACCGTTTTAAACTAAAATGCTCCAATTTTTTCGAAATATAAATTTTTCTTAAGCTAGTCTAAGTTTTCAACATCCTCCTCCTATGAAACAAAAACAAAATAAATTACAGTGGGCTTTGATAAAATTTTGCTTACTTGAACTATTTCAATTTAACAAAAGTTTTTATCCTTTTTATATTATTTAAATTAATGATCAAGTCGGATGTTTGAAATAGTGGACAGAAACGCTTATGCTATCTACAACCTAACGGGACTTAGTAGAGGGCCAATTCGACATGAAAGGAAGTTCCTATCCATTGGACGCAGGCTTCAATTAAACCTGAGAGCCATCTGAAAAGCAGTAACTAGGGAAGAATCCTTGACAACCAACGATGCTTCTCCAGCATTAGACAAGCTCCTTACCACATGGACAGCTTGGCTTAAGATTTTAATATTTACTCAATAATATTTATTCACTATATAAAGTACAAAACAAAAAAGTGAAAAATAAAAGTTTGTTGTAAAGTAATGGCATAAAGTACATATGGAATTGTCTTTATCGGAGAGACTGGAAGACCATTTAAAAATCGATATCGGAACATGTTACTTAGGAAGAGTAAAGATCAAAAAATCAGAAGTGTCAGAACATTGTACGTTATTAAATTCAGATTTCCAGCAAAAGCAACTATTCGTTAGATCAATAAAGACATGTAGTAAAGAAATTGTAAAAACATTTTTACAGAAAGATTTGAAACACTAATTGTATAAATGGAAAAAGATTAGCAATTAAATTACTGTTAATGGTTCATTTACTTATTGTAAAATTTATTTTAGAAAAGAACCACCAATCCGATTCTGAAAATTTGCTTTGCTTTGTTAAATTTTAACTTAAGAAGGCGTGAACATTTGTTATTATTTTTTTAATAATAAATGAGATATTATGTTCAAAATTTACATCTCCGCCACCTTTTTTATTTTGATAAGAAAATTATTTTTTTACCAGAGTTGAATTACAAATTGACATCACTCGGTTGAAAATCCGTCCTGGGAATAGTGACGATATCACTTCTGTTGCTTTCCTAAAAAACTTCTGCCGTGATTAAATTTCAATGATTCTTCCTTAACGACCAATGGTGTGCCTTTACAGATGTTTTCTTTGGATTGAGATTGCGAAGGAGATTGCGAAGGATTGATCCTTCTTCAGCTGATGAGGTGGCCTACTGGAAAATGTGCGAGTGTGAAGAAACTACAGGATAGTTCCGTTCATCACTTGGATCATCCGACACTACTACAACTGCGCTGCAGTAGATGTGAGACTTGCCGGGCAGCTTTCTGATCTCTTGCGTTACACACAGAGGGATACACACAGAATTCGAGTACTGTATTTTATACTACTATTATTATTAGTAGTAGTAGTAGTATTATTATTGTTATTCTCTGCCTATTTTTTAGAATATTTTCTAATTCTAAAGTCTCATTTTCTTATTTGAATGATTACAAGCTTGCTTTTTAATATTTGGTTATTAAGAGATTAAAGAAAGATCCTACTAACCAGAGAAAGAAAATCAAATTCTTTTTAACAGATTTTTGACTAATATTTTTTTAAACGATTTGTTTTGTTTAAAATCAATAATATTCTGCTTTCCTTTCTTGAAAGTTTTTGTGAACTTACATTAACATATTAGTCTGCTATTGTGAAATAATTCAATTTCAGTGATGAAATTGAGGCATCTTTGAATTTACCTTCTAATCGTTTTGAGCTGCATCAAAAACATAATTATATCACTGCCACTTCAAGAACTGCAGGAAATTTATTTATATCAAGTAAGTTTTCCGGTAGCAATGTGTTTAGTGCTTTAAATCCTCTTTCTTATTATTTCAAACTAAAAAAAGGGGGGGGGGGGGGGAGTAATTATAAAAACAAGTAAGATAGGATCAAATTATTTAGTTCCTAAGATATATAGTGCAATCTAATGCAGCCAAAATGAAGCCTTTTTGGATTTGAAAGCTTGTCTGTCAGATATATATAAGCTCACTTTTTATTTAAAAACACTTTATTCTGATGCGTTGTTTATTGTAAAAAAATATTGTAATGATATCTGTTTCAGAAGGAGAACGTCTAGCCTTTTAGAAAAGTGATAAATCTCATGAGTTTATTGTACTTTTCTGTTCCTGTTAATTTACTTTAATTACCAGTATCTCTAAATTCTATGAAATGGACTTTAGAAATTGTGGTAGGCAGCTCTTCAATATTATACTAAAGAAAATGAGATTATTAAAACGGAAACATATAGCATGTAAAAATGCAATTGACAGGATTTACAACGAATCTTTTTCAAAAAGAAATTAGTTTAATATTTTTTTTCAAAGATTTCATATTTAATGAATCCTTTATTTTCCAAATATAAAGCTTCAAATGGACGGAACTAATATTATTATAATCACCGAATAAACATAATATTTTAAATAGGCCTACTATTATTTTGAGAATTTATTATATCTCTCGTATTTCGAAAATTAAACATTATATTTTGAAATTTAGGTTTTAGTTTAAGAAGTTTTTTTCAGGAATTTAAAATTATTAAATCATAGTTGCAGTTTAAGAAGCCTTCCTCTCCCCTTCACCTAGCGTATTAGTTTCCCAGGAACACTAAATTTTTCGTAAAATTCTTATAGAATCTTCTAGGATTTGGAAATATAAGAAATTTGCTTTTGAGAAAGAGTCGTTTAACTCTTCAAGAATAACATTGAAACTTAACATGTTCATTGTTTTTCATTATTCATCTTTTTCTAATTTTTTCAGCTCGTCCTGGGACTGTAGTCAGGGAGAAACTGAAGTCCCGAACAGCGAACAAAATCCTGTTGAGCCTGCAACTGAGCTATCTGTTTGAGTAGCTACTTTCGATGAAAGTAAAGTTTAACCATCTGCAGTATTCAGCTATCAAAATATCGACACATCTAGTTTTCTCTTCATTTATACTTGTATGAAAGTAAACGAAAGTGTGAAGAATGTATGTAATAGGCATTAAAATGAATTACAGAGCAAACCGTGGTTGATTTTTCGAAAATAATAATGAATAAAAAAATAGTAAAGTAAAGGAAGCATAATTGTTATTGGGATCAATATTAGAATTATTGTGATGATGAGTTAACTTTAGTTTGGTTATTTAATCTATATTTAGATTAAGAATCTTAGAAAAAAAAGGAAGGAATTTCTTCTTGAGATACATTGACTTTTGTGGATTGTGAAAAAGTATTTTATGGAGTCAATTGCTGTGAATTACTTAAAACTACATAGAAGAGCAACTTATAAAAGTAATTAAAAATCTTTATACAGCAATAGACAATGATCCTGTGTAAAAAATTGAAATTCTAAAGAAGACATTCAAGTTAGGAAGTAAGCCAAAAATGTATCTTAAACAGTATAATTTGTCTGCAAGTTTAATTCATATCGATCTGATATATCTGATAACGAAAATCTTTTCCCCTAGATATCAATTAAACTACATAATCTGAAATAAAGAAGTACTTCATCAGATCCCGATTTCTTCAATCCTAGACCAATTATACATATAGGAGATCATAGCACTTATCAACTAATTAGTTCCTGAATAACGGTCGAAAGTCAAGCCAACTTAAGCTGATTTCTGGAAGTAAGTTCATTCTGATATTAACGAAATAATAAAAAAAAATATTACCTAAAAAAATTACAAGGTGATCAATAAAATTTTTATTGACTTCATTTTTTCCATTCATTGTTGAAGCGAAAGTTATTTTTTGGAGAAAATCTGGTAAAAGAGCTTTCGAAAGCGTTCACTGCAAGCAAAGGTTGAAGACAAAGTCCAATTAGAATGCGCGTGTGCTCAGTGCTATCAAACGACTATGAACCGCTTGCAATACAGCCGTCCGAACTACGCACAGATCACGAAGAAATTGGCTTTAGGCATTGTAAGTATGGTTTTGGATTCAAGTGGTTGATCTTAGTACTTATGGACGTATGAAAGAAAATAGGAGCCGAGCAATGGCAACTCGAGAATCTACTGCATCCAATACCACTTGAAAAGAACAGTGAAACTTAGCAATATGAATATTTCCAATACTGGTAGTACTCCCTGAGTAAACTAAATTAAAGCGAAATGAGGAATTTTCACAAGGGAACAAAATTGCTTTTCGTCAAATATTTTTCCAGAGAAAGCAATGAATCATCAATTTTTTTTCTGGAACATCAATCCCCAATATTTCGTATTATTATCATCTTTAAACGCTAATATGATGAGCATCGGATGAGTGGTAACTGAAATCTTGCGGATATCCCTAGTTGGATATGTGAGTTAACAAGTCCTGAACTACACCTGTTACCTCCAATCTATTTTCATTTTTTTTAAACGTTGACTTCGATGACCCCCTAAAATTCTACTTAAATATCATGCACACCCAGTCGCGTACTTACATAAATCAGTGGTGCATCCATGATTTATCTATGAGCGTAGTTTTTCGAAGATATTCTTGAGGACATGCTTTCTTCTACTATAACACTTACTCGGAAGATTTCTAGAAGCATACTAAATTCGAACAGATAATCATCGTGTGTTTGCTGGATATCGCATCTTTTCGTTGTTGAGTATGGTTTCAGAGATGGAGCAGTTTTACGTCGATTGTTCCTTATTCGAACTCTATTTTTGTTTTCTAAATTCGACCTATGAACCCTAAATATTTAGGCAACATATCACGCGCAAGTAACTGGAGGTATCAGAGATCATTATTTTTTTTTTGCACTTCATCTTCAAGGATATAAACAAGCTCTCTCTTTCTCTTTTACAACATTAACCCCTGACCAAATTTCATGAACATTAGTCGTGTTAAAATTTCGTACTTTATCTATTTTATTTTATCAAAAAGTTTTTTGTTTTTTAAGATTAGGACTGAACTTTTTCTTCAAACTTCGATGCCGAGTAAAATTATAGCCATGATTCTTATTAAGATCTTTTCCAATAAGGTTTAAAACAAAAACAGAATTTGAAACTATTCAGCAAGTTTTGTACTTTCGATGCTTTAAAATATGTAAGAGAAATCAATTTACAAAATTCCAAAATATTTATGGAACGATACGAAGAAATTAAATAAAGATAGCAAAAGAGATGGAGAGAAAAAACAAGTAACATTTTATAAAAAAAATACAAACATCTAAAAATTATTGACTCTTGGAAAGATAGCTTTAAGATGAAAGTAGCGGAGATAAAATTTGGTAAATATATTACAGGATACATAGTAGAGGACCACATAAAAGAAATAAAGGTATGTATATTTGTTGAATAAAAAAAAATGAATAAAAAGAAAGATGGATTATATATCAAGATTGAAAGAAGGATCATTTCCAAAAGAGATTAAAGCATACAAAAAACCAAAAGGAAGAAGAGATGTAGGATGACGTAGATTGGGATGGAAATGAAACCAACCAGTTAAAAAAATGACTAATCCAGGAAAGAAGATGATGATTTAAGTGCGAATCATAATGGTGTTCGCCTTAATTGCGGGGAAACTGAAATTAAAAGATTATTCTTTGAATTTATATTGAATTTTAATAGAAATAAATTAATTAAAAATAAGTTAATAACGTTGAAGTTTTTATATGTTATGATAAGTTGGTAATAGTTTTCAATGACACTGAAATTGATTGAATACAAGACTCGTAAGAAAGTAAGTCAATTGTTTCCGAACTATATTTTTCAATAAATTCAATATAGATTGCTTTTCAAAGAAAATATCTAAATCGTTGTTAAAGCAGCGAATTTGATTTTAATATTTCTCTGATTCCTAAAGAATCAATTTAATTTGAGATGTAGGGTAAAGGCACAAGTTGTGGATCGGCCTAAGCATAAACTTGGTTTTCACCACGAGAAATAGATAAATAATTTTCAGTTTTGCATTAATTCCTTTATTAAGCTCTTATAATTAACATTGTATTACCTCAGTTCGATAAAAAAATATGTACTGCATTTTCACAATCTTCATTTGTATTGTGACGTTTGATCCACAATTGGACCCCACGAACCGCTGAATTTCCGCCAGAACAAAAGGCTGCAGAATTTCCCGCAAACATGGCCAGAGGCAGAAAACACTATGTTTTATTTTTCCCCGGTTATATTAAACCTTGTACTATCATACATCCTTTAATTCTAACGTATATCCATTCTAGAATAACTACAAATAACTTTCAGGCTAACTCACCTTAATTTTCTTTTGAAATTCTGACAAATTATTTAACAAATTCACAGGATGGCTCCACTTGAAAAACAAACTGTAATACCAAAACGAAGCTCATGAAGGGATCGGGATTTTATGTATCTAAGCCATCTGTCGATAAGTGTGATAATTAAGACGGTAAAAGACTTGATCCGCAATTGGTTCCTGATCCACAACTGGTTCCCTTACCCTATACCTGATATCGAAAAGGATACTTGAATCAGCAATATATAGGATAATTTGATACGATTCCAAGAAATATACATTATAAAAGTCACGATTTATGAATAATAGATGTTTATTGGGTTATTTAAAAAAAAGTGTGATTGCAAATAAAATAATACTATAAAAATGTTTTGTTGTCAAAATGAAAAAAGGCATTTTCGTTTATTATTTTTGTATGAATAAAAACTTCAGCATGATAGAAATGTATTTGTAGCCGCCAGAAACATCTATTAAGCTTTCGATGTAACGATGTGGTAGTGAATGCACAACACAACAACGGCTTGGAAAATGTTAGGTCTGGAGATTTTGATCTTCAAACAAACCTCAATGAAGACCAGACACTATAATTAATGATGGTTAAATGAGAGAATTGGTTGAAAGTGATACCCATCAAATAGACTTGTGAACTTGAAGAGAAGTTTGGAATATCTGTTGCAATTGTTTCAAGACACCTCTCATCCATTGGGAAAGTGAAAAACTGGACAAATGACTCTCCCATGAACTTATTGAAAACAACAAAATGAAACGATACAAGATAACTTTTCTCAACAGAATTGAATAAGCTTTTTTAAGTTCACAGATGGATATAAAATTGCATCTTAAAAATCTTTTTGTAGTAACCCTTTTTTCTCTTCGATCATATCAAGGAAATGAAGGTGATACAAACATTATTCCAAATATATAATACCTTGAGATAGCCAGCTTTAGAGAATATAAAAAAATCTTTGTAGCCATTTTTCTTCTCCGATAAAGATAATTAAAGAGAAATCTTGATTTACTTATCAGAGATTTACGGAATTCCTCATAGAACTTACTCTAATAAAGCAATACACAATATTTCTGTTTCAAATGAAAGCTGACTGGCTTCCTTGAAATCATAAAATTCAAATCTACATTTTCTGTCATAAAGGCATGGAAACATACTAAAGAAAAAGAAATAAAATCATTGAAACAAAAAATGGTGCAGCTTCGACCCTTTGCTCTGTTTGTATGGAACGACTTAATAATTTTATATTCAGTCATATTCACATTTACGGATCTTCGACTTACAACGCTTCTGACTTTCTAACTTTTAGAATTGCCAGTATTCGCCGAAGTTTGTGGCACTTATTTTGGAATTATGCTTGTTTAGCGACATGACGCTATCGACCAATCGGCTTCCAACTACTAGTGTCGGACTCGTTTGTTCATTAATACAGTTCGCTTGCATCTCTTTGTGTTATTGTGTTATAAATGCCTCATTTACGTCAGTTATGCACGAATATGACGATTGTAGTGCAGTACCTGCATCGGCAAATGAAATAAAAGGAAGTGCTTCGACTTGCGGACATCTCTGAGCTGATGTAACACCGGAGTATGCCAGTGTTTCCTCTTCTGATCTTGGAAGCACAGATTTCACATCATATAATAATGGAAAATTATTGATTAGAATATCAGTTAGTAGACAAAATGAGAAATAAATGGATTCGAAATACAATAAAACATCAAAGATGTCAATTCTGTCTTTAGGTAGAAATGAAATCGGTAGGCCATATTACGAGAAAATTAAAGAACACAACGAACATTATTGCATTTCAAGTGAAACAATAGGAAAAAGAGGAACATTTTAAGACCACTCGTGAGATAGATGAGATGAGATCAAGATAGTGGATGAGATTAAGAGCTTGGTTCGACTTTGCTGAATGAAAATAACAGCAGACAAAGAAATGACCTGGATCTAACAAATGCGTTCAAGAACTTCGAACGACGAATTTTGGTTGAAGATTAAGGTGAACATTAGCAACATTGAAAGTGGTTAGAATAATTGGTAAGATGATGACGTATTAGTTTCTTGTTTCCAACAGCTGCAACTCAAAGCTTCTACTGCTGTTCTTCAAACAGAAAATTTAAAATAAGATTCTCTTCACTGCATTACGATGGTCATTTTCAGTGAAGAGAATCATAATATTCTTCATCTCATACTGTCTAAAATTCCTATTATTATATTTCTTTTGATCACCTGTCATTCTCAGTCTCTCACGCCACTGACTGTCATTGCCTTACTGTATATAGTTGAGGTACTACTCTATGCTTTTGGTTAATGGACATCGAAAAATCATAGTAACGCTGTTCTTTAATGGATTATTATACAATCCGAAAACAAAAAAGTCTACAAAATTTTATAAATTATAACAACTTCATTAAGCCAGTGGAGTAGCGAGATTTTTTGGCGCCAGGGTAAATGGTTAAAATTACTCTAGATCTTGCTTCTAAACAAAAGAAGAAAAGCGCGTGTTGTACCATTCAACCAAAAAATAAGCTAACAGCACCTCATTTTGCTTCTCCCAATCGCCAGCATCCCCTAACTGAGTTACTGATTTGAGCTATTCGGATCTCTATTGAAGTTGAATGCACGATTACTATTAAATTTTGAAGTTACGCTTTTAAATAGAAACAATTAATACAAATTATTAATTTATCTTGAAATGCTAAAGTAATTAGAGACGTTTGGTGAGTTTCCATGTTTCTAAGAAATAATTTAAAATATTAAAAACTTTTGAGCTGCAATCAGCAGAAATCCCAAGTTGCCTTAAACGAATGTAAAAAGAAAAGGGAATAAATAAAAATTCTGCTTGTATTCCGTTCATTATAAATTACAATAAACTTCTGTAACATTAAATAATAGTCAGCTACCTCATGGGAATTGTAAATCTACTTAAGTTTATTTCCAAGTGCATAAAAGCAGTGGCGCGGAAGACATAAAACCAATTTAGATTGAATTGGAACACGAAATTGCCATGCATTTATTCCCTTAATGAAACTTCGCTGCTTTTAAAAGTAGCAATGACTGACTTGACTACAAGTAAAAGAAAAGTAGTCCCTTCATTAAGTTATTCAATGAAACCGCAATGTAAAACCATTGCTCCATCCGATAGATTGATCTCAATTTCATCTGGATGGCCTACATCTTCAGATATTAAACAGAAGGAGAAAATAAAATTTTGATATTGTATCCTAAATACAAATTTAGTTGTTTTTGTATTTACCATAAATTAACATTTATTTATCATTGTGCCACTGAGCATTAAGTATCTAAAGATAATGAATGCTAATAAGCACGAAATTCTCAGGAATTACTTATTAATATTTAAAATATTCGTTAAAAATTAAAATTATTCTTCATCGTTTTTTAAAATTACTTTAAGAATAAAAATATTAGTAGAGTTATGTAAAAATTAGATATCCTAAGGTGCTTTAATATTTTTAGAAAGCTATCCAGTGAAAGAGATCATCATCTTCTGATGTTACAAATATACTAGAAAGAAGGCTGCAAGTTCTGACATAGCTCTTCCATTACTAGCGTTCAGCTTTATCATCTGAACATCCAAAACTGAATGATTCAAGAAAAACCACAAAAATTAAATCTAATAGAGCATTTTTTTATTTAAAACAAATTCTACTGTCAGATTAATACAAATGTATTAATTGATATATAAATAAATATATTAATTTATGGAGATTTGGCCATTCACAGCCCCTTTTTAGAAAACAGTTAGTAATTTCGAGTGTCTAAACTATGTATTTGTTGAATTTAATTGTGTACTGCTTTTAATATATTTTTCATCAGAAGGGAGAATTTCAGTGAGAGATTGAAAAAAGAAATTTTAAACATTCCTATGAAATACCAGTACAAAATACAAAAATATTCGGCTACTTTTCTACAATAAACAAAAGCATTTACATTATCGTTTATTGAAGCCCAATGTTTATGATAATGCATGAACCATCAAAATTATCCTGGTACTGTTTATTGCAGTAATTTACATACAGCTGCACATTTCAGATTTCATTGTAATTACTTGATGGTCTTAGAACTGTCTTATGAGCAACTGTACGTATGGACCGAAATAATATATTCTTAAGTAAATTCAAAGAATATCACACTGATCCACATCAAATGTCATATTTAAGACTTACTTTTATTATACTCATCATTACATTTTGCAGCATTATATTTTACAAAACGCACACTAAAGGTCGCCATGGTCATTTTGGCTTGTGGTAAGGGTGAGAAAGATTGCTGTAAGTAACTCGAAGAATAATGCAGTGATCAACTTCCAACTTCATATTTACGAGATTAGTCTAATCGTTCAGCTTTGATTTGAGTTTAGTGTTTTTAGCGATCTTTTATGATCTACTTTAAAAAAAAAAAAAAAAAAAAAACACTGTACATTTAAGACCTCCTCGACATTAATTTTTCCTTGGCATTAACATAGATAAAGTAGATAGATAACATAGATAAAGACATTTGAGAGTATAGTATTATTTATCTTATTACATTGTTATTTATAAACCTAAAAATAAGTAAGTTAAAGAATAATATATTCATGTATATTAAGTTTGATCTATTTATTTGATACAGTTAATCCAGAGTTTAGTTATTAATCTCATTAAATTACTTATTTAAGGTCCCATCGGTAGATCAACTTAGGAGTCAGTGATGTATATTAATCATCATATCTGGGGATGATTAGATTTAGGTTTATTTTGAATAATTTTAAAAACTAATATGTTTACGACTGAATAAAACAATTTATGTTCGAAATTGTTTATAGTTCTTTATTATGGGAAAAAAACTTGTAACGGTTCGATTTCTATATATTTATTAATAAATTCAATTTTTATAATTAATCTTTTTTTCTCCATTCTTCAAAAATTACAAAGATTAATGCAAGCAAACCCAAACTTGAAATAATTGATGGTAAAATTCTTATTTGCTGCTTGTTCGATCTGTGGGGGCGTGATTTTATCATCGTATCTCTAAGGCTAACGGTTAAAAATCGAAGACAATTAGATGAGAAAATTTGTGCGAGGCCTAACATGTGCGCCAAATTTGATCAAAATCAGTGAGAATGAGTTTGGACGGGTGTGCTGGTTTACTTCTTTTCGCTGTTTCTCCACGAACATTTCCATGGGAATTTTAATTTTACCGTTCTACATTTTAATTAAATGTTCTTGAAAGAAATATCTAACAAATCAATGTAGAAATATAATCATTTCTGAAATTTTCAGGTGAACTAATTCTCTTGCTGAAAGATTTCGTGTGGTTACACAAAAATCAATTAGAAATTAGATATTGTAAGAGTAGAAAATATGTTATCAGAAAGAAAATAAAAATCGCAACTATTTGCTGAAATTTAATCTCATGCCATTTGCTAGCGATTCTTCAATATGTTGTAAAACCGCCATCCATAGGTTTGAGTTTTCACCACGAGATGGCAGAAGGATTCATATTTCTAAATTCAGGGAATTTTCATTAATTAAATAAATATAATGATATAGAAATTGCTAATTTAATAAATTTAAGCGAACAATAATTACACGTTATTGAATTGGTTTAGAAATTTAAACTATTTAATTTAAGGTAATCTACGATTAATGATGCATACTTTGGATTGAATTTGTTAATTTTTTTAAGTAGCTAATAATCAATGACTATTTGTAGGTGTTAATGAAAATCACATCCTACACTTCCAATATTCGATTCATTTGAAAAGATCACTTCTACTGAATATTGGTAACGTTTGAAAATTCTCATCAGTTTTAGAATCGAGAGATAATTTATGTTACGAATTCGATCACCTAACTATCATCTGCAGTTCAGTGTGTCACAATTCAGTATGTCAGTATTTCAATTTGACTACGATTCAACGCATCTCTATACCACATTGTGGCATTATACAACTTTCAGAGCAAGTAAAGACACTTTTTAAGTTTGATTACTTCTTTGCCTGTATTCCAAGACAGATAGGGGTATGTTGTGCCTGGCACCTGCACTGATTTCAGAGCTACTTACTGAGCTTGTATAAAATTAACGAATATATTTCATAGACTCTCTCCTAAAGGTTTCTGTGAAATTAATTTCTATGATACATTCAATGCATGTTGCAGAGAATTGCAAAAGAAATTTATCATCCAAAAAGTAAATATTTCGAAGTCACAATTTTTCATTATATCCCATTACCATATAATATATATTGTAAAATGAAAGCTATGCCTGAAAGTGCAGTGATTCTGCCTTATCAACATGAATATCAAATCAAGATTACCTTAAAATCTTGGACCTTCAAAATAGTGGAAAGTGTCATTATTCTTCAGTTTGTTTAGTGTTTTATCTTGGACCGGTCACAACCATTACATTTCACTTTTATAAGGTTAAAGTAGAACCTTTTTTACCTACTTTCCTACATCTTGGAAACTTTCATCAACCTTAATTAAGCTCTCTTAAACTGATTACTTATTATTGTTTTCCTTTTTACAGAATCATTAAGCATATTTTATTTAAATATTATAATTTTCCTTTTTTTAAAAATTAAATTAAAATTACTGTTATTCCATCAATAGGCTTCTGTGACAACTTTTCACCAAATATTTATCATTTTTGAATAAATCTTTGTAGCTGACATTTACTAAACTGATTCCTCTATAATTCCTGTTTAAATTCTGATGCCTTTTCAAAAAAAAATTACTTAAGATTTTCCTATTCTTATGAAATAATGTTCTGTTACCAGTATATGTTGATGATTTGTAGAAATCTTATTCTCAATATTATTCCTCCAAACATCTAAGTTATGTTATCTAATCCATCCTATTTTATTTATATTTACGACTTCATAGAGTTAAATATTAATTATATCTACTCCATCTTTTAATGTTCACCCTACTTCTTTTATTAAAATCTAAAATGCAATTTTATGCAAACGACTTATTAACTTCATATGCAAGATTTAGCTTAAGAAAGATCTGAGGTGTAGTCTCAACATATAGTTAAAAATATATACATCCATCAATGTCCAGTGTATTGGAAAGAACTTAATAATTAAAAATTAATGTCACTATTATGAGATAAATAATATAAATATCCAATTTTGCCATGGGCTTGTTGTTTATGACACTACTCTTACTATTATGTCTACGAGTATCCAACACACGAAACATGGACACAAACAATTTTATCGATGATCGAAAAGAACTGTCATGTTCTTTTGAGGTTGTTCTGTTTCACTTATCGATGTCAGCGCCTCGCTTGATATCTCAAGCAGAGTCGAATGACCTCATTAGTGATTTGAATCTCTCCAAGAATCAATATTAGCTTTTAGACTATAAAAGCATACTCTACGAAATAATTTCGTTTCAGAGAAGATTTTTCATCATTTTTCTATAGCGTGACAGTTTTTTATATATCAGTTAATTTTATTCCAAAAAACATAATCAAGAAATTATTAAAAATTATAAATGTTAACATGAATTTTCACAGAAATTTCAACCAAAGGCAGTTTTTTTCAGATGATTCTAATAATATTTTATTTAAACAACTAGCAGCAAAGCCTGTCGGCTGACAGGCATAAAAAAATCTGAAAAATCATTTCATTATCAACTATCAAATATAAAGTAAATGTAATCTAAATACTCTGCTAACTTGTGAACGAAGCTTCTACGGCAAAAATGGTTTTGAGTTTCGAAATCAGCGTAAACAATTGAGTAAGTTTGCCAAATTTTATTGAAATGGATGCAGTGGTAACAAAATTATTTGGTTTTGAACGTATGTTTTGTTAGAATTTCAATTGTCGAGGTCAGTTCCCAAGAATAAATTTTCATGGAAACAATATGGAATGACACAATGAACTAATATTTTCATCCAATTTCAGTACTTTTGATTCAATGGTACCATTGAGAACCGTTGGATCTATCTTAATAGGTTAATTATATCGAGTTACAGACAGACAGACAGACAGACGAACTTAGCCAATTTATATGTACATATGTATATACTGTATTTGATTCGATTGATGATTTGATTTGAAATTTCTTTTTTTTTTTAATGTTTATCAGACCTATTTAGGTGTACTTCTTACCTGTACACCTGTAATATAGGTTCTGAGAGTTTAATCTAAAGGATCATTTTCCACCCAAAAAAAAAACGAAATACCAACCATATCTAAAGTTTAATTTATCAAAAGAATAATTATTATTTT
>JAFIDM010009631.1:183691463-183725762 GCA_023159025.1 Thereuonema tuberculata
TCTAAAGAATAATTATTAGTTTTGACTCATAACGCCGAAAGGCATTTAAAACTCACCTTTGTATAATCTAAATACTGCGCTAACTTGTGAACGAAGCTTCTACGGCAAAAATGGTTTTGAGTTTCAAAATCAGCGTAAAAAACTGAGTAAGTATGCCAAATTTAATTAAAATCGGTGCAGTGGTAACAAAATTATTTGGTTTTGAACGTATGGTATTGTTCTAATTTCATTTAAAATTTCATGGAACCAACATGGAATGACAAAATGAACTAATATTTTCATCCAATTTGAATACTTTTGATTCAATGGTATCATTGAGAACCTTGGATCTATCTTAATAGCTTAAATAATCGAGTTACAGACAGACAGACGGACAGACGGACAGACGGACACAGACAGACAGACAGACGAACTTGGCCAATTATATAAGTTGATAACGATCATTTTTTTAGGCAATCGAATTTTTTTTAATATAACTTCTACAGCAATTTATAAACGATTGTTTAAATAACTCCAGAGTTTCATTCCAAGTTAATAAATCTCAAATTACGTAATAATAACTTACCGCCGTTAAATAAAGAATATACAACGTCAATAGAAATTTAGCAACAGATGAAATTAAAAATAATTGTAACATACTAGGAGGGCACAGCATAAAAAAGAATATTAAAAAAATATTTATATTTGGTGTGCTATTGAATCTATTGAACTGTTGCTTTTACTATAGAAAAGAAAGAAGAGCGGACAAAGATAGACATATATGGTAAAGAAAGTTGTTTAAAATTAGGTTTTGTAATAGATGTTGCTTTATCTGAATTATCTAACGGACAAGTTTCCTACACTTTGAGTTTTGTGCTTATTGTCTTGGAGTTTTGCTTTAGATTATGATAAACATCGGATCTTTTTTTGAATCTGTTTCCATAGTGGAGATGATATTCTTAATTAACTATTTTTTTTAAATGGCTTAGAAGTTTTCCTGAATGTAAGCCAACTTATTGTTTGCTGACATCATTTCTCATTTGTCCATTTGTGAATTACAGAAAACGGAGCAGCCTACCTACGCTGTCCTTTTGGAAATTGTGAAGATCAATTCAATGAATGTAAAACAAAGAAAGTTTGGTATAACATTTTTGGAACGCAAGGCAATAAACATTTTTCACAAAAAATCCAATTTACTGAGAAAATTGTCAGAATGTAAACTAGTTCAAATTTCCCTAAAACATATCCTTTATTATGCCGTTTTTCATTTTTGTATCTATTTTTTAAATGCTGCTTTATAACTGAAATTACCTAACTATTCCAAAGTCGTTTGACTGCATTTGCATGAGTGACAGGTGCTTTCGAATGACGAACAGGTCGATTTCCGACAGGGGGAGCTTGAGCAATCGATAAGATCATTGCAACAATGGCGTGTCATCACTACAGCCATCCATCATCGAGCCATCTTGAAAAGGAAGCTTCTCGCTACTATCAAGGGCAAAAAGAGGTCAAGCTTCGTAGATCCTCGAAACAGCCCCGACAGACGCCCAACGAAGCGCTTCTTTTAGAAGAGTTTTGCAGGAAGCTTCCATTTCCTGCCGCTGACGGCGCTCTCTTCACTCAATTACAATTTCAATCGAAACGAATTTTCAAACGTTTACGCTCAAAGTTAATTCAATTTTACTACGGCATTAGCAAGTAGAAGGTAGGATTACTCGACGGCATCCTTCTAAATTGGGAGGTTAATGGGAAGTCACCGGTTTTGTTTTTGTTTTGTTTTTAAATGACTGAAATAAACCAAATATTCATTGCATTTTCTTATTGTTTAAATCCTTTTCCTTAAATATCTTAAAAACTATGGCTGAATTGCGAATTTGTAACTTTACTCTGTTCGTTTTAAGAAAGCAATAACAGCAAAACTTCAACTGCGATTTAATTCTGTTTAATTTTTACAATGTTACAAAAAAAATGGAATAAATAAATACATAAATTTTAGCGTCTATCTCATGAAGAACCTGTCAAATTAATTCAAATAAACAAAAATTTAAAAAATCTCAATCATAAATAGAACGCGAACCTGAAAAAAATCATATTTAAAAAGGTTACACTCAATAAAATAACTTTAGATTAAATAGCTGTGGATAAAAAAGAAATGTTGTTATTAGCCAATCGATAATTCAGTTAAAATAACTATACGATCAGGGAATATTACTGTTTTGTTAACCTAAATAATGTCACGTGTTAAGGAAGAGAGGACAGAGACTGATTTTTAGTGAAATCAAATTGGTTATTATTTTATTTGTAATCAAAACAAAATTCAACGTCTAAATTAACAGCTAAATTTAAACAGTAGATCAATGAGAAAAAAAGAATTTATAATAAAAAAATAATAATTCACTACAATATAGGAACTCAAGACTCAGCTTTTAACAAACAAAACACAGTAACTTTACTTACAAAATTATTCGTGGCACGTATTCCATAAGAGATGCCAAAAGTTCCTTTCGATTGCGTAAGTAGACCTCTATTATTATATTTCGATGCCTTCTCACCCCTTTTTTTGGAAAGTGGAAAGTAAAATATCTTTTTTATTGATGACCCTGAACTATCTATAGTAACATTTGGATTCAACAGCGAAAAGGAAGCTATTAGTAACTAAAACAAGGTTCATTTTGATGATTTAATTCCATAAAGTATTCCAGATTAACAATAATTGTTCAGATAATTTGATATCTTAAGCCTTAATTTTACGATGGGATGATTCTTTACTTTCCTTTGCTATTACTGAAAAGATTCAATTGTAAGAATATTTGCTGAAGTATCGTTCGTTTCTAATTGTCTCATCTGTTTGTATTATATTATTATTTTGTCGCAGTCTTGTTGATTCCCTATTTTTGATTATTTCCGAATGAAATTCATTGTGGATTTAGCGATAAGAAAATTAAAGAAAAACTTTCCGCCAGACAATGATTACTGTTCAATTGAGCTTTCAATTGAAATAATTTAGGAGAGTAAATGATTGAATGTTCTTCCTCGTAATCTGATGTGGTATTCGTTGATAAGGACGATATTTAACACTATTGACAAAAAATACCAAGACTAATTAAATTTAAAGTTGAGTTAAACTGTTCTTATTACTTCTTTATAAATAAATATAATACAATGATGTTAACATATTGTATTGAACACTTCATAGTAGGATTTTACACCCGAGTAAAATTCTTACACTTTAGGCCTATTCTTAGGACTAACTGGCATTTGAAGTATTTAGTACTTTTCATTAGTACCTAATAAATGTCTCACTATGTTGAAATACTTATCCCAGTCCGTCACAGGAATCCGTCCTTAGGATTCTTGTTGTGTCAGGAATTAACATGATCCATTTCAGCAGCATAAGTGTTTCCTTGATTTTTATTAAGCTTTTTAATAATATCATTAGCGATCTAACTTCATGGAAAACCAAAACTGCATCACCTGACGCTCTCTTCTTTCTTTTTAGATTGTTCACTAAAAGTTTATTGTTGAGCGTGCAGCGCTTCATTTTCAACAACAGAAACTTCATTAACACTTGCTTTCACATTATTTTCTCACGAGTTCTTTGGTTTCCTTGGAAATTAATTCTTTAGTCTCTTTTCCAGTTTAGTATGAAATTGGTTTTACATAATTATTTACAAGATTAGATTTTTTGGTTATCGGGGTAATTATCAGTGTAAGTATATATTTTTCCTTTTATATTTACTACAACCCCAAATAGAGAGATTGAGGGAGACCGTTTCTGAAAAAAAGTTTCCTCCAAGATAGCTTAGTGAGTTCAAATTTTATTTAAATTGTTAAAACTTGTGCATTTATGAATTCAGATCAATTTAACTAATAATTTGATCATAAGTATCTATGTTTATTTTCTAATTTAATTTATTTTGTAAATTAATTTATGACTGATTGAAAAGCTACATTTTGCTTTATTAACATCATTTTCTTAGTAAATATTTTGAGATTAGGAAATTCCTTCCTGAAACGTTAATGACCGTTATATTTTTAAACATTCCGTAATATTAAATATTTCCTTATAGTACTAAAGAATTTGAATAATTACCTCAGCATTCGAATACTTAATTATTAAAGAACAGTAATACAGTAATTCCCTCGATACATTATAATATTTTTTTTAATTATTATACCGGTATATGAGGGAATTACTGTATTACTGTTCTTTAATAATAAGTATTCGAATGCTATTTATTTTGAAGTACCGAGGGGGAAGGGGGGTTGGTATGAGTTTGAACCCCCCCCCCCCCCCCAAGGCATCCGAAAATGGAATAAATCTAGGATTTGGGACCACCACATCCTGGAAAGGACAATGCTTTGTTTATGGTTGAACGACCACTACCAAGGCCCGTTCTAAGGGGGGGGGGGGCAAGCCGGGCAAATGCCCAGAGCGGCAAAATTGAGGGCAGTTGGCGGCTATTAAAAAAGTAATGGAGGCATAAATAATTATTCGGATATATTAATCAAATAGCCTATAAGTGAACTATTCATTGACAAACTCCTCACAGTGCTCATGAACCTGACGAAATAAAAGACAAAAATTGAAAAACTCATTTTAAACGAATTCGATAATGCAGCAACACCAGAGGGTGCAATGTCATTACTACAACACTGAATCCAAGTCAGAAACGGGGGGATTACCGATACATAACCAAAAATAATACTTGCCGTTGGTAGTAGCGTTCACAAAAAAACGGTTGGTGGTTTCATATTTCAAATTGAGGGAGGTTCTCTGTTTCCCCCATATGTATTATAAACAAATGTATGTTTGTCCGCGATTTTCTCAAAAACTACTGGACCTAGTGTTTGTGTTCAGACATAAGGTTTGGTGGAATCCTGACCTTCCAAAGATATATCATATATATTGAAGTGCTTTGTTTTAACCAACTTATAAAAAAGAAGGCTCTCTGTTTTGAACTTGTTTTTTTGGCAAGTGAAAAACAAAAATAAAATTGCTTTTCGTATAAACTGAAACTGTAACAGGGGTGTTTCGCATAGTGATGTGTGGTCAAAAAACGACAGGGACTAACGTCGGAGTTTAGTCTAAGGCACACACACTTTGTTTGAAAATCCATCCAAAACTGTATGTATAGCTGTAAATAAATGTAAATACTCTTGAGCTTTCCTTCTGGTCCGCCTCATTTTTATGCTCTGAAATAATTTGGTACGAAACTTTGAATCGGATAAATCCTGTCAGTAAATTAATGCAAAGTAAAGATTTTGACTTAGTTTCTGTCATTAAATTAATAAAAAGCACCAAAGTTTTCTTTGAAAACTCACTTTCAGATGAGTATTCTACTCAAGTTCTTGAAGACGCCAAAGCCTGGGCTGCTGAAATCGACAGCGAGGTGTTACATTTAGAAAATGTGCCTAAACATCGTGTTCGCTCCAAAAAGAAGCAGCTTGGTTACGAGTGTGATGATGAACCAATCATTGATCCCCGTCAAAATATAAGATCGAAGTATTTTTTCACATTATAGATACAGCTATAAACTCCTTGGAGTTAAGGTTTTCCCAGATTACTGAGCGTAGTAAACATTTTGCTTTTTTGTATAACATATATGCCTGAAGAGAACTGCCCAAAGATGAATTGTTAAGGCTTAAACGCACAGCCACGTTTTCAGGTCGGAACGGAGATGTTGACGTCAACATGAGCAGATACGTCATCAAACGTTGGGTAGAATTTTCCAAGACGGCGAGGTCGGACCTGAGCAAAGTTGCCGTTCCGTCCAACCAATCACATTCCAGTAGTCTATGTGCAGCCAATCAGAAGAAACCACCTTCTCCCCAGCGAAAATCAAATCGAAGAGTCGCCATTTTTCTCGTCGTATCGGATTTTAAATGACAGAGAAACATATTCACTTACTTTTTAACTTCAAGAGACTTATTTCTATCCATTCAGTTCATGAATTGAAACAAATACAATCGAAGGAAAGTTGAAAAAATTCTTCATTATTTCTTTGAATAAAATGTTCAGCGCCAATGACGCTTCTTTTGTGGACATTGCCAATAATTTTTGTCGAAAGTATCCGAGCATAATGTGGTCAAATAACTGCTCAAAAGAAATAAATTCATATTGTAGAATGATTTATAGTCAGATCTGACATCCGTCCAAGTTTTAAATTTATCTCAGATTTAGGATTCAGCGATATTTTCTCATTTTTTAAGAGAAGCGCCGTATGAATAATAAAAATAAATTCTTAGAACTATTTCAAATGGTAACTCGCGTGTGTTACATTTAAAATTATGTAAAATTACAGCTACATATTAAAATTGAGGTTTGCTGTACCTTTTTTTCTTTATAATGTTAATAAGATTCCCAATCATATTTAATCTGAATGGTTAAATAAAATAAATAAATAAGATTTTCAGCTAAAAATCAAAAACAAATCCTTAAGAAATCCTAATAACTTTTCACTATAAATGCTATTAAAATATAAATTAAAAGACTTTGTATAATACTGTAAAAGCAGTTTATGTACATATCATAAAACAATATACAATAGCTTTTAATTTGTTCATTAAAAAAAAAAACAGAATAAAAATAAAACACCCCATAAAAGTGACAAATATAATTATATTTTTTATATCTAAGCCTCAAGATTTATTTATTAGAATTTAATTATCCTTTATTAATGTTTATTACATTTATTAATCAAACTATACATGAAACCGACAGTGCAATTATAAGACCAAAGGTAATCCTGGATCACTAAAACGATTTATTGAAAACATATAATGAAACATAATTAAATATATTTGATAGTAAAAATTATATATTCCTGTGGCCAGAAATATATTAAATATTTTGCTATCAAATAAAAACTAGTTCTGAGTCAACATATAAACTAATAATTTCAAAACAGATCATACACTAGTGTCAAAATAAATTTTATATCTAAACAATTACTCTTTTATTTTCTTTAGATATTATTTAGCAAGATGTCTTGTTAACAGAGGTGTATATATATTTTTAATTTTTTTTTTGACAGAATAAAGAGAGAAACAGATGATTTGGAAGAATAGCTCTAAAATATATTTTAAACAATGCTGATTGTCTAATAATTTTAGATGTAATTGTTCTATTCACTGGATTTTATATGTAAATAAATGTAGTATATTCTTAATTATTCATCCAAAAACACACTTATCAAGTAGATAAAAAGTAGCGTAAACTTGAACTAAATTTCTGTATATGCACATTTAAAATAATAATAATAAGTAATTGATAAAAAAAAAATCTACTCAATTTAATAATAAAATAAATGCTTCAAACCTACGATTGGTAAAGCGATTAAAAGGCATTAAAATTAATATTTAACCCAATATAATAAGATAGTTTAAGTAGAGTATCTCAAAAAGGTCTCTGTAGTTATTTTATTCATACAGAAAAAATACTCTCTAAAAGTTATCAATATTAATAAAATTAACCTCTTACTGGACCAGTTTCAATTTTTAAATAATGTAATATGGTATAATATAATATGGTTTTATATATGTAATAAAGGAAAAAATATTTTTTCTATTAATTTATTATAGAAATATCTTTTTCTAATTTATAAAACTAAAAAAAGTAGGTAGGCTATTTACTCTAGGCGAAATTAGGAATTAACTCCTTTTCTTTTTATTCGAAATCTCTTCCACTGTGTCCTGTGGAATATTTCTTTAAATGTAGAATAACCAATGATGAAAAGAAAACACTGAAATCATTTACATCAGTTGTGAAATTGGCGCTATTTTGTAAGGGAAACGTGATAATAACTTCTGTTTCCCGTAAACGGATCGGAGAAACGGATTGCCAGACGGACCAGTGCGCCTTGTTTTGGCGTTATCGTAGTCGGAACGGAGCCGTGACGGGACGTGTCGACGATTGTGTGCGTTCATTACTTTAGAACATTGTAAGAGCCTCGAGACTATTTTAACCCACGAGGACTCATCTGATATAAATGGATTAGAACTTTCAGAGGAGTTGTCAGTCCTTTGTATGATTTTAGATAGTAATTTGTCTCCTCAGGACGTTTTAAAATTTATAACAGATTTAAGATTTGGTCCAAATATCAGTATTGCTCTCAGAATTCTTTTGACTTTACCATTAACAGTTGCAAGCGGGTAAGAAGCTTTTCTAAATTAAAAATAATAAAAAATTACACTAGGCAACAAAATTGAACTTTTTCTTTATATCTTTGATGAAAATAGTTGATCTTTATGTTCTCGAGTGTGCTAAACATGAAAATGGCCATTAAAATGCATGCTTAGCTCTAGTTTTTTAGATGTCTCAACTTATCATAATTATTCTTAAAAGCGTAATGCATGTATTTATCTTAAAGTTTCTCCTCGGAGAAATGTCTCTGAAGACGCAATCGCTTTCCCTTCCGTTTGATTTCTGTTGCTGGTGATTCTCTTATGAGTGTCCAGAAGTAATCTGCCAACAATTCTGGATTCTACAAGTGTTTTCTTAATAACATTATCTTTTCCAGGTTCACTGATGACGCATAGGCCATTCCTTCTGTTTGTAGTGGCATGCCCTGGCACGACTGTTCCACATACACAAATAGTAACATAATTTGGTGTAACCCTGTTGCAAGCCAAGTAATATCACAATGACTTTCAGATCACCGGAAATGTGGCACTTAAATTTCTCATAGTTTACTCTGCAGAACAGTTGCTTCATATTGTCATAGGTTTCCTTCATGTTGGCTGCGTAACCAATTGGTACAGATGGAAACAAGTTACCATTGTGTAGAAGAACAGCTTTTAGACTTATCTTTGATGAATCTATGAACAGTCTCCATTCATCATTTTTATAGTCAATTTTCAGAGCTGTCATGAGACTCTCAATATCACTGCAAAATACCAAGTTATCTTGTTTGGTTAAAAACGATAGAAATGGTAGGTGGCGTTCACGGAACACAATGACATTTACCAATTGTCAAGACAATTCCACTGCTGCAATCTAGATGCCAACAGTTCTGCTTTGCCTTTAGGCAATTCCAAATCTTACCAGATCATTCAACTCACACTGTTCTACTTTGTGTTGCTGTGTAGACTCCTCATTACGCTGGAAATCAGGATCTTTCGATGTACTCGGTTTAGAAGGTGATGGAGTGACATTAGAGTCACTGCTGTCCTCGTCACTAACTGTATAAGAATCAGGTGAGATAGAGCAGGTAGTCCATCTCCATGAGACACTGGACGCATAGCTGATCTTAGGATACATCAATGCTGACTTTTTCTTCTTTGAAATATCATGTTTTAAGGGAGCTGTCGTGCAAAAATAACAATCATTTACGTGGTTTAATGGTTCTCTCCAGATCATCGGAATATCAAAGCCCATTGATGATCTTTTACGATTCAACCGCAAACGAAGACCTGTGGCACAAGATATACAACATATATGAGGGTCTCTCCCCTCCCCTTTCCCTGTTGCTGGCCACTGCGGATAAAAATAGGCTTCCAACACTACATGATGTGAAGTAAGAGGGTAGGAAACGCTATACTGTTTAACGTATGTGGGATTTCCACGGCATTTTCAGGACAGGCAAAATGAATTCTTAGCACTAACTGATTCTGAACCCCCCCCCCTCCCATATCTATGAAACTAGAGCTAATCTGAGATTTTAATGGTCATTTTCGTAATAAGCATGTTCGATTTAGTAAAGATCAAATGGTTTTGTTAAAGATACATTTTCACTGTTGCCTAGTGTTATCTGCGGTCCACCATGACACAAAAAAGATTATCTGGATTGGTTATGATTTCAATAGAACACAAGGTTTGCGATAATATAAATTTATCAGAAATTATTAAAGATTTTGCAGAACAAAAGTGCGAAGAAAATTATTTTAGTTACTAGGTAGAGTTTAATATTCTCAGCAAAAAGTGTTTTAATTTAATTTGTTTATTTTTTAAGAATGACTAATTCGTTTTGTGGCTCTACATAATTACTGTTTTTTTTTTATTTGAATTAAATTTTTAAAAAATCATTTCTTGTATTTTTTCTTCATTCATTTAAACTGCAGGGAAAACATGTCGTTAACAAATCGATATAACAAAAGTTACATAAATATAAACCGACTTCATATAACATTTTGGTCCATATCTTTTAAACTACTGAACTGATTTTGATGAAATTTTCACTGTTCCCTAAGTTGAAAGATATTCTATATAAGTCGATACAAAAAGAATTATTTTAATCCGATCAGTAGTTTCTGAGAAATTCTTGGACAAACTGGAATAACATGCTTATGACTTATAAGGTGTCATTGTGAAGGGCGGCAAATATTATTTTTGCCCGGAGCGGCTAAATAGCTAGATCAGGCCCTAACCACTACCATTATAACTCCTCCCATTCCAAAATCCTAGTTTCACCTATGACTATATAGAAGACTAGGCTAGACTGGGGTAAGATGCCATTTTCGCTGTAATATTTTTTTGTGACTGACAGACGGCACAACAGATATATGTAAGTTTTCTTCACAGCGCACTGAACACGAAGGTATCTTTCTGATTGCAATATCGTTATTATTTGATTAAAAAATAACGAAAATAAGGTAAGAGCACTGTTTTTTTAGCTCTGTTCTTAAGGAATGAGGTATTTCAGCCAAGGCCGGTGAAAAAGATTAGGAATCTATGCATCTTACCCTTGCAGTGGCGTCTTACCTCAGGCATTGTGGGATCTTACCCACGCAGGTTGGACAAGATGCCAGTTTGTATAGTTTTTTAAACATTGCTTTATTCATATTTACAGATGATACGCAATCTTCCCAATTTTTTTTTCGGATTAAACTATTACATAACTTATTAGTCCAAGGAATGTACATGCGTAATATTACGATTACAACTCATTTACAAATGATCTGGCAAGGCATAAAAAGGCTTAATGGAGGCATCTCCCCTCAAGTCAACTAAACACAAAAAAATGACACTCTCATTAACAAGATATAAAGTGCACTTTTGTGAAGTAATGACATTTTGTTCTTTGTTAATAGTTAGAAAAATATTATGAATTTTAACAATAAAAAGAGTATACGTTTAGTATTCTTTACAAATGATTTTGAAATACAACTATGTTTTTTAACCATTTCACTTTTCTGCTATGATATCATTGTCCTTTCCTTCCTAAGTAAAGCGCATTTAAATAGTGTAATCCTAAATGGCATGAAATATTTATTATTATTCTAATAATATAAATAATAAGCATCTTTTGAAATGTGATAGTAATAATTCAGAATTATTAGTAAAATCCAGAGGTAATAGTAGATGTTCCCTAATGCTAGAATTAGAATTGTATTATGCAATCATTTGATCGATTACAATCGTCAGAGATTTTGCTTGATCCTCTGCTTTATTAAAATTAATTAATTGATTGATTGATTGGAAAATCCAGCTAATTAATAACCGCAGCCCTACTGTTTACATCGAAGTTAAAATAATATTATCAGCTGTCGATATAAATCGTATTGCGTATAAAATAGTATTCAGTTAAAAGCAATGAAGAAATTAGATAGATACCATTTATTAAATAATTGAAATTGCACTAATAAAGTAGTTTAAAAAAAACCGCAATAATTGTAAATTGACAGTAATTTTTTTTTTAATTTCTAAAGGTAAAGGATAACCATTATTGGTATGTAATCTTCAATTAAAATCTCCGCCCATATTGTGTTTCCCTGCACAGCACCTGCGCTATATACCAAAGCATCTAAGATTAGTCGTTCTGAAGTTGTCAAGGATGTTCGTGGTACTTTCAAAGGCCCGAAATCGCATCGGAGAACGGAAAGGGGGGGGTCTTAAGTGTTTTTCTGGTTATTGGCAGAAACCATCCGAAGTAGATTTTTGCTCTGTTTTCACTGTACTCAGTTTCTGTTTCTTTCATCCTTCGCTGTCATGGCAACTGGCCAGAAATACTCCATTGTCGACATGTCCGGTATTCAGTTCTGCCTATTTCCAAATAAGATCTGAAGCTTATTTTGACTAGGAGTAAGCAGATTTAAAGAAAATAACAGGACCATGGTTCTCGATCTTGGTAAACATTTATTTCTAAGGTGTTTAAGGATTTTTATAGTTTTTCAAAATAATTTTCCTTAAATTGTGATTGAAATTGCCCATTCTAAAGTTTTGACCTATACTCAGTTCGACTTTCTGCCACCAGATGGAATCAGAAGAAACACAAATACGATGGGGATATTTTCATCATCTATTGATTCTATTTCTTGTCGATATTGTACTACTAATCTCAAACATAAAAATAGGTGAAAAAAATTACAGTTTCAGCAGAAATATTTAATGACAAACCGGCAGCCATTATGTTTGAAATACAATAAAATTAATTATTTAATTTCCATTAACAAAAAAACCAGTGATGTACTTGGTAAATAAAAAAAAATATGAAGCCATGATTGGTTGCACAATGGATCATTCTTCTAACATATTACTTTGTGATAATATAAACTTATTCTACAATGACATTTGCCAAAAATTTGATACAATTGATTCAAACAAACTGCTGTTTCCTAATTCATTCTGAAGCTTGACTTCTGAAATTACGTTGAAAAATCCGTGAAGTTATTTATTAAAATTTTTATAATACATTTAGATCGGATGAAATATACTAAAACTGATAATTTATTAGTAGTTGATACCCAACTGATGTTGAATTTTTAGTTTTTTAGTTATTTAGTCATTGGTTAATGGACTCATTCGCTTCGACACTGAATTTCTTATATATTTAAATGATTATTTACATCCCTTTTTTTGCAGAAAATACATGGCGATTAAAAATGAAATTCAAAAATTCAAAAAAAAAAAAATCTCATTAAGTAGGTTTTATTTGAATCCATTGCCAAAACCAATTTATTCTTGTAATCTTATAAACAATCATTTGCATCCCTCCTTGTCAGAGACCACTGAGTAATGAATATTTGAGTGTTCAATTCTTTTTTGAACCACCCTGCATTAGGTTTAAGCTTGTAATAAGTTTAAGTTTATAATATCCTTTAATGTAATTCTTTAATGTAATTCTTCCATTTTGGCTTAGGAATATATTTTGAAACACCTTCGTCCGTCCATCTTCTTACATATCGCTAATCCCACTAACTAAAACAAGTTATTGAAAACTAAATTTTAACTATAGGTTAACGCTAATAAAAAAAACCGCCTAAGTTTGGTTTTTTTGTTTTTGTTTTGTTTTGTTTTTAAAGTTGCTTGTCTAAAAGAAATACATCTGTTTTTCTATAAATACGTAAATAATTTTCTTTTTATGAATAATTTGAAATTCGTGATATAATGATAAAACTAGTTGTAAACTCTCAATATAAAACAAAAGTTTAAAGAGAATGCTATTAAATATTTTGCTAAAAATAAATAATAAAAAAAAAATTCCGAGTTTTTTTTTTTATTATTATTATTGATATCAATTGTGGCTTTAAATTTGGTAGCCAATAAAAATAATTCAGTGATAGATGTCCTATTGAGTAGAATGGAACATCAACGATAGGGGCTAATGTTTGTGAAGCAGCCTTTCTCCCTGGCAATTTAATCCTGATGCTGTTTCGAGACAAAAGGGTCCCTTTTTTTTTTCATTTCGTGTCGCTGGCGTGGATTAAGAAGCCGCTTTCAAGATCTTGAGGTAATCAACGTCTTGGTGGAGAGGAAGCGTCAAGTTTCGCAACTGGTGCTTAGCCTCTGGTGGCGGACGACGGAATTAAATCAGTGACTCTTTTGTTCAGCAAAAATGAGGTCGCCGATATGAAATGTGTTGGCTAAGAACCAAATTCTGTAGAAAATGCTCATCGTTCAATTTTGAAAGTTTGAAAGACTACAGACACTTCGTTAAAGTTGTAATAAAAACTGAAACGCTGCCATAAGAGCAAAATAAAAACCAAACATATAAATAGTTGATGCTTTTTTAATTTCTTCAATAAATTTGAATAAATGGCAGCTATACTTTTACTGCTAATTTGTATTAGATCGAAGAAGTATTGCTATGAATAAAAAAATATTAAATAATCTGAAATGAGATTTTTAACTAAACTTAGTTAAAACTTTTTTGAAAATTTCTAAAAACCCAATTGTAGACTTTTTTTAAGAGTTCCAAATCCAACAATTACTCTGTTGTAGTTTTCGAACTTATCATTGAACTTATTATATAAAAATTCAGTTTTTGTAAATATTATATATATATCGATTCATGGCGTCAGGTGTCGCCTTCCGAAAAAATCTACTAGAAGTCTATTCCAGTTCTTCCGGTCAAGGGTCCATTCTTCTTCCAGACCCCTAACCCTCATCGCTTTTTTAATATCGTCCATCCAAGCCTTTCGTGGTCTTCCTCGTTTCCTTTTTTGATTTATTTTATAATTAAAGGCAATTTTGGGTAGTTTTTCATCACTCATTCTTTAACATGACCATACCAAATTAATTGCTTTTTATAAAGATCATCAAATATGTTTCTTTTTATTTTCATCATTTCTTTGATTCCTTCATTTCTTATTCTTTCTATTCTTGATACCCTGCATGATCTTCTTAGGGCATCCATTTCCACTGCCGCGAATTTCTTTCTTTCTGTCTCCATAATTCTCCATCCCTTTGCCACATATAACAATATGCTCTTTACAATAGAATTGTATATACTACTAGCCGGGTACCGTCGCTTCGCTCCGGAACCCTTGCATCTATAACATTAAAAAAAAAACTTTATTTATTTCGCAAATTAATATTGAGAATTGGAGAATATACGACTTCCCAGCCCGTTGTGGCCTTCTCCACTTAACTCAGGTGTATTGCGGGTTGGCGCCACACACCTGGGGTTCCCGCCGTTCACTTCATCGTCAGTTTGCAAGATTATTCCCTATCCCCTAAGAATTTCGAAAAATCCGGCCTTATTCATTGTCTACATCATAAAGGAAACCTCTGTGCAAAATTTCAGCTTTCTAGGTCCAAGGGTTTGGGGTGGGCGTTGATGAGTCAGTCAGTGAGTGAGTCGGGACTTTTCTTTTTATATATGTAGATTTTCATGAATTTTGTTTTCTTAACATCATTGATTAGTTCTTTATAGATTATATTTGGATCTGTTATTTTCTCATTTTCAACTCTTATCCGATTCGTTCTTTACATATTATTCCTGGTGTTTTGATATCATGTTTATTTGTGAAAATATGATCTATATTTGTTTTCGTATTTCCATGAATTGTACAGTTCTTTCTTGTTGTTCCGTAAAGATGATTTTTGAAACCATTATTGCACATAAGTTTCACGCATTTCTGTACTGCATTGTTTTTATTCATTTTGAAAATATCTATATTTACGTCACCAATCAGTATAGTTGGACAGTTGTTTAATATCTTTTCATTTCTTATGAATAGATTCTCTATTTTATTAACATTTTAGTAATTTGTAATTTAACATTTTGCTTACAGAATGACAGACAGAATAACGTTTTTATAATATATAATAATAATAGCCGGGTATCGTCGCTTCGCTCCGGAACCCTTGCATATAGCGTTGAAAAAACAAACTTTATTTATTTAGCAAATTAATGTTGCGATCGTCGGAGAATATATAACTTCCCAGCCTGTTGTGGCTTCTCCGAATAACTCGGATGTATTGCGGGTCGGCGTCACACACCAAAAATTCACATTTTTGCATGTATCTTGCAAACGCTGAAGTATTTGTGAATAAGTGATGCATCGTTCTACAGAACTTTCAAATAACAACATTTTCTCAATTTAATGTTGTCTTCTATCTTTTATACTTTTCGTTTAAATTGAGAAAAAGGCAAAATTTGACCCTTTAAAAGGCGCCATCTTGGAAACCAAAAACTTTTTTCGAAAGATTTTTGTAGCATTTTGTTTGTCTTAAAAAGATCTACATTTTATCCATTTACATGACCACTCTATCTCTTATAGTTTGGTCACAAAATTGGAAAAACGTAAAGTCTTATGACAGACAAAATAACGCTTTTATAATATATAATACTTTCTTTTCCTAGAGATCTTTTCATTCCATCAAATAGAATTTAATAGTTTTACAGCCTTCCTTCCTTGACAAATTCTGCTTTTAATTTCTTGTGAGTCTCTGCCTTCTCTATTAATGTCTACTCCAAGGTACCTATAATGCTCACAACTTTCTATTTTCATGTTATTATTTAGATTTAAGTCCGTCTTATTTCCTCCTAAACATAAGTATTTGGTCTTGCTAACGTTCATGTATAGTTCCCATTTCTCATATTCTTCCTTAATTTTTATCGTCATTTTCTCTAAATCATTTTTACTCTTTGCAATTATGACTTGGTCATCTTCGAATTGCAGAGTAAAAATTGACGTTCCATTCACATTAAGTTCTAATCCTCTGCAGTTTTCTTTCCAAACTTTCAATGCTTCTTCAACATAAATTTTAAATAATTTTTTTAAAGATTTATATATTGCATGCTTTATAATTCCAAAGAAACTTTTCTAAAATAATTTACTTTGACTATTCTGTATTAAATATGCATGTACCGTATATGCTCCAATAGAGGCCCCCGGCGTTTATTTGCAAAAGTAGCCTCGACTCCCGGCGCTTAATAGAGACCGGCTGGTATTAGAGGCCGGCCATTATTAACAAAAACCTTCATAACGCAATATTTTTACACATAAATACCGGCTAATATTACAAACAACTACTTTATTTGAATTTCACAGGCTACATATGCTTAAAGATAAATGGCAACGTCTTTCTGTACCTTTCGCTGCTATTCGTCGTCCGAATCAGCATTGACGGGCGGCCGTCTCACCGGAAGTTTCTTTCGCGAATTCCACCGCGTGAATCTTAAAGGCAATGTCAAATGACCGTTTCGGCGGCATTTTATAAGGCAATGTACCGTAAGGTATTATGCACGACTTTAAAGATAAGGACGCTTACACTAGTACCGGTAGGCAAATATCAAAGACCCGGCTACTATTAGAGACCGGCTACTATTTGGCCGTGTCCCTTCTGCAGCCCGGCGCTTATTAGAGACCGGCGATAATTAGAGCCTCGGCGTTTATTGGAGCATATACGGGTATGTATCATTTCATTTTTGTACAGATGATCTTAAAAATAAATAAAATTACGAAAAAAAATTACTTTTTAAATAAAAAAAAGCAGTGACACCTTGATCCCAATTTAGATTCCATTACATAATAATTAGGTTCTTGATTAAGTCTTGATTATTATTACATTACCGAAATATACATTTCACTGCCTATCAATAAGTGTATTTCTTTGTTAATTGCATATTTTACTTTCTTATACAATAAGTGTGATTTAGTATATTTTAAGTATGAATCTATGTTTGCCCAAATGTTTAAATCTAAATTTTAGCTATTATTAAATGTTACTATTATTATTTATTTATAAATAGTTTATATTATTATTGTCGTTATTATTACTATTAATATATTAATATTAATGTCTTGTTAATTCTACATTATTATTTTAATATCTCAATCATAATTAACTCAATCTTTAGCTAAATTATACATTATCATCATTAATCTACTACTTTCTTAAAAAGTTCAAAAGTTTACTATATAACAATAAACAATTCTATCGGTTAAACTTAGTAAATCTAAAAGATTAAAAAAAATAAAAATAAAAATAATTCAGCGATAGATAAAAAAATATTCTAACTTCTTTTTTTTACTCCCATTTTAGTGCAAACGAAGCAGGGCAGCCATTGATCTGTGGAAAAAGCTCTTTGCCACCTCTCCCCTTAAACAGTTTATTTGCTAATGTTTTATTGAGAAACAGGACAGTGGTTAAGACTAAACTGGAAGTTTGGAATAAGTATGACTATAATGTGAATTAAATGGAGAATTGATTTTTAAAATTTTAATTTAACGGTCCCCATTTTATGGGGCCTTTCTGCAGTGCACAACTTGCACACTTGCTTGTGGCGGCCCTAATACAAAGATTTTTATTTTCCACAGAATCACCGATCACTGCATTTTTTTAAATTTTATTTTCGAACCACCCTCATTAAATCCTTGCAATTGTGGTGCGTTAAAAGCCCAAGACACCAGCCTTTTGAGAGATGGTCGAATCCAGCATGTCTAGCATTAAGTCACGTTCAAAGTCACTCAGGTCACTCGTTTCCCCACTAAGGCGATTTTTAAGCCTAACTGATTCTAGAAAAGATTGTTCTGTCTGATTTGTACCGAAAACCGCGATCACCTGACATATTACGTATTGTAACGAATCTTTTACATGACGAGACGAGTGTACATAATAAAGTAGTAAATTTTCTCAGTGTATTTCCATGTGGATTACTTACACAAAAATGTAAACATGTTAATCGATTAGGTTAAGTGTATCTTTTCAGCTCATGCTTTATGAAAAAAAAAAGTGTACGGTGAGGACATAAAAAATTTCGTCGTATATTAAATGTTCGGTGCAGGTTTTAAAACAAAATAAAATAAGACTGCTCGTTTGAAAAATGGTATCATGCTGTTTACATGACACAGCTGAAACTATCCAGACAATGAAATACTGGATAACCCAGGATCTTTCCTGAAATTTTAAGTTTACATCCTTGCAATTTGTAACTTTCATTAAACTCGTAGAGCAATCTAACAAGTGGGCTTCATTTATAGGTAAAACATTTTTATATATTCTTTAGAATTAGCATAGGAATCCAGCTTCTATGTAAATGAATAGAGGAGTAATTCTCAACTTTTTAGTCTGAGACCCCTTTGACTGGACACTTACATCTCCTGCCGATTCCAATTTTGAACAAAACTTTCGTTATTAACTTAATTTATAGTAAAAAAGGATTTTTAGAACCACCAATACAGCCAAAATGTACAAACAGAAAAAAGGCATAATGGCACATATTACTTAGACATAGATAAATATTTTTACTTAAACACCATGGATATGAATTTTCTAACGTTGAATTTTGTCGTACTTGCAGAAAAATCAAAATTCAAATAAATTTAATTTAGAGTTCTAGCAGTTTCTCTATTCACTAGGATACATTTTTACTACAGAACTGTCATAAAACTCTGGATTTGATTGAATTTTTTTTTCAGCAGAGGAATCGGTGAGGGTGAATATCCTTTTAGTTAGAGAGAAAAAGAAGGAATCTATTGGGTTTTCACGGTTGCACTGACTCAATCGGATTGATTGGAGGCTTCAGGAGTCACTTCACTCAAAGCTTGAGTCACTTTTCACTTGGATAGCAAACAATGGGACACTGACACTTCAACGAAGACAGTCTTTCATTGACTCAGCATTTCTATTTTTAGATGAGTAAATTTTAAAGCCATTCTCTATCGTTTTCTTTTTCGACAAGTTCTAAATTCTTATAAGATAAATAACAGCATGTAGAAAGTTAAAATTTTTGTTTCAATTCAATTTCTTTACTGTAATTAGAAAATAAATTAATTACAGATACTCAGTTTAATTTTCGTAATAAAGATGTTTTCATATCTGAAAAGTTTCAAACAAATCTCTCAAAAATTGCTGCCAAAATTAGATTTTTTTCCGTAAATTTAGATTGACAAAATAATAACTTACTTTCGTTTTAAATTTCAGGAATTTGAAATGAGATTTAAAAAGATGTAATACGTTGTGAGTTTTTTATAATTATTTTACTAAGTGTGAATATGCTATCTCCTAAAGAGATATGACGATGCCCCTAATGTTAACAATAATTATGCATTAATTATCGCAAAAACCTTTACATCGGAAAATGTAATCATGTTTTTTATTGTAAGAACATTATGTCTTACAATTTGAGTTATAAATTGATTGATTCTAAAACAAAAGATATTTGTACTAATGTGTTGGGGTTTTTTCCTACTAGAACTAAAATATACAGCTTCAACGAAAATATATAGAAACTAACATATTTAACGGTTCACAGCTTAAACTGTCGAGAACTTATGCAATTAAGTTCAAGACCTAACCTTTGTAAGCATTAATGCTGTAGAAGTTAAACATTGATAATATTAGCCTCACGAAAAGTAAGACTACTGAGTTTAAACAATCTTGAAATTAAGAACATTAAGATTCCTTATCTCAAAACTGAATTTAAACCAGAATGATAGTAAAATCTAATAGCCTGAACTTTAACACTGCTTTGTTAAACAATTAACCTTATAAAACTTTTAATACTTTTGTACTAATGTGAACTCAGATTAGCTGAGTTAACACTGACGATCTTTAATATTTTAGAATTTAAATGATACCAAAATGAAACAACGGTAAATTTAAACCATGAGAACCTTTAAAACGCTGGATTTAAAAGACCTTAAAATTAAATTTGGAGAATCATTCTTAATTTAAACAACCATAGTTAAACCTGGCTTACTACTGAACTTAAACAATCAAACAGAAATAAAGCTTTTCTTGATTATATTTTACTCAGTTATACATGACCAAAAAAAATACTTAAAACAAACGCTTAACGTATTGAAATATGTTTTAATCTGCAAAATATAAAAAAAAAAAAAGTTTTTAGTCGAGGAAAATTAGTTTTAGAAAATCTTCAAACTGAAGCAATAATTCGCAAAATATTCGTTATTAACTGATTTCTCTTTACTGAAGATACAGTGTCGAAATTAGATTAGACTGAAATTATTTCAGGAATAAAAACTTTTGGAGATTCGTACAAAGAAAACCCATTTTTTTTTGTCGTCCTCCATTCTTCGTTGTTACCCAAAAATACAGACATTTCTAATGTAGATACAGACTGCTTTAAAATCCATATTCCCATTAGTTGTCGTAGAATCTGAACTTAAGAAAGATAAAGTTTTAATCAAACTTAATTCTTTTCCATATAATTTTCTTTTGCATAAAATTATGGCTCTAAACCCAACATAGTTGGTAGGATATCATACTTGGTATGATTTTTCATTACATACAAGTTCTACAGATTTTGTTGAGTGATATATTTTTTATAACACTGTTAAGTGATATTTTTTTTTAGTTGTAATCTTACTTATTAAGAAATATGTAATCGCAAATTCAGTAAGTTATCATAAATTGATCATTTCAATCGCAATCTAATTTAAATTTACTCAGTCTTCTTTTCTACACCAATTCTTGTATATCTACGGATGCACGGAACTATGTTATGGATTCTGATGAAAGGCTAATCATTCTGCTTTTATTTCGATTCAAATAGACTTCACTGCTATACATTTCTGTTGTTATGTGAATGTAACTGAGAATCATTTCCAAATAAACAGGAAACATACTATTATTTTCAATATCAACTTTGAATGCATTAGGACAGTTATTATATGAGATATGTTTTAATATGTAGAATTTATTTTACTTACCGAAATAAATAAAAAAAAAAAATTTTTAACTTGGTAGTTCATGACTACAGTCTCGAACATGATTCAGCCTTCCATAGCCTAAATATCAATTTTAATAATTTCTTATTTTTAACATTTTAACAAGTTTTTTTAAAGTTTTTTTAAGTTATTTTAGTAAACCGTTTAGTTATGAATAAAGTTAATGACTTTACATTCGATATATTAACTGTATTTAAAATGCTTTCTTCCGTAATAAAAGATAAGTCATTCAGTGGAGTAAATTATTTGAAATATAATTTCCTAGGAGCGATGATAAGCAAAGATTATTTTTAGCTGACTGTGTTCGAATCGGCCAGACTAGGTTTTTCCAATGAAAATTGATAGTTTTAATACTATTCGTCTTGTGTCTAGACTTCATATTTGGTTCGAGTTACTATCTAAATGTTTGTTTAAAAGTTCACCTTTCTAACAAAAAGCAATTTGAAAAACAAGTTTTGGAAAACAGAATGGCATTACATAAGAGAATAGAAGTACAGAAGTAATCAGTGATATCGAAAAGTCAGGAAAAAAAAAAAAAACAAAAAAAAACTTTCAAGATATTTAACTTATTAACTTAATCTTGAAAACTCCAAAGGAAAAATCGTTAAAATAAAATCTCATTTCAAGAACTATTAGTCTAATAGCATAAGAAATTAATGATAAAATTTCATAAAAATCGAAGAAATATATTCTCTTTTTTTATTTTTCTCCGTATTGGGATTTTATTTCGTAAAACAAGATGTATATGAATAATCAAAGAATTTTAAACAGTTTGCACAGTTTAACTAATATAGTTATTTCTTTTATCAACAGATGGCTGTAGTGTCTATGTCCCCCATTGGAGAACAAATTCCGTATTCTTCAATAAATTTCAAAGGTGAAAGAGAATTTGATTAAGACAACCATCTTATTTATTATTTTATAGATTCGATTTGTTATTAAAAATATTTTTTTCTCTTTTACTCACAAACAGAATATCACTGAAAATTATAGAATGAATCAATATGAAATATTTATAGAATATGGATGCTTTACTTTAACATAATGAATGAATAAACTTAATAACTCTCGATAAGTTTTGATATACTTATATTGAAATATCATGTTTTTGTTTGTTTTTTTTATGTAAAGAAAAAAAGAAAACATGACTCTTTGAGACTTTTGTTTTTCCTCCAAACTTTAAGAAAGTAGTTTATATCATTAATTAATTTAACCATTGTTTCTGAAGACGTTTAAAACATCCCAGGACAACTGCTATTTCGTGGGTTTATCGCTTGTCAGCTGATTTGCAAGAAGAATTTGAAATCTTGGAAATAGTTAAATTCTAAAAAAAAAAATAACTATTGATAATTCATAAAAATAATTAAAGATTTATAAAATAATTCTTCTTCAAATTAGAGACTTTAAACAATTATAACCTTAAGAAAGAATAATTTTCGAAAAAAAATTAATAAACCTTTGTGTTATTTTATCTAACGAAAACAAAGTACATATTCTTAGAAGCCCTCAGAAGTATGGAGATAAATTCCATTTGATTAAATATTTACGGACACAAAATCTTTACTTATAACATTAACATCTAATGTATTACTAATTTAATTGATTCTTGTATTTGAAAAATTTAAGTTCCACAGTCGATAGGTAAAAGAACGTTTTAATTCACAGTGGTAAACAGTTAAAAAATAACTTAAATAAATAATTAAAACTTTTAAATGAGGTCTCAAGATTGCTGTTTCGGGAGTTTTAAAAAGAAAATAAGTTAATCTGAAAAGACAGAAAGTCTCAAGAACTATCCTGCATTCCAATAACGTTTTAAATTTGCAAATTCATAAGATTGTAGTCTTTATAAGTTATATTTTTCTTCTTTTCTTTTGTATTTTTTTTATATTAATTTTAATTTTCTTATTATTCAGGTAGAGCCCGGGTTGTTCAGTGTTAGAAGACACTGTGCTCTGGAGAAGCCGGATCACTCCCCTTTCGAGATAGCGATTCTTCTGATGTTATTTTACCTCTGGACGGACTCAAGGATTCACCCAGTTCTCTAGAAAAAAATGGGGACCACTGGTTAAAGGCCGGACATCCAGTCTCTACTAGTCCCGATTGTCTTTGAACAGATGAGCTGAGATGGCTTGAACGGGAACTATCATTACTTTTCGTTATTTAGATGGTTCAGCCTCTAATAAAACAGATTATATTGTAAGTGTTTTTAGCTGTGTCATTGATTATTAAGCTTAAAAAAAATTAACTTTTTTGTACTTTTAAGTCATTCTTTATATTTGTATCGTCCCCAGTATTGCATTATCAAAAATAGCATTTTAATTAATCTCAATTTTGATCTTACATTGTGAAACACTTATATTTTTTTTAAATAAATAAGTTTTAGTCTCATATTATTTATTATTTTTCTGTGGTTTATATCACAGACACAAATTTTAGTGATGGATTACACAGGTATGTATACACAATAATTCAAAGTATTCTATAAATAATATTTTTTCCTTCAACTTTTGTTTTAAGGTTTTTTTGGTTAAAATATTTTGTGTCATAATTGCTCCTCTAAGAAAACTTTAAGACTCTAAAGTTCAAGTTATAAAAGACATCTGAGAATTAGTAGTGGATTAATCGCTCCAGGTATCTCCCCATCATCTGTTAATGGAAAAACTGAACTGTTGTAAACATCTCGTGAATGACTAAAAATAATACGATGTTATTTTTTTTTTGAAATTTTTAATACCATATTAATATTGTAAATGCAAATATTAAGTTAATGTTACACATTTGTTTTGTTCATATTTTCAGTAAGTGCTGAAGGCTTGATTAACAGTCATGGATGTTTCTGCATATGATAAACTTTCTTTGGTGGCAGCGAATTACAAAAAAAATCTAAAATACTAAATCTTTCCCTTAATGTTAATTGAAATGAAAAATATATTCTTACTGATGTTGTTGTTAATCTTTATTTAATAACACTTACAACAAGAAGATTTATGGCATCTCTTTCAACTATTCATATATAAAATCATTTAGACTTTTAACATAATTATTAAGTTTCAGTATATTAATCAAATTCTCTTAATAGTGATAAATAAGATTAATAACAAATTGCTTCGGAATTTCAATATTTTGAAATTTAACGATGGATATTGCTTTTGACAAAAGATTCAACACTCCTATGAATGGAAGCTCTGGAAAAAATAATATTGTTAAATTAATACTAGTGCATATACGCCCCGTCAACCATGACGGGATAACAATGTGACGGCTTTTAGTTGAGATAAGCTGAAAAAATGAACATTGAAATTTAAATTTTAATCTAGTAGGCTAAAATTAATGAGTTATTTTCTTTTTTCTCTGGCTCTTCTCTCATTGCGCCCCACACACACACAAAGGGAGTGATAAGAAAAAATAATTTGAGTGTAGTCGCCGTGGCCTAATGGATAATACGGCTGAATTCGGATCAAATGGTTGTAGGTTCGATTCCCGTCGCGAACGTTTCATTGTAGTATTTTTTTCACAGGACATTAACAATTGCACCGGACAGACAGATAGAGAAATAAAAGATTTTCTTCTTCTTCCTTTGTAAATAGTCATGAGAAACAATACATTTTACATCTGAAGTTTAATGATTAATAAATTACTTAAAAGGTCAATAAATTACTAAAATTTCTTCTTAATTACTCCTTTCTTTCATTATTTACTATATTTCAATCAGTCCATTGATGATCTTCTTCAGGTGAAAGGCTGAAGATAAACTTGCCTAATCTTCATTCCAGAATCCGTTAATTCAAAATAATATAACAAAGAACTAGTTTTAAATTCCAAAAATACATTAAATGTGAAATATAAAAGAATAAAGAAATAGCACAGAAATTATAAATATCTAAAAAATACATGCTTCCATGTATCCAAATGTGCTGGCATTGCTTTATCAACAACAATAATCCGAACCCGTTAACTGAAAATTTGTTTACTATAAATGATTATTAATCTAGGCTCCAGTGGAATCATGTATAATAGTTTTGCATGTATAAACAAAGACAAAGGTGTGAAAATAAATGAATATTCTTTGGATATTTCTAAGAAAACAATTCGAAACAAAGAACATTTTTTATAGTATATCATTGTAATCATTTTGTTATTTGGAAATTTACCGTTGTTTAGATTTATAACTTTACCTTGTTGTTGTATTTTATCTTTAACAATGATTTTGGATATTGTGATTTGTGAAAGTTCAACTTCACATTTAATGCACTTTTTGAATTTAAAACTAGTTCTTAGTTCCATTATTTTGAATTAACGAATTCTGGAATGGAGGTTAGGGAAGTTTATCTTGCACCTAAAGGATTTCAGCAATGGACTGATTGAAAAATAGTGAATAATAAAAGGAAGGAGTAATTACGAAGAAATTTTAGTAATTTATTGATCTATTTCTTTAAGGAGTCACGTCAAGTTTCGAACCATCAAGTTTCGAAGCGTCTCAATATAAAGATAATTCGATTAGTTGAATTAAGGTCTTTTGATAAGATCACACACTGTGATCAAGAAAGATTTTGTTACTTATTAATTTCATTTCAATTTACAAGTAATTCTTGAATTGATACAATTTTTCATCTCGGCTACTCATTTATTTAAACAAATGATGGGTTACTTGTTTCTCTCCATGTGGGTGGAGATACAAACTTACCTTTGGTCGTCGGCGAATAATCACTAGCTCTTTTCATTAAAACATCACTGAACGAACTTCAATGAGTATTTTGGAATCACTGCAGACATTACGGATGATTATTTGGAATTGGAGGCAAGCAATTTAGCAAACATCGAGATTACTGCTTCTGTTCAGCAAATGATTATGAACTATAAGAAGACCACATGGGTCACAATTTTTTTCTAATCTAAACAGAATTGGTATCATTAAAGACATCCACCTGATATGTCGGTCTTCTCTCTGTAGGTGCTTCTCAACAGTTCTCTGCCAGTCTTCGAACATTTGTGTCTTAGAACATTTTTACCGTTATGTCCAACAAGATGAACCAGATACCTTTTGTCCATCAAGTCACATTGTAGAATGACATTCTAGCCTCTCATAACCAAAATCTGCCCTCTCTCAAGTTCATGAAATAGACTATGTATAGTCTAAGGAAGTTTTTTCCATTTGATGTTTCGCAGTTAATATTATGTTGTCTCCACAAATTGAAATATTATTTGTTTTGGGGGTTGGGTGAGTGACCAGCTTATTTGTTTATTTTTCTATTGGATGGTGTGGAGTGTTCACAATAAAACTATAATGCTGAAAGAATTTAGTGAGTCAAGACAAATTGGGAACTGTTCAAAAGTTCTCTATCTTTTGTGACTTGCGAACCCCTCCAGACACTGCATTTTATCGAAACCCTCCAATCCTCTAATAAAAAAAAAGAAAAAATAGCTCGAGTATAATAATCTAAACAACAAAAGAACGCCATAACAGAACTCTATTGACTCCTACTCATTTATTTCTTTATCCAAAAAGTGTCAGGACAGCAAGAAATGTTATTTCGTCAATCTGAGAACACTTACTCTTATGACACTACAAAAAAATAGCATTGTTCTCCGAATATTGCATAAATATTTCTAAAGTGTCATTATGTACCATAAAAGATATACTTCAAACCAAAGCTTTACAATATTTATGGATAAATACAGGGTGCCGGAAATGTGGTTCAACCTTAAAGGTTGTATTTAATCATGCAAAACAACGAATAAATGTCTTATAAACATGGGTCTGGAAATACATTATTTCCAAGCTATGAACGATGAAGCGATACAGAGGTGGTGGCCTTTACATCGTGCCGTAGAGTCATGAAATTGCTCCTCAGTAATCTTGACATGTAATGTTCAATACCCCTACTTCAATATCTGCTCGTTCCCCTGATTTAAACCCTCTGGACTTTTCCGTATGGAGTTATCTTAAAGCATTAATGTACACCACACAGTTCCTGATGCCTACGCACTGCATGATCGCATAGTGGATAGGTGCAACACAATTTGCTGTGTACCTCCTGGCATCTTCGACCGTGTTCGGCAGTTGATGGAACGACGTTGTGTTGGGTGCATTGCGGCCGGTAGAGGACGACCAACACCTCTGTATTGTTGCATCATTCATATCTTGGAAATAAAGCATTTCCAGACCCATATTTATATGACGTTTATTCGTTGTTTTGCATGATTGAATACAACCTTTAAGTTTGGCAGCACATTTCAGGTACCCCTGTATGTAAATCAACATTTACTAAAGACTTATTGTTAAAAACAGAAAATATTATTAATCGATAAATTTCTCTGGAGTGTAAGTTTAGGAATGAATTCAATTTTTGATGTGCTACTGCAAATGTGGTACCTCAAATGTGGTACTGCACATCTTCAATGTTATTGAAATATTTATTTGTTTATAGAAAGCGTTCCATTACTCATCCATCCAAGGCGGGAGACTTTTATGTTAACTGGTAAAAATTTAGCTGGAGATTAAAAATTTATTATCAGAGCCTTAATAGTTTTCTTAAAATACAGTACAAATTTTATCAAATTACTTCAAGAAAGATGATAGAGGAGGTATGGAAGTGTTAAAAAAGCACGTGCCTGAAACTTTCCCGAAAATCAAATAAATATCATTGAATTTCAATATCTGGGAAGGGCCCAAAGGACAAATGCTACCTTAAAGGAATTGTAAATAAATATGTTTTGGAAAGTCAGAAACGAATGATAAATGGAGAACATGTAGAAAAAGAAATTCGCATTCCCGAAGAAAGTATCTGCCATTCTAGGAATCATGCGTGTATATCAAATTACACTGAATATGGAACTTCAGGGCAAGAGTGATAAAACAAAAATGCTTCTTCTGTTGGGGATTCGACTCTGTTTGCACTTATGCAGACATTACATAAAGCTTCATCTTGCATTCCCTTAGATAGTATTCTTTTTCTTCTTTCTAAGAATTCTAAACTCCCGAAACAACTTTGTTTTTCTTACGAAAAAGAAGATAAGATCTTTTTCATACATGTTTTGAGCTTATACCTATCATGGCTTTCACTATTGTTTGTATTTTATAAATTTATCCGTCAACCACTCAGTTATAATTCATTTTCTCTAATTACCTTGATTTTAAAATCTTTGGGAATTTAATTCTAGTCATCTGTGCTCAAAACATTTAAATTCTCTCCATGTCTTTATTTCCCAATTTAAACATTTAAGCAATCTATTTTAAACATTTTCAACTAGTTTCTAAGATAATGATCAGCAATTATTTGGTGTACATATTAATACGGTAAGTTAAAAACATAAATGGTTTTGAAATGTAACTTTTAATTAGTTTTTCTTATTTTGTGCTATAATTTTAATTTTAGTTTAAGATGCACTATAGATCATCTATTATAATATTATATTATAAAATGTTTAAATATCTAACAAGGTGAAATAAAAATGTCATTGAATTCAGTCTTGTATTCTATAAAGCTGAAATATTACCGTTGAAGTTACTACTATAAAATACTTTTTCAAATATCTTAAATTTGCAGCTAGAGAATGTTGCTTTCCAATTTTTTCAAATAATAAAATAGCATTGATCGAAAACAACTTTATTTCTATTGTTATTAGAAGACAACTTATTAGCACCTCGTTTAGTGACTACTATTCAAATATAAAAGAAAAAAATACAGCTAAAAAATAAAAAAAACAACAAGATTTTTTGTAATAAGGAAAAAGGTATTAAAAAGGAAAACTTGAAAGTTTAAAAGAAATATACATATTTGACAATGCTTGATAATAAAAAATTCAGCTGTTCAGTGATAAAAAACATAGCGTCAGAACGTAACATTAAGAAAAATGGACTTTACGAAGAAATTAAGATTTAAAATTTAGATATGACGCTTCACGAGACGGCAAGTAACACAGTTGTCGAAAATGTCAATACACATTTCCAAGGCGGGTCTCTTGTCTTACATAATGGATATACGAGGGATTTTCGTGGAGATATAAGAGATTAGAATAATGGTGCTCCATATTCACTTTCACTTATCATATTATTGGTCAATATCTAATCTCCTAAAACCTACGATCCGATGTCAGAACGGTAAGGATTACTTACAGTTTTGTTTTGAAGAATTCCTAGACTGTAACCAATAACGCTCCGTCCATCCTTCAGGCAGCGTTATCCTATTAGTCTAACGGAGAGATTGTTGTTTTCTAAACTTTTTGGGAAGTTATTTATACTTTTAGTTTTTCGCTATAATACATTATTTTTTCAGTATTATACATTTGTATGGCAAAATTTCTCATTAAATCATTAACTGGATAATTTCAATTCTATTCGCTAAGCTAAAAAAATCAAAAAAAAAATCAGATAATCATCTAGAATACACGTACTTTAGATAAGGATTTTTTTTAACTTTCTTACTTTTATTTTCTTAAGAATAAATCTATTTTCTTGCAAAATATAAGAAAAGCATTTTTCAGTAATACATCCTATGATAAAAACTACTAGTCCGATTTACAGCACTGATGCATAAAATAAAACAGTGCGAAAACAAATGAACCAGAAGACAATGAACTGACATTTCGAGAAACTCCTACGATATCTAATGCTCTATGGAGAGCAAACACACATCTATCCAAAATCAATATAGAGTTGCGGCAATGTTTGTAAGTGGTAGATAACAACGCAGAAAGACAAAAGCATCCAGATATTGATGTTGCAGAGGAAGTTTAGGATACAAAATTACTCGCTTTTCAATTTCATTTCTTTAAATTAATTTGATTAACTAACATAAAAATACTACTTAAAAATTTCAGGGATAATAATATTCTTCGTTATCGTTACTGAAATTTTAAAAATCATTTAGTTTAATAGTTTCTTAATAATAAGTTTCAAATTACTTTTTTATTTTTTATTTTGTGTAAGTTCACATTGTTGCAAAAGTTAAAATAATTTGAAATGCGATTGTAATTATTTCTTATAATTTTTTAAATAAACATGAAAATTTGTCTTGAAAATTTTCTAATCAATCTGATTTATCCATTTGTTTGATGTTAGATTCAACTTTTCAAAATAAGAAACTTCAAGTTTATGTCTAAGAATAAATAATTCAGTGGGTAACCCAGAGCTAGTCCCTTTCACCATATATTCAATGGGCCCTGTATTCATATTAAGGAAGGGGTCTAGTATCCAATACATGACAGACACCATTATAGTGCCGGGCGCCTGGAAGAGAACAAAAGCTATAACTTATAACAACATTGGTAATAAAAAATACGATGTAATGTGTAGATTTTGAAATTTTATACGACTAAAGGACATTTCTAACCATTGGATGAGAAGTCATTGTCACTGTGGTTACAAATCTTTAGATACGATTGATTTAAACAATTCAATGATTAGATTTTTCATCTCCTTACCTTTATGTATTTGCAAGCAAACCCACAATTTAACCTCTTCTTGGCTCCCTGCACCATCACCCTACATGGAGGCTTGCACAGAGGATGAGCATCTTAGTCTGCAAACAGATTAGTTCTGAAACTTCGTTATAAAATGATCAAACTACTGGTACATTATCTCGAATATTTACTAATAATTAATAATATGATAAACTGTAGGTAGTTGTAGGAAATTGCATATGTAGCCATGTAAAATGGCGTCCTGATTTATAATGTTCGCTTATTAAGTATTTACGAATAAAATGAAAAACTTAGTGAATAACAATAGAACTAAACTTATTTAGTATTGTGGATTGTGGGATAAAAAAAGTATATTTAAAAAATAAAATTCTCTTAATGACATTAATAAATTGTCAAGCAAAACTTTTAATATGTGCGTGGTTTTTTAGCGACCCATTTGGGAGCTATTGTGGTAGCGACCAAAATCGGTAGCTATTGCGCTTGTCCTGTCCGTCCGTCCGTGTCTGTCCACCCCTAACAACTCCCAAACGAAAGGTCGGATCGACAAACGGATTTCACCATCGTGTTCAGTGACCCAAACATTGTAGGGATGGGGTAATTTCAGGGCCCCACCCCCCAATGTTCGAGATATTCGGCAATGTTATTATTGTTACCCCACTAAAAACCGAAGGAAAGGTCGGATCGACAAACGGGCTTCACCATCGTGCTCAAGAGGCCCAAACAACGTAGGAATAGGGTATTTCTACTCTACTTTCTGCCAACGTCCCCCCCCCCCCCCCATGTTCGAGATATTTGACATGGTTTTCATTGGACTTCCTCTATTAGCTTAAATGTTATATGAAAACGAAAAAACAAGGGAATGCACAAATTCGTAAATTTATTTGCTTTCACGCATTGAGCCATCATCGACAGCAATCTGGGACAGCTGTTTCGTCCTTATTAGATTCATCAGCCAGATTTAGCTTCGATGATCAAGCTCAGAACGCGTGAATACCTATGGTTCCTTCTTCCGCTCTCGGAAGTGGGACTTGGCAGAAAGCAAACAACAATAGAAAAATCGCTGTAACAAGTACAGAAAAATTACCTTGACCCGCTGAGCGCTGGGCACAAAAGGCATTTAATAAAAGGATAAGCCAAACGCAAAGGCGAAAAATTAATAAGTAAGAAGGTTTAATGTGCATTCAATGTAATATGAAAACGGAAAAAACAAATTTACGAATTTGTGCATTCCCTTGTTTTTTCCGTTTTCGTATTACATTGAATGCACATTAAACCTTCTTAAGCTTAAATGTTAGAATTGCAATCTCTGCGTTTCAGTTGTCAGCTACAGCTTGATGCTTAAGGTCTCCAACTCATACTGAAGGTTGTCGGTTCGAATCCGTATATCTGCTTTTGTTTTGTTTTTCTCTGCATCTTATTTTCTCAATGTACGCGTGGGTTTTTTTGTTTTTTTTGTTGTTCATATATTCCTAACGTTTTTTTATTTTTCCTTTTGTTAATTTACTTCCTTTTTTTATTATTATTTTTACATTTTTTTATTTATTATGGGTCGCCCTTAAATTTATGCTTTAGCACAAAATTAGATTCACTTATTTGCTTTTTTTAGATGATTTGAAAGTTTCATCTAATAACAGAATCAACTAAAACGATTAAATTCAATTTTTTAATTTGAAAACTTAGACAAACATAAAAGTTGTATAGGGAAAGCAGTTCAATTTCAAGAGATCAGTCAAAAGAAACAAACTTCCTAAAGAAATAGATATAATACATAAGAATATTTATAATGTTCTGATGAATCTCTCATAACCTGATGTTCTATAAAATTTATAATCTATGGTTCAAAAGATTTTGTTTTAGGAGCATTTAAATCTTCCAGAATTCTTTCAAAAAGATATATTTATCAGAGTTTTATGTCATATTTTTCCACCTTACTTGTAATTTAATCCTGTGTTTCCTTTATTATGGTTATGATTTTATTACATTAACTAATAACGCTACTCCTGAATCAGTAATATTCGAAAATTACCCTGATTGAAAAACTATAATAATCTATATAGGTGATCTTCTAAATTGAACTATAAAAATTAATCTATGAAATTATATAATGTATGGAGGCAGTGCTGTTTTACTTTGCTCCAAATGTAATTTCATCAACCAAGGATAGTCCTAACAGATATAGTCAACAGATAAGTGAGCACCGATTACTTGTGTTGAATAATAGAACATACAATTTATACAATAATGGAACGAATGGTTAAGTTGGCAAAATTAAATTCTCGAAATGACAGTAAATTCTTATATCGTTGCTATTACTATTCCATCGACGAAGAACGTCTTCCAATTATAGACTATGACAAATATTGGCTTTTAAATAAATCGTTTCGTGATTTATCTTCCATCTGCGATAAAGGTTGGTTGGAAGAACATAAATTTGAGTAAAGAACTTTTTCTTTTATTGTTATAGTTTTAATATATTTCTAAATAAGAAATCTGAGGAAATTCATACTATCAAAATTTTTAATCTTTCTCAGAATTTTGGAAGAAAAGTTTTATTTCTACCATTTAAATAAATGCTCAGAAATTTTACTGTTAGTATTGCCAACTTTAATATAATGAAACGATTAAATTAACTTCTTCTTTTTTCTTCTTGAATTCATACAATCAATTTACAATGACAGTACTCTTCCCTTTTCCTGCATTCATTTTGCGGCAAATCGTTTCATCATTACAGAAAGAATTACAAATTCCAGATCTTTTACCAAGACTTCTGACTTGGCGGATTGACAAATGGTTTCATCTGTTGCTGTCATCGCCGCGATTAGCTCAATTTTTCCCCCCTTTTTAATGGTCTTCAACCCAGGAATTCATTCCAACCCACTATGGCGCTCAGCGGAGCAGTAACTTTCTCAATTACTGGATGGGGAATTTCCATTTCCTATCGCTGGAGGGCGCACAGGATAGAACAGGAAGTGAGACTCTTTTCCACTGACAACCGCCAATCTCTTCGTGCTGCAGTTGAATAAAATGACCGAATACAATGAATCAGATCACCATCAAAAGCAATTTAACCAAGTCACTACTACATGCTATGAAACAGAAGAAGGAAATGTTCTTAAAGCAATTTTTCAAAATTGGCAAACTATTTGCGACTTTTTAAGATGTTTAATTAAAAGAAAAGTTTTTCATTTATATTAACTTTTTCATCTAAAATTCTTATGAATGAATGTAACTGAATTCACTGTGTCAGCTTTTTAGGCTCAGTAAAGAAACTTTGTATTAGGCTGCAATTCCAACAGATAAAATATTCTGTCGGACTGAACCATCTGCGGATAATTACCAAGAAAATGGTAATTATATGTATATAAATATATAAAATCAAGCTTTCACTGCATCCAAGTGAAAATGAAATTTTTAATGTTTAAATATTTACGAAACATTAATTTTTCAACATGTTTAACAGCGCCAAAACATCATATTGAAACAGAACTAAAATTTATAGATTAAATTTATTAAAACATAAATTAGCCAAACAGA
>JAFIDM010009631.1:183730762-183787336 GCA_023159025.1 Thereuonema tuberculata
GAAGAATAATATGTGGCACAAAAACAGGAGCCCCAGGGAACTGACTTAATCTTTTTCCTTAAATCATGCCTGAAAATTCACGTATATGGAAAACTATAAAAAGTGATATAAACTAAAAACACGCATGGACAAAAACTGCACAGTTGATAGGAAATAGCAAAGATATAATTCAAGAATAACTCTTTGATTTTTATACAGTATTAGACGCTACAGAAGATGGTTTGTGTAATTATCTTTTAAGTGAACTATTACCAGAATATGAACTAGATAATCAAGATACCTAGTCGTGACGGATATGATAAACCATTTGCAACCTGAATCATTAGATGCTAGCCGAATCATTAAATTTAGTTGTAAATGATAATGTCAAAGTAACTTCTGCAATAGTTAATTTCATTAATATTGTGCAAGAATTGTACAAATTTTTTTCTAGTTCCAGTTGGAGATGGAATATACTAAAGAGTATTAATATTGAAATCTGTTAATGATACTAGGTGGGAGAGTAGAATAAAAGCAGTGCGACCTTTGAGATTGCAATTAAATACTTAAAACCTTGAAGTGACATAAAAGTGGACAGTTTAGAGACATGAAAACAAGCATACAGCTCAATGATTGTTAGAGGAGGTTGTTAGATGAGATGCTCAGTAGTCATATGGATTGATATTTTGTCAAAAATCGATGTTATTGGTAAATTCTACAATCCTAAATTCAACATAAATTGAATCTTGAAGGTTCTTAAAGCGCTTATTAAACTCCTAAAAATTGCTATAACATTCGAGTGAAACTTTCAGTAAATATATTAGGAATGATGAAGATTAAGCCTCTGAAGTGAATTTGGAGGCGAAATTTCCCTTGGTAAGATATAGAACGAGAGTTTTTACTTTGAATATGAAAGCCCTGATGAACGAATCAAAATCCCAAAGAATTGTTCAAGTAGAGTTTTATTTAACTATCGTTGATAGATTCCATTCAGGAAAGGCTTGAATGCCTAATTGAGTTTAATGATTTATTCGAATTTTTCTGTAAGTTCCGAGAAATGTCTGAAAATGTTTAACGAAAAGCTTGTTTAGATATTTTTGATATTTCCCTTCAAATTAACAAAGGGAGCTCAATTTCTAAAGATGTTGATGGCCTTGAGCTCTACAACGAATTGTTGATGAATAGAATTTCGAGCAGTGAAATTGCAGATCCATTAAAACAATTTAGGTAAATAGCAAAAAAAGAACTTAATGGCATAATTTCCTAATCCTTTCATAGCTTTAAGAATTCTAATTGCCAGTTACAATAGCTTCAGGTGAAAGAAACTTTTCAAAACTTTAAAACTCAAATCATTTTTAAGTCATGAATGTCTCAAGAGAGACTTAGTAATCTAGAAATATTAACTATAGAACAAGGATTATGTGAAGGCGTAGAAACATCAAATACCATTGATGAACTTATAAATAAGAAAAGCAAAAAACTGCAGTTTTAGTTCTTTAAAAAAGAAAAAAAAAGAAAAAAACAAAAACAAAAAAACAAAACAACAACAACAACAAACAAAGAAAAACCGCTGTCAACTAATATCCGACTATGCGGGGGCAGTTTTAGTTGTATTATTTTACAGAGGACATTTCATTTTTTTTTAGCATTTTGTTCATATTCTATTTGCAATAGAATTATAATAAAATTATAATAGAATATATTAAATATAAGTATTTCCTGCGCTTTTTGTTTTGTTTACAGTCTATTTCATGGTAGCTTCAAAAACAGGCTGATTGAAACTATATTTAACTAGCGGTGCCCCGCGGTTTCACCCGCGTTAAATTAAATATCTGTACACATTATGAGTATATAACTAAGTGCATCGCATTAACTATAAATACCATCTGGAAATTATGTGGAAACATAAAAGGACCAATCACTAAAAAATAAACTGACTTGACAGAAAGTGTCTTCAGTTTGATGGCTATATACTAAGAAATAATAAAATAGATAATGAGGTTTTTTACAAATACGATATATTTTAAATTATTTAATGAAAATTTACAGTACTTCATTGTAGACGAAATTTTTAGTTTTTTCTCCTTGTCTATAATATATTGTTAGCTATTCATAACACGATCGTTGCAACCTATTAAAAAAAACTACCTACAAATTGATTTTATTAAACGTAACTAAAAACTAAAATTTATATATTTTAAGTTAAAAACGTACGCTTACCCATTACGGTTAGTAACTATTATATAGGAAACGCATAGAATTATTCAATGAAATTAACCAAACACATCCACAAAAATTAGTTCGTTGAAGCAGAACTGTTGCTTAAGGGGCCAACCACATGACTGAGCCGAACGGCGTTGCATTTAAACATTTATTTAAATATTTTTAATTACGTAATTAAATTTATTATCTGTATTTATAATGACTATTTTATTGTATTAATTTCATTATATCATATCATGTCCTTGTTATTATACATAATTATAATTGTAACTTATTTCATATTGTTTTTTTGACTCATGCTTCCTTCCCTTTTCCCCTATTAATAGTGTATTGCACCTCTTTTTTGAATCTCAGATTGCCAGATTTGTTGATGTTTATGTTTACTGCTCCGCTCCTATTGATCGTAGCGTGATGTTATATAGCCTCTAACCTTTCTCAATAAGCAGGCTCTCTAACGCAAAAAGAATTTTTCAAATCGGACTGGTAGTTCCTGAGATTAGCGCGTTCAAACACACAAATTCTTCTGTTTTATAATAGTAGTATAGATACTCATGATGGAGGAAATAAATTACTTTTTTGAAGATAAAGGCTACGTAATAAAAATATGGACTTATTGAATTATTATTTTGGAGCAACTTTAGCCATTACAGTGTACACCAGGAGATTTTCTAAAGCTTTCCAGGACCTGAATAGTATTTCTATGACGGAGGCAACAGCTCTACTGCACGTAGGCAATTAATATCTCAAAACAGGCCCTGTAGATAGATAATAGCTCATAATTTTTATATTGCTATTTTTTTGGATTTAATATGAAGACAAACTTCGCTACAGTAGAATTTCGATTATCCGTCAGTCTATTAATCGCCAATCTCTATTAACCGTCATTTAATCCCCTATGCAGTAATAAGTATTACTTCAATACCTGTACTATGATTTTTTTTGGGGGGACATGGTCAGTTTAATTAAATTTCATTAAGTTATGTATTATGTAACCAGCAAAAATATCCGTGCTTCGCGCGAGTTACAAAACAAGAGTTGTCCTGATGTGGATGACGAAGAAATTGAAATTGTGTGATCACTTTGAAATTTTTCGAGTTGGTAAAAAAGTCACATGGTAGTTACAAATTAATGTTACTTTCTATTATATCACGCTGTTTACACCCCTTATGGATCCGGGTTTTCGTTGTTCACAGTAGCGTACCAAGTGGGGGGGGGGCGGTCCGTCCCGGGCCCCCACCTGGGAGGGGCCCCCATCAGCCAGCCTAGGGGGCCCCACCAAGCAGCTTATTTCCTTTTTTTTTTTTGGTTGATAAAGCAAGACTAGGGGGCCCCATCCACACAAGATTTCCTTTTTTATTTTTTTAAATTTTTTTTTGGTTGTTGAATAATGGAACTCCCGCCCCGGGCCCCCATAGGCGTTGGTACGCCACTGGTTGTTCATGCAGTATTCTGGGACGCATGTGAAACTCCGTGCCAAAGGCGAATGGGCAGATCTGCCCCACCCCTGTATAGCGATAAGATACATAGGTAAGGAAAGACCAGATAATTCTAGATATGACTTATCTATTTGACATCTTAATTCACGGATTTATCATGTAATTAACTTTTGATAATTATTTTCAGTAACAGTAAATATTATTTTCATATATTAGATGTAAGTAATTATTATTAGATACTCATTATATAGTTATAATTATTATCTCCACCGCCCCCTCGTCTCAGTTGAATGCGCGCGAGCCGCGTTGGTCACATCTAGAATTATATAACTCCGAACGGACTAATAATTTAGACGAGTCGAATAATAAAATATGTTCTACTTAAGGAGATCTTTCTGTAGGTATATAAAACAAGATAACTCATAATTTACGGTATTTGTATGATACGTTTCCTCTGATGTAACTGTGAAAGAAGAGAGTGGCACTAAAGAAAACAACTCCTGGTATTGACATTAAAAATGCGCTACACAGAACCTTAATAAATTCTACTTGCACTTATGAAACATAATTCCTTTTGCATTCTATTTTGTTAACGAATTTGGATTTCGAGAATTTAATACGACGTACTTGTGAATTTAATAACTTTTTTAAGAAATTAGCAAATGAAACATTTGAAGGTAAAATGTTTACGAAATGTTAGATCTTCTATAAGATATCACAAATCTTTATTAAAACTCCAAAACACTGCACCACAGACCAATATTTCGTCTTATTTTTCAAAGACTTCCTCAAGGTTTTTTGGTAACATAATAAACAAATAAATAAATAAAAAAATAAATATCAAAATGGAAAGAGAAATAACCTTCTCAAACCTTTACAAATCAATAAATAAATTCTATGCCAATAAGTAAACCAAATAATACTATTGTCATATAACAATAAAACATTTCAAAATATTTTGAAAACAATCAAAAGATTTGAAACTTATTATTAAATTAAATGCTACTAATATTAAATGCTATTAATTTACTGTTATTTAAAACAATACTAAATAAATTTTAAAATTCTACTTAATCTTTTGTTTTTTATCAAAGATTCTCTGAAAATGCTTAAAGACATGTTATTCACTTTCTGTGATTTATCCCTGTTAAAACATATGCAGCAATTTATTAAACAAGATTCTAATGCAAATCTTTTATACTCATCCTGAATTTTGTAAATGATATTCACTAAAGGATCTGGGTTGTGACCATATCGAAAACAGTGGTCTGCCCATTCAAATATTTTCTCATGTTTATTACGGAATGCCCGTACATGTTCCTCCACCCGTTCTTTAACTGTGCGACCTGTGCTCCCAATGTAGACCCCCTGACAATCTCTACATTGGAGAGCATCTGACATCTCTACATTGGAGAGCATAAACCACCCCCATATTGTGTAGATCTGTATTCCCTCTTTCTCTTTTGAATTTAAATAAAATATTATCTTTGAAATATACTATATTGATTTTATTTTCTTTGCATTCTTTTTTTACACAGTTATTAATTTTCAAACCAATGGGGAATACCATGCATTTTTTAAACTCTTCTTTATTTTTGTGATCTTTTGTTATATTTTTTCTTTTAAAAAATCTTTAAAATTTCTTTCAATAAATTCCAAAGGGTATTCATTCATTAGAATGAAGACAAAAACTATGGAATGAAAAGATTATTAATTTAAGAGAAAGATTACTAATGAATGAATACCCTTTGGAATTTATTGAAAGAAATTTTAAAGATTTTTTTAAAAGAAAAAATATAACATTTTGATATTTATTTTTTATTTATTTATTTGTTTATTATGTTACCAAAAAACCTTGAGGAAGTCTTTGAAAAATAAGACGAAATATTGGTCTGTGGTGCAGTGTTTTGGAGTTTTAATAAAGATTTGTAAATTGTTTACATTCGTATTATAATTATTATAATTTACAAATACAGGCATTTTTATACTATTTGCACGATTTTAAAAAACAAAGAAAATTAAAAGTTAAAAAAAAAAAATCAACAAAATACAAACAACAAAACTCACACAATACTTCATAGATAACCGAATTTTCGGCGATTTATTTACTCTCCAATCGCCTTCTTCATAGGTTTAAATAAATATTAAAAAGAATGAAAATTACAATAAAGTTAAAAACAATATGAAAACATCAGATTGCGTTTGCTACATGAAAACAATTCAATAGAGTTTGAACTTACATATGAACAAATAAATTTAATAAGCAGTAACACATTTAATATTTGTAATAATAACATATTGTAATATTAACAAAACAATCAATCATTTTGTTAGAAATTTCTTTAATTTAGTGAATTGTTGTTCTTTAAATGTTAATCTTTCTCTTTGCAAAAAATATGCTTTTGACATCGTTATAATCATTTCATCTAAATTTGTTCCTTCATAATTCGGTTATTGACTGAAATCGCCGAAAATTCGGTTATCTATGAAGTATTGTGTGAGTTTTGTTTTTTACATTTACCTAATCTGGAAAGATTTACGTAACTAAAAAAAATACAAACAGGTTTTCGACACTTGTTATCCTCTAACTTGGGTCTAAAGAAGGAGTAACCCTGATAATTGAATATACTGTACAAATAATGTAACCTTTCATGAGGGATTTTTCTCACTTCGGAAGAAATAATTCGAAGATATGTCTGCTCGGTTCCTTGAGCCTTCGTCAGAAGACATTTGAGAATTACATGAAAGTTTGCATTATTATTTTAAGTCAAAGTTTTGAAGCAGACGGTTTTGTGGCCTTCATGTCTGTGATTTTTATAAACACACTGTAATAATGAGGAGAGGGGGATAAAGGACCTATTGGGAAGAGAAATGAACTATAGGGCCCCAAAATATACACTATATGGCCAAAAGTATCCGGACACCTCGTGGTCGGGACGCGGAGACTCCTGGGACATATATTAATATGATGTCGGTCCTCCTTTTGCATCGATGACAGCCTATACACGTCAGGAAAGACTTTCCACCAGGTTTTGATAGGTGGTCGCAGGAACTGACTTCCAGGCGGCCATGACAGCTGAAGTGAGTCCGGCCACGGAAGATGGGCGATGTGGGTGGACACGTGATCTGCGTTTTATTTCGTTCCACAGACGTTCAATGGGGTTGGGATCGGGGTTCTGAGACGGCCAGTGAAGTTTTGAACACCTATGTCGTCAAACCTCGGCCGCACAAGCTTTGATGTGTGTATGGGGCAGTTATCCTGCTGGAAAAGATTCGGACCTTCCCCAAACTGATGCCACAGTGTTGGCAGGGCAGCGTTCTCCAGAATGGCCCGATACATCGCAGAGTTGATGTTGCTCGTCACAGGAACTAACGACCCAGGCCGAACCACGAAAAACATCCCCACACCATTATGCTTCTGCCACCGGAATTAACAGTTGGCACAATGCAGTTGGATAAGAAGCGTTCACCGGGCATCCGCCAAACCCACATGCGTTTATCGGACTGCCAGATCATGAAGAGAGATTCATCACTCCACAGAACGTTTTTCCACTCCTCCACAGTCCAATGGCGGTGAGCTCTGCAACATTGCAACCGACGCTTCGCATTTTTTTTTTTTTAAAAAATCAGTATCGTAGATCTTGTTGTCTATATTCAGAAGAAAACAATATGATAATAATAAAATAGAATTACAACCTCGTGTTTGTTCCTTTCTTAAAGATAAACTATCCTCGAATCGTAAACACGTGATTCAAAAAATGGATAGCTTTGAAATATTTCCTAAACTTATTATGTTTTGTCCAATTATTAAATGTGGAAGTTTTAAGCTATAAAATGATAAATACATTTCATTCCATGATATTGATTTAAGATTGATTTCTCAGTAACGTAAATAGACAAAATGTAAATCATAGTAATTTACGTCAAATCATAAATTGCTTTTCGCTTTTTAATCTGTTCCTGAAAAGTTACGTTGAATAGGGTAGTGGATTAAATCGTTATGTAAAACATTTAAAAAGTTTTTATTCAATATTACTGTAAATATTATACAGAAATATATTTTAGTATTATACTATAGTTTTCTAAAAGGCAGCCCACCTATTGCACTCAAGATATTATCAGTGGTTTAATAGACATCATTAAATCTGCATGTTCACAAACATTTACATTTATAATTCATTTTTACATTTCCATTTATTTTATTTATTTATTTTTCTTGTTTGCCGGGAACACTTCTATCACGCTTCAGTTTTCTTCCATAAATGGCTTCCGAATTACTTCGAGATATATAGCCTATATTCTTCTTGGCTATCACAAATTAACAAGTTATTCCAAAAAAAAAATTATATGAAATATAAATTCACAAGAAACAAACGAAAATATATTAGCTCCCGTAAAGCACAACAATTGCCTTCGGGTCTTTTATCAATCAAATGGTATTTTGTTTTGTTTTTTCGCACCAGATGTACTCTAGCGTTGTTCTTCCGAATAATGGAGAGAGGGGTAAATACAGGCCCTTCGGGACGTATATTAATTGCGTGGGGGATGGGGAATCTCCAAGTTGAAAACTGAGAGGGGAAAATGTATTGTTATCTTTGTTTAAAATCCAAAGAAAGGAGAGAAATGAAGTAAGGGATAAAGAAAAAAAAAAGGATTTGTATAATGGCACATTGAAAGTTAACAGTCTTATATGGTAATATACAATAATATTGATAACAATAACGATCAGAATAAAAATAAATAAGATAAAATCAACACATAAATGTGTAAACAATCAGTAAATAAGTAAATAGAAATTGATTATGAAAGAAAATTATCAGAATTGAAACTGAATGAATAAATAAATTTGTATGAAGATATACAAATAAACAAAGGTTATAGGACTATACTCCTTGTGCACTAAGTTACAGTAATATCATAAGCTAATGAAGGATGAATAGCCTAAAAAATTTCAATTGGATAAGACTAATTTGGTAGTCTTTATATTGAAATTTATAAGTCCTTATCAAGTTGTAAAAATATGTATTAATATATTTGTATTATTAAAATATGTCTTTAGAGAATAAAACTACATTTAGAATGGAATAAAACGTAACTTAATTTACTTTTTGATTTAAGTATTCAAATAAACAAAGCTGTTGAAAGGCACTTTTAATAATATTCAAACTAATCGATAAGAATATAGGTTGTATCCTACTGTAACATATATTTAAAGATAAATTTTTGCAATGGATGAGACCAAGTTGTATACAAAATGACATGTTGGTACAGCTGTTTAATACAACTTGGTATCACCCATTGTTATTATTAATATTTACCTGCGCTTTCTTACAAATTTTTGCAGTTATTGCTAATCAAATTTTTCTCCATTTTTTTTTGAACTAACTAAGATCAGTTAGTAATGCTTTTTGAATTGAAGATCACAAAGATTAAACGATTGAATAAAGATTCTATCAGACTCCTCAGCTAGTGAATTTAGAATCTTAAAATGACGAATTTTTCCTAAAGTAAAAGAAATTATCTATTTATTTTTAGGTTTCTCAAAGAATCCTAAACATTGCTATAAAAATTAAAAAAAAAATTGATAGATCACGATCAATTTCATAAGGAAAACTCAATTAAAAATCATTGTATGAAATTTTAAAAGTATTGCATGCCATTAAGATTCAAACTCATTTTAGATTGTTTGTGTCTAATTATTAGGTATCTAATTAGGACTCTAATCTACGCTTTCTTTCCATTAGATTAAAATTAAAATTGCTATCGTGATTTAACATAAAGAAAGTACATCAATGTCACAGAAAGTGTTTTCAGGTTTATAAAGTGGTTTCATCGAAAGGAAGTTCGTGTTCGAAAGTGACGTGTTCGAAAGATAGTTATAAAACATAATCAAATAATCCGAATTGAGCTACTCCTCTCGAAAACTCAAAAGAGTAGAGCAGAGAAGGTACTATATCAATATAAAATTCAAACTTTGATGTTTTAAGCATTTTTATTGTTTTATTTTGCTCTAATTTATAGATTTCTAAGGAAATTGAAATAGATTCCACCAAAAAAGAAAGGAATAAAAATCGCACGGAATTGTGTGTTGTTGCTTTTAGGAAAAATAGTTCTCAGTTAAAAATACTAAAAAAAAAACCTCGCTTTTTTAAAGCTGCTTGAATACTATTTCAAATTCATTAATGATTTTTCTGTTGACTTTTAATTAAGTATTAAAACTTAATTGGTTTTCTGAAAAGAAAAAAAGGAAAGTTTTTGTTTGATAAACCTGTTGAATACAAAAAAAGGCATATCTCGAAAACATATCACATTAGCTTTTATCACAAACTTAAGTTTCGTTTTATAGGTTATCTCAAACTCTAAAGATTATCTCCAAAAGCAATCAGTGGCTTCTAATCCATTAAGCACTCTGATAAACACAAAACAGGAAAGCTAATGTTTCCAAATCACATTCTACTTCCATTTTCTGCCAATTAGAAGGATTACAGTTCCCTTCATGAAAGAAGAGCTTTTGATGACGTAATTTCTTTATAGATTGATGTTTCCAGGACATAACAGCGCCATCTATTGCTGAAATCCGGAACTGAATCTTACAAACATTAAGAAAACATTCTGGTTTTTGTATTTTCTACAGTTATACAAGTATGTATTTTCTACATACGAATACATAATAATAATTGCAATTGACATTACTAAAAACGTTCCACACTATTCCCTTTGCTTGGCTATGCAAAGTTTGTACTTTCGTGGTCCGCTTATGCGATCACAAAATGACGCCATCTTGGACTGGCTGCTCGGAGTTCAAGTTGATGACGTTAAGACTGGCGACGTTTGTTCCAAACAAAATCGATCGCTACGGAATGACCATATATGGCAAACCCCCTTTTTTTTAAAGCTACTTACAGGTGAATCAACAAGATGTAGAATTTCCATCCAATGGCAATTGCATAAAAAGATTTTCAAAATTGCATATAATACGAATTCAATATTATTTTCAATAATACTATTATTAGGTATGTTTCAGAAAACCTTTTAGGAATTTAGGGTTCTACATATTTTAATGAAAAAAAAATTCCTGATGTTCTTACTCTATCAGGATAATTTCTCATGAATCCATCAAGAAAAAAGTGGATGCTATGACGATTCTTTTTGAAAAATAATTATATCAGCAAAATTTAAAGAAACGAGTAAATCTGTTTAATTTGTGATGAAAATAAATTTTAAGCATTAAAATACAAATTCATGCTGAAAATGTAGAAATACCTGATAATTTTTTGGCAATATCTCCCACTAAGTTGAGGGATGTAGCTTACGGAAAATTAAGTAGCAAAATAAAATCAGAGATCAATTGCATTTCCCAAGTCAAAGATTTACTCTGTGATTTAATACACTATTACTCTATCGTACGATTATTTTATTTTTATAACACTGATGCTGTATTAGCGTTAAAAATTGCCCAACTTCTATGTTGTCGCTTTTTGGCAATACTGTACTTCCATTTAATTCAGTGCGATTGGAAAGTTTTCTATCTACACTTCCAGATATGATAAGAATAGGAAGATATGCTTTCAATTAGTGGTATTCGGAAGAAACCATAAGTTCATCTTATATTCTTAATATGATATACACAGACTTTTTTTCTTTATTTATGTTTCGTTGCTTCAAACTTCTTGTAGCTGCATTGACTTTGTTTTCTTCGGAACTAATTTTTTTCTGTCGATTTCGATAAAAATCTTCAAGTTACTATTTCTTTTTGTATTATTGCTTTGAAGGTGAAGTTTTTCACTGTCTGCTTTCATTAAACCAGGCCTTAGTTTGGTATTGCTGACGGTTGCATTACCTTTTTTTTTACTGTTTTATCTGCGCGTAATTTAGATGGTATGAAGTCACCATAATGGAGTTTTAAGTTTTAAAAGTGCATCATATCTCCTTAGCTGACAAAACGTTATATTTCCAAAGCGTTTTATTTTCTCGTACGGAGACATGACGGGGCTTTATGTCTCTAATACAGTATGAATAGTAGTGTACATTATCTTTTTCATCCACTACGTTGAAAAAAAATAAAACAATTGGTCTTCATTGCACAGTAAAAACTTAACAGTACCGGTATGAGACTTTAAGATACCATAGCGATATGAAGCCTAAAAAAAAAAAAAAATGAGATTTCAAGGAGATGCTCCGCTCGAGTGATGGCCAGCATCAACTCATTCAAGAAAGCTAGAACAACGTCCTATCTCATAGATCTTCATATTTTTTCCCTTACACATGCCCATGCAGTGTATAAATACAATATTTTAACCACTTCATTGGGTGTTTAAGATTGACAGCAATGCCACCATCGACAGATACTCGACAAAACAACTACACAATTCAGGTTTTTAGCTTATTAAAGTAATATACATTAAGTAATCTAATGAAAGCTAATCATAACATACAAAATTCCACATTGCTTTATTTCAGTAGTTCTTCAGTAGTTCGCTATTGAGTCTTGGACTTAAAAAATACATTATGTATTAACCAACTAAAGATTTAACAAATTTCAAACAGGATATAAGCGATAAACGAAATTCTAAATAATTTCCTGTAAGAGTGCTTTATCGTAAGTTGACTTTAAACATTATACAAATATCAGAAGGGTGTCCATGAGTTAATGTATGAATAAATAAATAATGCTCACGTATTGACTGTTCGGCTTTAATTCTCCATAAATAATATTCGGTTTTTCCAATTCAGAATTTAAAATAAAAATATTCACAAGTTGACAATACTGACTTTTTCCAGAACTAAATGTGCATTTCCATTATTATCTTAATAACGAACAAAGTCTAAAGGAATCCACAATCCCTAACCAATTAATAAACTTTACAGCCCATAAGTATATAATACTAAGCTTTTATTCATTTTCAATCGACGAATGTATTTGACGCTTTGTCCAGATATTTTATACAGCCTACTGTCAATTATTAGAAATTAGAGTAATTCATTAAAACAAAAACATCAAGAAAATCTGATATGAACGTGAAAGACAAAAAAAAACCAGTTTTATCGATGTCAAATGCAGGATTTTATTCAATTTCAAAGAAAGTTTTGGAAAGAACTATATTTAGACAAAGGAAAGGGAAGAGTATAATTAAACAAAAGCAATGAAAGAAAAAAAAATTTATGTCGTAGCGGAGAACTAATTAGATTCCTGGTTCCAATCCAATTTATCGATTAAAGTTTTTAAATCTCGTCCAAATAAAGAAGGTGAAAGTCGTATTCTCCAATCTACAACTCTTTTTTTATCTAAATTATTCAGTTTCTCACAATTATTTTTTTGTTTTAATAAAATCACTGATAATTAAGTCTTTACTCAAATATTTGAATCATAACAAAACTGTATGAAGACAACAACAACTATTAGAATACAACGAATTTCGTGTTTTAAGGTAAAATATCAATGATCAGATATCACGGGGTGTCATTAGTAGACCATGACTTCTAATAGGATTCTTGACAGAATCGTGAAATAAATTAAAAAATTTAATTTTGCATTAGTATTTGACGATATCAAAGAAAAAATAATACCGTACTAGAGATTAATAGTAATTGGCATTCCCTCAAGTGCAACAACATTATCTTAAATGACAGCAAAATACTGTATGTACCTGGAGTGTTATTATAATAAATTTTGAATTACAATAATAATAAATAAATAAACAACGACTTTTAATTAATTTCGGTAGTTTCTATCAGCTAACTCATTACCTAATTAAATTTTTGAAGTGTTAAAATTGAAAATTTTAATGTTAAATAAAATGATTTTAACTTTATATATAACTACTTTTTTCCCCTTGAATAATATTTTGAAATTAATTGGTTGTTTTAATCACTACAACAATGAGTCTTAAACAATCTTAAAACCCGTTCACAATATCTTCAGATTATTATTAGATGGGTAACAATTAAACAGCCACATATCCTCTCGAGTTCGAATATCATAATCTACTTAACAATAATCTCCTATAATTATTTGGGATAGGATATTATTATTATCTTGCATTCACTCCGTATGGCCTTATTATTATTCTGGGTTAAATCTCGTGCTATTCCATCCGTGATTTCCACCATTTCTTTGGTTAAGGGTATTTAATGAAGGGTTTTAGGATGATTATTAGATGCTGTCATAGTTGAACAGGAAGTTACTGTGACTGAGAAACACACAGGAGTATCTTTAGTTTTTTGGAAGTGAGTGTGTGTTAAGCCTTTTCGCTGATTTCCTGTGAACTCCATTGCCTACTATTGTTCTTAGTATTTTTAGACAAGCATTCTTTTGTCTTTTTCTAATAACAAATCCATTTGCCTTGTCTTTAAATTTTCCTGACGGCTATTAATTTATTTTAAAAAATGCTGAGTTTAGACGTTCAAAGAAAAGATTCGGAGCTACAAATTAAAAAGGTATTTATTGCTGAAATTGTCTGCATTTTTTTCCTTAGACTAAATAGTGTTAGCATAAAACTTAATCTCTTAAAAACATTCTTGAAACTGACCGATTGTTTTACGAAACCAAGAAAGTAAATTAGGATTTTCAATGAAATTATTGTGGTTAAATTAGTTTTTTTTTTCTTATAAATCATTTCTATTTTAGTAATATTTTAAGAATTGCTGATTCTGAAAGAAAATATTTAAAGCTCGAAAGTCGAAGTAAATACAAGAAATGTGATCAATATGCTGATCTCTTCAATAACGCGTTTTTATTTCAATAGTTTTTATTGATATATGTTCCGTTTTATTGATCATATTTAAAAATTTTAGTATTTACGGGAATTCTTAGGTTAAGTTTTCTAAAATTTCAAGATGGCGACGGGCGTTCTGTTCGAAAAGATGGATTGTTAAAAATAGCAACAGCAAAAGTTAGAAAGGAGAGCTTAAGGCAATGGTTGCGAGTGATAGAAGCAGCAAAATAGTATCTTTTTTTTTTTAATTTACGCCAAATTTCATTTTATAATACTCAATATTAAGTTGCTTAGCTATATTGACAAATGTTTAAACAATTCTGTATATAGGCATACATGTAAGCGTTGATAAAATAGACTTAACAAAATTATGGGAATTCGTTATTGTTCGTAGGTTTATTTGATGTTTTAAGAAAACTTTGTTCTAGCGAGCTAAATGACCTTCAATTAATAAAAAAAAAAAACCCTGATAAAATTTTTCTTGACAATGCTAACAACTCAGATTCTAACTTTAAATTTTATTTTTGTTTAAAGCTCAATTCGAATAATCCGTCTTTTTATTGGCATAATTTTTTGACGATCTTTCGAGACATAATTCCTAGTTGAGAAATTTAGTTGCTCTGAGCAGTCTTCGATCCTTTGATAAAGATTTTTACAATTTTTTTTTTTGCTTGTCCTTTAATTAAAATATTTAAAGCTTCTAGTATTGATTGAAAATCAAGGCATTTGTAGTTATAAGATTTAACATTAGCTAATCACTAATTTACATTCTAGATTCCTTTTGGACTGGATTCGTATTCCATTTGCAGTCAACCGCCATATTTACTCTGCCAACTGAAATAGATATTTTAATTTTAATCCTACATCTCGAGGTTACTAGCACTGCTGGAATCTTAGTACTGTAAATAAACGTTTTTTTCTTTCGTGCTCTTTTTTTTACCTTTTTTTTATTATTTTTTTCAAAATTTGAATTTATTTATTTAGCTTTTGATATTTCTTGGGGTTTTACTTTAATTTTACTAAATCGACTATTCCTTATTTTATAATAACACTTGAATATTGTTACATAAGGGTTTTTAGTTTAGATAAATCACTTAAGTTTTATTTATTTCCGATAGTAACAGTTAAATTTTAATAATGGCAAATCATATTTTGTAAGACAGGAAAAATCCCTTAATGATAGAACAGATGCATTTAATTTCAGGCATATTTACAGAAAAGCTTTCGTGCAGATATTTAATAGGGTCAGTGTTTAATTCTGTTTGATTCTATTTATAATTCTTTTCAGTAATTAAGACTGCAAGTTTTAAATTCCTGAAAAATTTTAAAATTTTTCTCAAAATTAATTTATTTTACAAAGAAACTTCATTGATTTTTTTTATTTTAGATAAAAACAATAAATAAAAACAAGTAATCTTGAAAGATTCTATTTGTTTTTTGAATACATTCTTTTGCAATGAAAAAAACAAACCTCTGTTCCAGTATTGAACTGCAGAGGATTAGGAATTAATTCTAAAGTCATAAGTTGGAAGGTAAATATGTATTCCAACATTCAAAAAGATCCATCCAGCGGTTCAAAAAGTTATTAAGGGCAACGCGCTCTGATTTTGATACTTTTCCTTTAGATAAAAAGTTGCAAATATCACTCCGTGAATGAAGAACATAAATTTATGCCGTAAATACATCTGCAATTTAAAAATTCCTTCAAGAATTTGTTGAGATTTTATAATGTTTGTCTGTAAAAATGTTAATTTTTATCTTGGAATTCAGCGTGAAAAATATAGAATATTGAATAAGTATTAAGAATTTAAAAAAAAATGTGTAAAACTCGCAATGGATTGCTTTATACTTAGGGATTGTGTTGCAATTGATGGTATTTACACATCTAATGGACACGTTGGATAATATCATGGAAACTCCTTAAGAATTCCAACGATCTTCTTCAGTTTTAGCCACCCTGAATTTTAATAATTTTCTGTAACGTAATAATACTTCTCACTACAAAGACATATTCTTAATTTGAATTCTCAGATTTTCAAATTATAAAATTTGAAGCTCGTCTTCACTTTTTATTTTAAATTATCCCACTGTAAGGCCCCCCCCCCCCCCCTTCTTTTTATTTATTTTCTCAATGTGATCCGAATCTCAGCAAAATATTTCCTATTTTAAAAGTACTACTAAAATATCATCCTGTTTCATTTATTCGCTTGATCAACGGGTGTATTTAATTTTTTTATGTAGATAAGTTAAAAATAAGTGAATAGAACATTGTTTTCCTTAAATTGACTGCGTTGAATGTCGTTAGCATTTAATTACATTTTTTCTCCTTATATGTTCGAAATAGACTTGTCGAAACAGTTTCACCTGTCCTGCTTGTTCTGATAGCTTATTAAGACTATATAATATTGTGTGTATTGAAACGATTATTTTAAGACCTTTAAAAATTTTAAATTGGGTGGTTTCATTTAATTGATCTTCTATTTCTATTTAAAGGAATCGTCATAAGCCCGTGGGTCCTTAATAGTTATCTGGACAGATTATTTCTCCTGGAATTGGGTCTTGCCCAGTTCTTCAACCTGTTGACGACTGTAGATTGTAAGCAGTAATCTGTAAGTAAAACATTTCCATTGATCTACCCAACAATCTAAATTTATAAGATCTTTAATGAGCTATAAACTGCATTAGATTTTTAGCCTATTAATCTTTTTATCCTTTTTTCTAATTTAGATAAAAATTATAGTTTGCAAATTTAAATACCTTAATATTGATATATCTATTTTATAGTTTGGTTCTGAAGGAACTGGACAAAGGCAGCCAGATGGTCATCGTACCATAAGCACTCGACCAAAGGCTGAACCAATTACTGGAGGATGACAACACCTATTCATCAATTCCAATTGATCCAACACCTAAAGTGCAAGAAGAATCCAGCATCTTTGATGACTCGACCAGGAGAAAGTCTCATGGTACATGATCCGATCCCTCTCATTATTTTTGGACTCCCTAAAATCCACAAAAACAACTTACCCCTTAGACCCATTGTCTCCGCTAGAAAAATCCCCCTGCTACAAATTCCCAATTCCTTAGCCGAACCCTCCAAAAAAATTTCCCGAGTTTCCCAAACACCTGCAAAAATGCTCACCAATTTCTTGAAATCATAGAGAAGATTCCAATATCTTCGACTGACAAACTATACAGCCTGGACATAGCTCCCTTTTTACCAACGTCCCCAGAGAGAACACCTTCCAAATTCTCCGAAAAAAGTTACAAGATCTTGACCTTAGCCCCATTTTCATAGATTTGATGGTAGCCATTTCATTCTGCGTCACTCACACTTACTTCACTTACGACAACAAATTCTTTCTGCAAAGGAAGGGTTACCCATGGGCTCATCTTTATCTCCTATTCTAGCAGACATCTTTCTTGATCATCTGGAAGACAAATTTTTTCAGAAGACTGACACACAAACCAAAATTGTACATTAGGTACGTTGATGACACTTTTATCGTCTGGCCCCACACTGAAAGACAGTTCCAGATTTTCATCAATGAATTCAATAGGACCCACCCCAATATCACCACTACAACGGAAAAGGAAACCAATGGAAAACTAGCGTTCCTTGACATCCTGGTCAAAAAATCAGCTTCGATTTTTTCCGTACACAGGAAACCATTAGACGGGAAATTTACATCCATGAAACGTCCGCTCATCCCACCATGCAGAAACACAACATATGTAATAACTTCTTTCTGAGGGCCCTCAGATACTGCTTCCATCCAACGGACCTTCAGGAAGAAATCGAACATATCACCATTACAGGCACCAATCATGGTTACCACCTTGAAACAATGGCGAGCATTTTCCGCAGATGCTTCAACCGATTCCACAACCCCCATACCCAATCCTCAAATCCCAAATACTCCCACAACATCTCCATCCCATAATGTCCCTCATGCCACCTTCCGCCTTAAGAGACTTTTCCACCAACACAACATCCATCTCAGTATCAAAGCGCTACCTAATATTCTCAATACCTTCACTGAACATAAACCCAGAACAAACAATTCCTCTTTTAGTGGAGTCTATTGCACCCCATGCGAGCCTTCCTGTGAATCCTCCTACATCGGGATGACCAAGAAGAACTTCGCAAACCGGCTCAAACAACACCGAGATGACGCCCGGCTAAAAAGAGGAAGCACAACTCTCTTACGCCACACCACTGAAACAGGATACATCCCATTATGGAGTGCAGCGAAAGTCATCCAACCCACGAATGATTTCTTCCAGAATGTCAACTTCGAGACGCACTGGATTCACACTCAACAGCGAACACTCAACAGCGACAAAGGTCTTCTTAACCACCGTTGGCACCCAATCCTAGAGGCCCAATGAACTCCATTCCATTCCCACCATCCTAATTTTTTTTTCCTTTATCTATTTTTTAATTGTATTTTTTTTTTTTACTTTCTCATCTAACCTTCTCCTTTGCATAGTTTCTTATTTATTCATTTTAACTCCATCCCTATATTCCTCTTCTTTACTTTCCTTTCATGTCATATTTTAATCTTTTTTCCCTATGGTTTCACTACATTCTACGAATACCAGTTATTTTTATTTCTCCCTTTTGCCTTTTCTCTCTCATGTCACATTTCAATCTAACCCCCTCTGACTTCACTACCAATCCATGATAAGTTTAATCCGGCTTCTTTCTTTATTTATATATATTCATGCTAATTATCATTTTATTTTTATTTTACTTTTTTTTTTGTATTTACTTTCTCATCTAAACTTCTCCTTTGCATAGTTTCTTATTTATTTATTCAATCAATTCCATAATTATATTCCTCCTCTTTACTTTCTTTCCATGTCATAGTTTAATCTTTTTTTTTCTCTCTATAGTTTCACCACCATTCTACGAATATCAGTTAATTTTATTTCTTCCTTTTGCCTTTTTTCTCTCATGTCACATTTCAATCTATCCACCTCTGATTTTACCTCCAATCCATGACAAATTTTAATCCGGCTTTTTTATTCTTATATAAATAATTCATGTTAATTATTATTATTATTACTGTTATTTGTATTATTACTATTTTTCTCTTACCAATCTTCCCACTTCTTATAGTTATACATGTCACCTTACGCCGAGTTTAAAATATTTTGCAATAGTTTGCTTCTGCAATAGGAAGATGGGATAACATTTATATTTACTTAAATCAAAGTATCTAAAAACATTGAGGGGGGGGGGGGGGGTCCACGTATCATCGATAGTTTTCAAATAATTATCTAAATTAAAACTTTTTTTTATGGCCGAATTTCACTATTTGTATAAATCATAATTTTAAACAATTTAAGCTAACAAACAAACTTAACAACATTTAAATACTAGATCTAAACCATTTTTTTTCATATTAAGTTTTAATTAGTTTATTTTCTTTTTTCGTAGATCTTATCTCCAACTAAAAGAAATCTGGCCTTAAGACATCAGTTACTCTTTATAACCCATCCATATAGTTACTTTAACTTGTAATAGGTTTTCACTGGTTTTCACTGGTGTAATGCAGATGTAATTGTATGGTTTCAAGTCCATTAGATTTGCCTTCCGTTGAAAACATTTGTCAAGTGATGTAGGCATTGAATAGGAAAAATCGTTATAACTTGGTAAGATACTAAACTAAAAGTATACGTGAACTGAGCTTTAAGCAGTGTCTTATAAGGAAGACTCACGACCCCAGCCCCCTGTTATTAGAAGAGTGAGTGGGGGAGAAGGCAACGCTAAAACCGGCCTGGGGTGTCATTCACTCCTGGAAAGCAAAAAAAATGAAAGAGGGAAAAGAGGCAGTGGTACCGCGGGAGAGCGCTTGCTCACGGAACTGGTGACCTGGGTTCGAGGCATGCTGAGAACTATTTGTTATTTTTTGCTTTTTCCGTTTGTTACCTTTCTTTTTCCGAGGTTTACTTTTCTTGGTTCTGTTTTTACTTTACTTTTACGACCGTAACATATAATGCAAAACAGTTTACGAAAAGCATTTAAAAGCAGATCCTTTTAAAAGATCGGACGTATTCTTAGAATTCAGATTTCTAAAACGACAAACTTAAAATATTTTTATTTTTTAATAATATAATGTAAACGTTTTTACATTACGTTTTATATTATATGTTCGGATTGTGAAGTATAGTATTAAAACCAAATGTAAAATCTATTACTCTATCTAAAGTAATAATGAACTTAATGAAATCAGTAAAATAGACAGAGGTAAACCATGAAAAAGAAAAGGTAAATGGAAAAAAAAAAAAATCACGGACAAGCGCGCTCACGCGACACCGCTGCCGCTTCTCTCCTGTTTCTCCTTTCTCTGTATATCTTCTATATTGATATTTACATCATGGCGTCCATTTTTAAAATAGTGATTGCACATGCGCAAAGTGATCGGAAATGACGTAAAATGTTGTTTACCAATCGCAGTCACTTTTATAAACACGTTAGATTATTAACGACTCCTCAGTAAATGACTGGCAAATCGTAGTTAATGCACTGCTACTCTATTTGATGGCCGGTTGTTCAATGACGGCTCCTTAACTAATGACTGCTTCGTTTGTTGGTAGGTGAACTCGGCCCTAAATGTTTCTTAGTAACTTCTTTCTATGGTACTGAAGTTATATCCTCTTCATCACGAGCAGTTTTGTGGTGTTTTTGTCATTTATTCTTCAGCCATCCAGCAGTGGCAGTTTTGTTGTTACTGATCATAACCTGCAGTATTTTTTTTTTTTTAAATTTGCCCATTTGAATGATTTTACCTCCAAAATGTTTTACTTAACAACCACTGCTCTTATAACCACAAAATGTTATTCGTCTTGTTAGTCCTTTCTTATCCTCCCCTACAACTAGAATGTTTCCAACTCGCCAGACGGATGTTCTTCTGGTACGTCTGAGGATCGGACATACAAGACTTACTCATAGCTATTTACTGCTGAATCGTCCACCTCCCCTGTGTGCTACGTGCAACGTTGTTTTAACCATTCATCTTTTAATTGACTGTCCTACTTTTACTGTCCGTCGTCGTCAGTGTTTTTATCCTCTTTTTAAATTTCACGTTCTTTTTCATATTTCTTTGCTTTTAAATGACAATGATCTTTTACTCATTTCAGCAGTTTTCCGCTTCATTTCTCAATGTGATCTTGCCCCTCTTGTAATTATCGTTTCTTTCCTTGTTTTTTTATCCTTTTTATCTTGGCACTTAGTTTTTGATTTTCCATTTTTCTAATTTTTACCTTTCTTGGCCTTTTACCTTTACATTTCGTATAATTTTATAATTTGTTCAAGGCAGAACAGGTCAGATGACTAATGATCAATTTTTCCTTTTTCTAAATTTTTATGATTTGAATTGGACTGGAAATCATCGTTCTCAAGTTATGAATACAATAAATAAAATAATGAAGAATTTAAATAAAAACGTAGCTGTTCAACATTTAGAACTGAACTGGATTACTAGTGAAAATCTAATGTATTTGTAAATAAAACTTAATGGGATCCTAATTGAACAGCGTACTTGTATTTGATAACTTTGTATTTGTATGAGATCTTTGTATTTCTTCCTTAAAGCTTGACTTTTTGATTTTAGATGCATGTTTTTGTAATACAATTCTTGAATGTAAATTTCTTAGTGGTTTTAAAATTAAATAAAAAAAAATTGTTCATATTTTACAGAATTAAATCTAAATGAGTTTCTATATTTACTTCGAATATTTGAATAATTTTAAATCTTAAGAGAAAACTGATGCCTTGTAAGTTTAAACTAGTGGAGTTTTTATTAAAGCAGACGATTGGAATTGTAGTAGTTGTGATGTACAGTGTATGCCAGTGAGTGTTAAAGACTTCACAACGGTTACTGCTGAATGGCTGACGCATAAATGTCGAAACACCAGAATTGGTTTTGATGGCGAATGACATAAGGGACGTAGCAAGAAAGGAAACCATCTAACGAGCAGCTCTTGGACAGCTCAGTTAACAGAAATAATTTAAGCTTAAAGCATATGTTAGGTCTAGGAAAAGCCAAACATTTTGTATCAATACGTGATACTTTTAACAGCAGAAGGATTACCCAGAGTCGGTATATTTTGAAAATGAAATTTATGAAGCCACCATTAAGTGTTGGTACAAGTAGAAATCCCATGAAACAAACAAGATCTTTAAACAAATTGCTTTGCCACATAACAGTTTGTTGCACCTACCCAGAATTACTGCATAGGTCACAACGGATTTGATAGTTATAGTTTGGATAAAATACTTTCATTTTCAATTAAAATTACAAACGGAACTTCATTCTGAAAGGTATTGCTTGATGTATGCATAATTTATAATAAGAAAAAGATTAATTCATTACTTTTGATTTCCATATTAACAGTATCTATTCTTGTTTCAAATTCAAACAATTGTAAGAAATCATTTTTTTTATTTGTAACTTAGTTGAGCAATGGCTATTGACAAAAGCATTACATTTATCATAGGTGAACTCTCGAGGTTTAGCAAATGTTGGATAAATTTTACACGGAAAGGAAAATGTTTTGTATATATAAAAAGCAATGAATAAAAATTTCATCTTTTTCAAAGTTTTCTACTTGTTAAAAATAGAAATCTTAAATAGTTTAATTATCCCTACATTAATAAACTACAATTTGATATATTTTAATTTTAATGTTCTTCGTACACGAATTTAGATAGTGGGGAGTTTGTCTAGAAACAGAACAGCTAAGTTCTCGATCTCGGTAAATTCTCCAGTAATTTTACAGATGCTATTAACTTGATACAAAGGGCATGCTTTAGGCATGCTTTATTAAAATGTAAAGTATGTACTTTTAGCTTTTTATAAAGCAAAATGAAGTGAAACGCATTAGTAGTGAAATTTCATTTTAGTAGTTGCTATGGTTTCAGTAATTTCAGTATTACCGAAATTTTTTTAGAAAGTGACAAGTGAATAAATATCATCATACATCAGATTTTAGCAGAACTTGGGAATCCCTGTTTTCGTCCCTGGATCGATAGAAATACAATAAAGGCAATAGTCAAATTTAACACTTCTCGATATAAAGAAACCTCTCTTATATTTTCTTATATTTGAGAATCGTGAATCTCAATTTTGCCATCTTAAATATAACTGAATGAAACTTTTTGTTTGAGGAATTTATTTATGCAGAGTCAGACTGATATTCTCTTATAAATTAAAATTCCCAAAATATCACAAATCAAAGTTTTGTTACTTAATCCTGTTTTCCCTGATCATAAAATATCTGACATTGAAACTAATTGGTTTGGCAGAATTTTCAATATTGCTTTTTTTTAACTTATTTTATTACCAAGGACATTCGTTAAAAATAATGAGCGCACATATTTTTAAAAAAAGATTCATTAAAATACTTAACAAGGACAGTTTCAACCCTCTAACTGTCGGGTTATCAGCTTAAAGGAGGGGGAAGGCACCACGAATTTATATATTTCAGGATTGAACACGATATCAACCAATGAGAAAGATGAAATAATATTTCATGTCTTGATTTAATAGTTGTTTATTGTATGAATTTGAAATATGTATCCAATAGCTTTCGATGCATTTTCTTTTGAAATCGTTATTACATATTTTCAAAATTTGTGTCTCCCAAATAAAAAGAAAAAAAGAATAAGACTTTTAGAATTGTGATCAATTTTTGGTTACTTTTTTACCTCCCGTTTTTAACACCAGATGGTATTCTCCCGCACATGGTCTTGTTTATAACTAATTAACCAATCCTCATATTCATCTTTCTCATTGGTTGATATCATCACAAGTTCAATCCTGAAATATATAAATGCGTGTTGCCCCCCCCCCCCCTTAAACTGATAGCCCGACAGTTAGCGGGTTGAAACTGTCCTTGATGACTATTTTATTGTTTTTTTAACTTTTAATGCATGAATTAATCATTTTTTATTATTATTTTTAACGAATGTCGTTGTCCATAAAGATTTCAACCCTCAAACGTTAAACGTTGTTTTAATCGTTTTATTACCCTAAATAAAACTGAGCAGGATTTAGTCGATCTCCTAATAAAAGAAAAATTTTGGAATGAGATGGAGTGCCCAACATAGTCCTCAATCGGTCATCCAATTGAAAAAATAAACATGAAAGATGTATGGATCATTCTGTATTTATTCGAGATTTGTGAGCGCATTCGAAAATTTTATTGCATAAGTTGCAATTAGCTATAATTAAAATATAAAAGAAACAGAAAAATTATTGTTAAGGTGAGTCAAACTGAATAATGAAAATTAATTGTTTTCATGTTTCAGAAAGATTAGGATGTTGAAATAAAAGGATTGCTTAATGGCGTTGGGCTAAATAGGAAGGACTTAAGTAATGCTTGCCGCCCCCTCCCCCTGAAATTTCAAAGTATAGTTGTTTTTGTTTTTTTACTTTTTTGTGTTTCTGTGCATGGTTGGCATCTGAATTTGTTTTTCTCCTCTCTCCCGAAATAAAATGTGTGCACGCTCTGCTTTCTATTACTTTACAGCATTTAGATGTCAATTTTAATTGCGTTCAAAGCAAAATCCATTTCAATTATCTTTAACAAATGATGATAGTATTCAAATCTCCAAAGCTGAAGTTGAAGCAAGGTTATATGACGTTGCTTAAGAAAAAGGAAAAAAGAAAACTAAAGAACAGTAATTCCTTACTAATTTGACAACTTTAATCCACATTTTAAAAAATGTCTAAATTGGGTGAATCTTAAATTGCTTCTAAACTTTTAAATGTTATATAAATGTAATCATAATTAAAATCGATTAATCTTTCAGTTAAATCTTCTGCAAATTAGAAACATACATTGTTTTAATCAAATATATTGAATTTTTGAGATAACAACAAATAAAACATTTACAAATGTAGATAAAAAATACAATAAAGTTCGTGATAAATGTTACATTTGCTTTCTGGATAAAAAAAAAATGCTAGAAAACCAAAAAGAAAAGGCTGAATCACGTCTGACGATTGCGAAGCGTAAATGGACTTGGGAAACAGAAACTGCTACTCTGACGGAAAAACATTGGAGACAAGAATTCGAAATCCAATCATCAACACGAAACCATTTCGAGGTTCGAGCTAAAGTTCGAAACAGAGTAAAACGTGCACAAGGACCGATCGAGTCGATTCCCTACATTAACCTATGAATACAGTCGTTTGCTTTATCGTAAATCTTACACTGAAAATCACTACGAATTGATATAGTCTACGTAGGTTTACAATAATTCATTAAAATAAAGGCGAGTAATATCAGTTTTAATTTTTTTGCTTCGATAAAAATAAATTTTATAAAATTCTTTAACTAATAGCAGAATTGAATTTTCAGGATTTTCTTATTGTGAATAAATAATTAGATAAATTAGTAATTACTTCTAGGAATGATCCCCTTGATTGTAACGTATTTTAATATAATAAAAACAAACCCGGCAAAATACGAATATTTACAGTATATTTCATAAATGTTGATCAAATGACTTAATATTTTAAATTTTAACATAATATTTAAATTAAGTTTACAGAATTGAATATATTTACGACAATTACCTTCATTTATAGGATTATTTAGATAATTGATTTCCTCATTCAAATTAATTTCCACTTCTATCTTATGAAAGCAGATGATGTTTTTTCTTTCTTACCTGAAACAAACAAAAATAAAATTTTTTAGTTCAACTAAAAAAAAAAAAAAGTAAATAAATACGAAAAATAAAATGTCATTCAAGCAGACCAGACTTACGAAATAGCGCCGTTATGCTTAACATTCGGACTTTTCGTGCGCAAAAAAATCTACGGAATTTAACTGAACAATCTGATAATGTAAAAACAGCCAAATGCAAGAAAAAACGTTAAATTGTGGCGCATCGCAACTTGAAACCACCTATCTAGATTCCTTCCCTCATTTTGTATGTCAGCCGTTTCATTCACAAGTGATATTTCCCGTGAACATGTTCGTGCTGTATTTGTCAGTGCTTTTAATTAATTCCACTAACAATGGTTGGTGGAAAATGTCTGCTTCTCCTGCCACTGCCTCAATTGAATATGACTCAAGTATCGAAGATCTTCCACTAGTGTAGTGATTTCTACTCTCGCACTTCCCATCTCGAGCTACTTGGGTGGGAACTGATACTTTAGTGTTGAGTGAATGTTATTGTTATTATTCTATATAAGTATGTAAAAAAATATGGCTAGACTTACGTATAGAGTTGCGGAACGATCCACAACATTCTGTATACAATCTTATTAAAAGCCTCCCTGATTATAGTTTAACTTGAAACTTTTTATATTTCAAATACTTAAATTGTTGTTCAAGAAATATACAATTTATTACACATTTAACATTTAAAAAAAGAGAAAGAATTAAATATTAGAACGTAATCGTCAAACAAACCAGAACTGAAGCTTTGACCATAAATATTTAATGTAGGTAACGAGTTCGAAATTAATGGAACCAGCTTAATGCAGCATTCTTTACTTGTATAAAAGTGAATTTTATTTTGCAAAAATTTTAAAGTGATTTGAAATTAGAAAACTTTTAACAATTAATTTTTATGTCTCAGTTTCAATATTTTACTAATTATTCTGAAATTTTGGGTATTACATTCAGTGTCTCGGGATTACATCTCTTTACTTTGCACCTACAGACATATTCTAAAAACTTTTTTTGAATCATCTTGTGGCGAATATAACAATATATGTAGTATCGGGAAACAAATATTCTGCATGAGGCTGCAATCTTTCGAATTTTGTATGTTCTACATGTAAAATACAGAGGTGATTAGCGATTGTTTGTCTGTGATAAATTCTTATTGATTTTATTCTTGATTGATTGCAAGTTGTGTAAATTAACAGAAGCTAACTAATTTAATTTCTTATTTATTCCTTCAGATACTGTTTTATGATTTATTTGATCTGCTGGCCATAACAAACATTAACATTTTCTCACCAAGGTGATACTAAGAAGGGAAGGTTCCGATCGCGCAAATCGCGATTTCATTCATACTTGGCAGGTACATAGAATGTGACCTGCCATTTGTGCAATGGCAGTATATCTGTCATAGGTGCTGACTGGTCACTGGTCAAGCGTGACAGCTAACCAAAGGTTTGAAATTAAATATAAACACGATTATTAAATTACACTATTACATTTACTACATTTATAATAGTCCAATAGTCTATAGTAATATTCATTTATTGGACTATCTGGGGGCACGGCAGTGCCCCCGCCAAGACGAGCCGAAGGCAGGAAGGGCACTACGTACCTTTTCTGGAAGTGTTTCGTCGTATTTTCGAACCCTCATAGCTTCGGCCTAGATAATACTAGAGAGCTCAAATTTTCAGGATATGATGCAGTTACCAGACTAATGAAATACGCTAAGTTTCATTTATTTAGCTTTTATACTTTGGATTTTATTAATACCTAAAATACGTCGATTCCGTCACTGACTGACTGACTGACTCATGATCATCAAAACCTCTAGGGTACTTCCTGAAGTCCTAGAAAGCTGAAATTTGGTATGCAGGTTAGGATTAGCACACAAACAACAAAAAAATTAAGAAATCTGTAACTTTCAAATTCCAACCCCTCATAAAGGGGGGGGGGGTCTGGTTATGTACTATCGAACTCTCATAGCTTCGGCCTGGATAATACTAGAGAGTTCAAATTTTCAGGATAAGATGCAGTTACCATACTAATGAAATACGCTAAGTTTCATTTATCTAGCTTTTATACTTTGGATTTTATTAAGATCTGAAATACGTCGTACCCTCAATGCTTCGGCCTAAATAATACTGTGTAATAATGTGATTTCTTCCAAAGTGCAAACAGCTTGTATATACAAGTTGACCAATAGAAAAACAGAAAAGTAGGGTATTGAAAAAAAAATCCATTTTCTAAATAATCTTAAAACTAAATTTAGTTGTAATAGATAATCCCACCCAAAACATTTCATGTAAAATAAGTTGCCAAGATTCACATGCTCATAACGCTTTCACTGTTAAAAATTTATCAGATCTCATCTTACAAAAAGAAATGAAATCCCACCCAAAACATTTCATGTAAAATAAGGGGTTGCCATGACTCGCATGCTCATAACGCTTTCACTGTTAAAAAGTTATCAGATCTCATCCTACAAAAAGAAATGAAATCCCACCCAAAACACTTCGTGTAAAATAAGTTGCCAAGACTCACATGCTCATAATGCTTTCATTGTTAAAAAGATATGAGATCTCATGTAGAGCCAAGCCCCTAACTCTACGAGGCCTAACTCTACAAGCCCTAACTCTAAAAACCCTATATCTTGGTCGAAAAGTATTGCTTGGCCGTTTCATGGAACTATTTCATCTCACCCAAAACATTTCATGTAAAATACGTTGCCAAGATGCTCATAACGCTTTCAGTGTTAAAAAGTTATCAGATTTCATATAGTGCCAATCCCCTCACTATACATGCCTAACTCTAAAAACCCTACTATCTTGGTCAAAAAATGTGCCTTGGCATACTCCATATCCTTTACATAACTCCATGGGATTGTCTCTGTGACAGCCACGAAACGGCCAAGGCATACTTTTGACCAAGATATAGGGTTTTTAGAGTTAGGGCTTGTAGAGTTAGGCCTCGTAGAGTTAGGGGCTTGGCTCTACATGAGATCTCATATCTTTTTAACAATGAAAGCATTATGAGCATGTGAGTCTTGGCAACTTATTTTACACGAAGTGTTTTGGGTGGGATTTATCATTATAAATTTTGCTGTTCTGAATTTACAGGAAAGAGAGAATTTTTTTTTTAGTACTAAAAGGTGGAAAATCAATCGTATTGGGAAAGAATCGACATCAGAGAAAATGAGAAAGATCTAAAAGAGAAGAAAATGTGAGACTTTCAATTCTGAATGTGGATGCAGAAGGGCAAAATAGCCACGAATGGAGTTTTAAAAAAGTGAAATAGGGAATATGTTGTGTTAACTACAAAGATGAAATCCCCTGGAGTGAAAAAGGAGTGAGAAAAAGGAGGTCCAGAGTCCTGATTATCAAGGCTTTGGACCGAGAAGGTTTGGAAATGGTATGAAAAAAAGACGTAATGGAATTCGAACGGGGGGATATTATTGGAGGAATACAAATCCCAAAACAGATTTCTAGCAGAGAATTTTTAATTCGAGAACTTGGCTACAAAGGGATTATTTCCAAATGGTTTAATAGCCTAAAAGTTTATGTTCATTCAAAATATATTTGTATTTTTTTAATTATTGGTAAATAATTACAATTTGAATTGTTTTTTCCTACTACTATATTTGTATGCTTACTGGCTTTATATGCTTAGTGGTAACATTAGCAGTGGTAAATAATAAAACATTGCACTGAAAACCTTGATATCTGATAGTGGTGAAAAATAACTGTTTCCCTGCCTTTATTTTCAAGTACATTATCACCAATATAACGTGCAAGTTACAATAACGACATCTTTTACGGTAATCATCACAAATGTAATGTGGTTCTTTTTCTCTCTAGAAACTAGCAAACAACGGCACATGGTATTATTAAACTAATATGAACTCTTTGTCATCGGAATTTCCAAATGTCAGTTAAAAATGATGCAAAGTAAGCCTGCTTTTCTGTGCCCAGGATAAACTTTTAATTTTTCAACTAACTATCACAACTAACACAAATTTCCCATAATTAATCTTTAATAAATTCAATCCTATAATAATCTGGGAGATAGAAATTTTGATAATGTAAATTATGCTATGTAAATTACCGATTAATTACCGATTATTACTTTGTGACATTTTTTTTCTAGGTTTTCTGTTGCCACAGAAAAGCAGTAGGGGAGACCGGGGCAGAGCGGTCCACTTTTTTTTGTTGAATTTTTTTTTTTTTTTGGTTAAGAGATTTTCCATTGCATTTATTTTTGTCATAATCGGGAACTATTCAAGAATGTAAATACTTGATTTCATTTCATTATATTCATAAATAAAATTGGTATTAATTCGCAAAGCAAAAATGGTAGAGTGGTCCAGCCTGCCCCGTGGTCGGGGCAGGTTGGAGCGTGTAAGAATAACAATATTTAAAGTAAGATTTTTATTGAATATAAAATAATATGCCATTTAGGATATCATGAAATAAAGTTTAACTTAACATAGACTACCTAAGGTATTACATATTCAAGTGAAAATTTAAAATAATCATTATGCAGTTGAAAGTCGTAAATGAATAATATCAAATAGGTTTACATTGAATTAATTAATCACTTTCACTAGAGAAATCTTCTTTGCAGTTGAGGCATTCGTAAAATAAACCCCGAATATCACTGGCTACGCAGGAACTATGGGCCCATCTCTTGCACTGCGTACATTGAATCCACTCCTGCCATGGTTTGCTTTTTTTAAAGTTCTTCAAACAGGAGAGGCGCACAGCATCTTCATCATCACTAATCATCTGTAATTGTTTCCTCTTTATCCCTTTTCCTTTGCTTCTATTTGTTTTGTTTTTTTTTTGTTTATGTTGCTTTTAGAGACTGTTGGCCGAGTCATGTTTTTCGTTGCTACTCTTTCTTTTCTTTCTTTAGATTTTCGTTGCTCTTCTTGCAGAGCTTTTTTTTCTGGCGTATCCGTCAGTATTGCCGTTGACCTTTTTTTTGTTCTCTATTAAGATTATTAAGATTATAGTGTTATTTATGCCATTTTTTAATGCTTTCTAATGTAACAAAGTGTGTATAGAATTTATATTTAATTTAGAGTTTCACTTACTGAAAATTGTGTTAGTTCACTTAGGGATGTAATTGTGTGTGTTTTAGAATACCTCCCTCTCCTGAAATGTTTAGACTGATAGGGTGTACTTTTTGCCCGTGTGTTTCAGATTCATCAACTGATCTGATTTTTTCCGCCAGAGTGTACTTAACTTTTCTCTTTTTGTTCCCATGGGAAAACGAAACAGATAAAACCACGTGATCACTCAATCAACGCACAACTGTTTTTTCGAAGTTTTTCTTTTTCTTTCGCACAAATTGTTTTCTAAATAAGCTCAAACCATTAAAATAATATTTAACCATGAAATATCACAATAATAATATACAAGACTTTACCAAATACAAAAATTCAAATACTGTACATAATTACAACAATAGAATTATTAAAAATCAAATTATATTCCCTCAGAGACCAAGATTTTAATCGCGAAATGTTGCCAATTCCACAACGTGACAGTTTGCATAGTTTTTAATTAAAATTTAATAACAGTTAAATGTGTAAATTGGCTATTTTCGAAGATTAAGATGCCTTCGCACGAATTCTTCCCCTATTACGGTACTTGCTGAGAGGAATTACTAAAGGGGTAATATCCTTTAATAATATAGGCTACACACAATCGTGAAATGTTGCCAATTCCACAACATGACAGTTTGCATAGTTTTTAATTAAAATTTAATAACAGTTAAATGTGTAAATTGGCTATTTTCGAAGATTAAGATGCCTTCGCACGAAGTCTTCCCCTATTACGGTACTTGCTGAGAGGAATTACTAAAGGGGTAATATCCTTTAATAATATAGGCTACACACAATATATAATAGCCTACATAAAAAAAATATATAAAAAATATAGTATGTAATAATATAATACAATATAATATAATAGGCCTAATAAATATATAATATAGAAAAAAAATATAATGTGTAGTGCCAAGATATTTTATTGTAAAAACAGCGGGGCAGAGTGGACCACTGGTCCAATGTGCCCCGTGTCGTTCGGTCCACTCTGCCCCATCGCCATTTTGGCGTTTCCTTCAGTTGTAACTATCGACTACTTTAAGTATTCAATTCATACTATAGCTTAAAATGATCTTTAGATTGCCGCCTTTAATATGCGTATTACGGTTGTGTTATTCAATGCATCGCTGAACGGCAATATTAAAGTAAAAATAACACTAAACATTTACTTGCCTGAACAAAAACAAAACAATTGATCACCTCACTGTCACCAATAAGCCGAATTCACTGACGCTTTTGTGGTAAGAGCGCCACAATGGCACCAACCTTCTATCCGATTTTTGGCACATTCTAGCATCTACACGAATTACTAAAGTCAACGGTCCACTCTACCCCTAGGTCCACTTGGCCCCGGTCTTCCCTACTTTTTATTTCGTAGTCATTGCACCTTATCCATCCTTTTTGATATTATGAAACTTAAATGATATCTCAGACAGTTAATTAGCAAAAATAGATTTCAGTTACTTCTGAATACTAGGTGACTTGCATAGGTTCTCTATGAAATACAGGAATACAAAGCATTTCAAACAAAAATTACACTGAAGATATGAAAAAATAATTGCGATCACTGAAATCGAAATGCAGCCTATTCAATTTTGATTTATCCTTCCTCAATGTAAAAATTCCCATAATTTGGACAGTTTAAACAGATTCAGGGGCCAAAGATCATTACTAAGTTGGAGCATTTTTAGATTTTTTTTAACCTATTCCTATTGATATAAAATAGGAATAGGATATGTAAGATTCGATCTAGTCAACAACGAATATAAGACTCTCTCTTTATCTCTCGAGTGTTGATTGGTTATATACCAATCTTAACCAACAATCTAATGTAAGGTTAAATATGCTTCACTATGAATGTAGGTATTTTATTAGATGCTCGATAAGTTCTTTGCTTAAGAGAATAAAACCTACTATATCATTAAAATTATCATTTTATTTTTGGTAAATCTTCAGAGTATTTTGAAAGCGAAGCCGATTTCCAAAAAACAGTGGCAATATTATAAAGAAATTCCTTTAAGAAGTTTACTATTTCAAGAACCGTTGAGAGAATGAAAAAAAAAAGTACTTTCAGATCAGCATTCGCCGAAAGATGGATTAAAATGAAGTGACAAAAAGGGAAAATATTTTTTTTTTTAATTTAAAAAAAAAATATTAAGAAAAAAATTAGTAATACATTTTCTATTTGTGTATCTAATACTTTGTCAGGAATTAAAAAAAAATCTTCACTTTCAATCAGTTACCTCATTTCAACTATGTTTTTTGTGTTATCTTCTTCCAAACTATACTTTAAAATAAAGAATTCTATTTTCAGAGAAAAAATATTTACCCGAAAATAAAATCTTACGATGCGCTCTAAATGTAAGTGTAGGGTCAAAAGTGAATTATGATCTGGTAAATAAGCTCGTGGTTGTGCCTCCTGCTCTAGTAAATAGCATCAAGGTCCGTAAATGCAATATCGCTTCACTCACTCCGGCCCATTTCCTGTCACTGACATCAGTATTATCACCATAGCAACAAGCTATCACTACACTTTCATCTATAAGCTTTTTTTGGAAAGTAACTAATATTACATCAAATGGTATACAACATATTATCTATGAATAATTTTGCTAGAGAGTAGTGATACAATTAGCGAAAAAATAATACAATATCTTTTGTTTTACTTCTGATAAATTTTAAAGATATTGTTGTTTTTTTTTAATTTAACCTACCAGTACTGAAATTTATATTGTGATAATACTGACCAGTAGGGTAGAAAATCTATCTGTTGGCATCGTAATTCTAGTAACGTCTAATTTCAAAATTAGAATTTTACAATGAATTTTGGTGCCTGCTTCCATACTACATTCTGTGTTTAACATAAGATAATGAAATATTTGTATAGTATTGTTTAAGTTTCAGTAAAGTGACTTTCATACTGAAATGCACGAATTCTCATTCATAAAAGAGCTTTATTTTAATCATTAGAATGCGTAAAGAGTGAGTCATTTATGTTTTTATTTATTTCTACAATCAATCAAAAATTGAAACAATTGAAGTTATTATTGAAGGAATTGAACCTTTCCACTATTTTAACCAAGCACCACAGAGTGAATATGTTCGCTTCGTTTTCCATTAGCGAATGTTCGATACTCGAGGTTGCGTGTTTCCTGTGAAATGGTGAACGATTTCTGCAGAAACATATTTCTACCGGAAACTTCTCTGTAGATATATTATCTTGGTAATTATATTGATTTGATTTGCTTTCATTAACACTGGACAAACAAGCCGAAAATAGAGCGGATAGGTATCGTTGCCTTCGTAGATCCTCGTTCCAACTAAGGCTTCAATAGATTTTGAATTGTTTGAGGTTGTTTCAGATATTAGTGTTAGTTGGGAAACTTAAATGTAATTTATATAAGGTAATTAATGCTTTTAGACAGTGTCAAAAGCAAAGCGGCCCCATAATATGCACAATTTTATAAACATTTTTTTTTGTTTAGATACCGCTCTTTACGCAAGCGTGAAGCTTCTCGCTTTGCATCAGCATCTCGTTTTTCCGCACGTCGAGACATTTTTTCAATTTCAATCACAACAATTGCATGCGCAACAATCACATTTATAATGAAGCTCTACAACAATCACAATAAACGCAACAGTTGCGCCTTTTGCATTCGCAACAATCACATTTATAATACTCAGGAAATTAAAACAATATCAATGATAGTTTCATTGTGACAGGCAAGCTGTAATAGGGGCCGCTAAAACATGCCTTGGGGGATCAGGGAGTGGTCCTACAGGTCTGACTTTTTTTACGTGGCCGCCCGCTTTTTACACCCCTGGAAAGAAACCCGGTATCCATTGAACAGGATCAGTCTGGAGGAGAATTAAGCGTGAAAAAATCCCCGCTGGGATCGAGGATGAACCCATCTCTTCCAGGCCGTAGTCAAGCGCATTACCGCAAGTAAAGTATCTTTTACAAACGACTAATGCTCGAAAGCGAAAGTTTTGGCGAACAAATGCATTCTCATTCATAAAAGTCCAGAGTTTAGACATTTGGGAAGCGAAATGGATAAGTATAGGGCCGCTGCAAGCAGTGTGCAAGTTGTTCAGTGCACAAAGGCGTCATAAAACGGGGGGTGCCAAATTAAGTTTTAAAAATACATAATAAAACACATACCGAAAAAATGGGAACACATAATAAAATAGCCCAAACTTCCCATCTAGTCTTAACCACTGTCCTGTTTCTCAAAAAAAAAAATCAATAAATGAAATTTTTAAGGAGAAGGTGGCAAAAAGCCTTTTTACACAAAGACATCTTACAGGTAAGTGGCGGCTCTGGATAATTACATTACTAAAAAATGTGCAAGGTTTTTATCTAACCTTGTGTAGGAAAACGTGAATACTAGTAAGAAAAAGTGAACATGTTAGGAGTTCCAGCTTTTTGAACTCAAATTATTCCAATAGAAAATATAGTCATTGAGATTTTAATAATTATCTTAAAATTATTATATTGTATATCTTTTAATTTTAAGTAATTTACTGTACTCCTTACAAAAATAAGTTAATGAAAGAACATTAAAACATAAAAAAATCATTTGATCTTAAATTATTAAATGGCACAGTCCGTCATCTGAAGTTTCCAATATAAGCTCAACTAAGCTTATAAATTGCATTTGCATAAGACATTTTTGTGCCATTTCATTTTATTATGATTATCTTGTGTTCTTTCAGTGCATCAAAATATGAAGATAGTTGATTGATAGCAGTCATTGAAAAAATATTCAAGTAGACTAGCAGGAGAGTAAACTCATCGAAATGAATTTTTGTGTTGAAGAAAGTTCCATTTCTCAATCATATAGAAATGGGTTTCAGGGAAATCAAATGGTTCATTTGAAAGACTGATGAATGCATTGTCACGGGTTTTTTAGTGACCCATTCGGGAACTATTGCGTTTGTCCTGTACGAATTTCCGTCAGGTTGTCCGTGTCCCCCCAGCCCCACTCCAACGACTCCCGAACGGACGGTCGAATCGGCAAACGGATTTCACCATCGTGTTCAGAGGCCCAAACACCGTAGGAATGGGGCATTTATCTCTGTCTATCCGGAAAAATGCGGACAGAGTCGACTGTTTACTTCCGCAAAAATTGGGAATTTTTTTTCTCGACAACTACTGATCCGATCAACTGGAAATTTGGATATGCTTTAGTTTAGTGTCTACTATACAATCTCTATTTTTTTTTCGATACAATCTCTATCGATAACAGATTGCGGACACAGTCGACTGTGTCCGCATTTTTTCGGATTAAAAAAGTATCCAATATATAGTAGTCACTCTAAACTAAAGCATATCCAAATTTCAAGTCGATCAGATCAGTAGTTGTCCAGGAAAACATTCCGAAACTTCACCTGTTGTTTTCTTTTGTGCAAATAATATCGGCCTACTCTGAGCTTTATTTCTCTGGCTCTTCTCTCATTGCATCACACACACTGAGTGATAAGTGATACTTACCAGTAATTTGAATGTAGTCCCTGTGGCCTATTGGATGAACTGTCTGACTTCGGATGAGAAGGTTGCAGGCTCGATTCCGGTCACGGAGGTTTCATTGTAGAAATTATTTCTATTTTTTTTTAAATTGATTATGAACACGCTCAATGTCCGCATGGGTTTTAATGGTTGCCCTTATTTTATGCTTTAGCAAATTTAATTTTTGTTTTTATTTTTACATCGTGGCAATGTTGACTCTCCCAAAATTACTCTTTTTACTCCTTTAAATGAAGTTTTATACTCATCCTTTGGTAGTATAATTTTGTCGTGCAATTTTTTATAAATTAAGCTGCATTTATCAATATTTTATTTAAAATTTTGTTTGTCTTACACTAAATTCCATTGTACCTGTTGTTTATTAATAAATCCTATATTTCGATATTTATCAGAGCTCCCTGTGATCTCTTTGGTTTTCTCAATGATCGGCCGTCTCACCAGTGCCCACATGATTATTGTCTCTCATATTTAAATCGGGTTACTATTATGGTCGGCAATAACTGTAGTAGAATTAGGAAAGTTAAATAGATAATCAGTGGCGGGGTGGCGGTGCTAAGGGGTTGCAAGATAAGCTTTTCAGCTTGTGCTCGCCACACCCTGGTAGAGCTAGTCACATTTCGTTGGATGGTAGCACCTTCCGAGGAATTGAACCCTACGTTTTTAGTGCTCGACGCAGTATCTTTATTAACTATAACTCCGCTTGTTCCATAACTTTAGTGAATTCCTGTTCAGTGTCTTGATCTGCGTGTGTACCGGTGACTGAAGGGACTCCTATTGATCGACCGTCAAAGAGAGACCAGCCCCGACTGCCCATTGTGCTATGACGAAACACTACAGCAGACGGATTTTGAAATATTATAATAGCGAACTGAAAGGTTGAGATTCATGGGTTTTGAGTCGATCCGAAGGAGATCGACACACTTACCTGCATCCCTCAAACTATTCATTCCGTTACGCTACCATCATTCGCGACTTAGATTTGCCAAACGGAGCCGAAATTGAGTAGTGCTTGTGTTCTGAGCGAATGCCCTAGCTTAGCATCACAGCTGTACAACGGACTTCTGAGAAACTACACCGAGAACAGCGCGTAATGTTTAAGACTAATTACAGACGAACGTCGGAAAGCACATACTAATCCGTGACGATTCCGTGTTTTTCTTTTCATCTGCAAGCTTGGCGAAAAACACCGAGTGTAATAGCTTTAAAGTTACATTCGTTACCTGTATCAGAAACTAACATTTTTTTTTTATCAGTACTGCTTATTTGGAATAAAATTTCTAGTTAAAAAGATATGTTAATGTAATTAGTATCATAAAATATGTCTAGTTTTATCAATCAAAGAGAATAAATGTTTAGTCTAATCAATTATTTATTCACTATTTCATTCATCTTACAAATTATATTGCGGGACACATCGCATTACGTTTATTAACAAGAATTTAGATAAGGGCTTAATACAGTTTAATTATAGATTTATTATTAGGGCAAGGAAAAAATGACCTATAATTTGCTAAAAAATGACAAATAAAAAATGCATTTATGACCTAAAAATAGTAAAAAAATTACAGAAAAATAAAAATAAAATGACCAATAAAACATTTGAATTTATTACATTAAACCTTTTTTAACTTTGACAACCAAAAAAAAAACGGTGTTTTGTTGGCCAAATAAAAAATAATAAATAAAATCTCAAATGACATTGCCTTCCAAAAAACTACTAAAAATGCTCAAAATGATCTAAAAATCGCCAAAAAATGACCTATCCCTAAAAAATGCCGAAAAATGCAAAAAAAATGCCCTAACGAATTGCCTTTATTTAATCAATTATTTAATGTTACACATTTTCATATATGAGAGCCATGTTTCAACCTTCATAGAAAAAAGATGCAAAGTCATCAAATTCCTTGCCCTATTTATTATCTTTATTTAATCATGTTTTGATTGCATTTTTTTCTTAACTAGGCCATCCCCTGTCTGCCCCTGGTAAGTATGAGATGATCCAAGAAGAATCGATTCCAAGCGGTTATGGCAAAACATGATATTTTATTCCTTTTTGAATGAACTCATTATTTGATAGCGCGCGCCATTGTTGACGGAGAGAAGCTAAAAAAATGAACATTGAAATTTAAATTTTAATCTAGTAGGCTAAAATTAATGAGTTATTTTCTTTTTTCTCTGCCTCTTCTCTCATTGCGTTACTCACACACACAAAGGGAGTGATAAGAAACAATAATTTGAATGTAGTCCCCGTGGTCTAATGGATAAGACGTCTGACTTCGGATCAAAAGGTTGCAGGTTCGATTCCCGTCGCAAATGTTTCATTGTAGTAATTATTGCTATTTGTCACAGGAAATTAACAATTGCGCCGGACAGACAGATAGAGAAATAAAAGATTTTAGTAATATAGATTGAGTGAATTGATGCATTTCATGGACCCAGCCTGAATCTTTCCGAGATCCACTCTCCCATTCCATTTTTATTGTAAATGTTTTATTTATTTTTTTCAGCCTGCTTTACTTTGGATGGTTTTAAGGCTCTTCACCTCTTCCGAGTTATTTTAGCTCTGCTCTCAGAAAACGGTTACAACATAGTAGCTTTCTTCCTTCTGTTGAAATGCTATGAAAAGCTAAAAGTAATGTTGCTTCTTTTCTCAGAAGGATTATTTGTTTTTGATTCTTGTGAAATGAAAAATTATTCTCTGCTTGTCTTTCTATAAGTGATCTTTCCATGAAACTGCACGTTCACCTTTCATCAATGTTTATTTGGTCTAAAGCTGATGGACAATGAAATTCATTTTACGATTCCTTTGCCCAAAATCATATTGAGTGCTGTTTAAAGCCTTGCTCTCTGTTCTCTAAAACCTTCTCAGTGAACGTTAATGAAATTCTTCAAATAGGAACATTTCACTGCACTCGTGAAAAGACTTAGAGAAAAAAGGTACTGTCAGACTACTTGCCTAGATATCGCTTTCTTGAGTTTAAGTTACGTCTTTACTTTTTATTATAGGAAGTATGTGAGATAATATTTTAGAAAGTGAAAAAGTATTTGAAGAAACCTCTCTGAGACAACAATTGTGCTTACGCTTACCATCAACCCGTTTTTATTTTAATCTACAGTTATTACTGAGATAAATTTTAAATCCTTTCGAATACACACAATCAATGCATTCAAAGGTTAAATTCAATCTAGTCTTTGCAAGAGTTTTGTGAAAGGACTACAGTAATCCCTCGTTTATCGCGATTAATGGGGACTAGAGCCCCGCGCGATAGGTGAAAATCCGCGAAGTAGGATTGGCCCCCCCTAGGAATTTTAGTATGTGTGTGTGTGTGTGTGGGTACCAGAATGCTTAAAACATGTATTTTTATACTTTATATACAGTACATATATACTGTATATAAAGTAAAAACTGCAATATTTTACTTAAATCTTTTTAATTATAAAACCTTGTAATGTAATGTGGTGAGCGTGGGTGGCTTGACAGCCGAGCACCACGACCTCAAAGATCTATTGTCCTATCCCACGGAAATAAGGACAGACGGAGAGAAAGACTGAGAAAGAACGGTGTGAGAAATGCAGGGGAAACGGGAGAACCCCGGGAAAACCTGCCCTGCACGGATCGCCACCATCAACGAAACCCACATGAGAACCGAAATTCGGTACTCAGAGGTGAGAGGCCAGTGTCTTAGCGACATCGCCAACCGCGCGGCCTATTATAAAACCTTAATATTATACATTCACTCACTCACTCCCACTCGTAGAAGGTTGAGGTTCACTCGGCGCAGTACGGCCGCCGATATGGCGGTATTTTTGAATTTTTATTTTTCGATGAATATTTTTGAAAAACCCGCGATGCACTGAAGCCGCGAGACTTGAAGCGCGAAATAGCGAGGGATCACTGTATTCCCATTTCCCATAGAGATTACCCTAGAGGTCTAAATGGGTCACTATATATATTATTGTAAAAATATTAATTACAGGAGTCATGTGACTCCAAAATTGCGGCGATTTGTGAAATGATTCCGATATTTTACTAATCGAATCAACATGGAATTCCTATATCTGATGGATGATTTAAGATTTGTGGTAGCAATTCACCACAACATTGGTTCAATACGATCAAGATTCGCGTTTTCGAACAAAAATTGTACTGAAGTTAAACATAATAAGCGAATAAAAAAAAAACAAAAAAACATTGAATATAAAAAAAAGAAAATCGCCAAAAAGTTTGGGTTATTGTTTTCCATGTTCCCCATTGAATTTGAAATTGATTTATGTATCAGATTGTGTATTATTTTATGTAATATCTATAATAACATAAGCTTCTTCATTACATGCTATTCTATGGCAGCTTTCCACCCCATGAAAATTAAGTTCCCAGCGCTAAAATTTATTTCATTTTTCATGGTTTTGCAAAAGACCAAGATGTTTCTCGAACGGGAGGAAATGGGGTGAAATGAGAGTAATCTTTTTTTGGGAATTAATCCAAGTTTTGTTTAAAAGAGTTCCTCTGTTGTTGCTACAGGCACAGGAAGATTCTGGCAATAATCAACACAAAAACATTTCATCATCAAATGTTTAAATAAATTTTTTTAATAAAAATATTAAAATATGTTAATATAAAAATTTATTTCGTTATTCGTTTGAGTATCATGGAACTTTTTTACCATGACTAGATTATCTGAATCTCATTATATCTTTATCAAAGCTTTTATTAAATATTTTATCAATTTCTTTTTCTAATTTTAAATTTAACCAGTCACATTTTGTTCCCACTCTTAGTCATTTTATTTATGACTGAGCGAAAGAACAGAAAATTCTGGTCTTTGTACGGTCAAGATTCCTGCAAACCAAACGTTTCACTAAGAAAGAAACCAATAAAACTTAAATTACCGAACAAGAAGTAAAAGTGCATATTGAAATAATTAATTGATGTATGGGTACATTTAGCAAATAAAAAATAAACAATAAATTTCAGAACTGCGGTCATTACCTAAATCTTGCAGACAGACCTTCAATTGCTTGACCAATTTTAGTGGGATAGTATATTCATAAATTTTATTGAAACCTATTTGGTACTTTTGATATTGTGAAAGTTCTTTACGAACGAATGAATTATAGTAGAAGGATGGAATTTCTACAGAAGGTGCTTTAGAAAACTAATTGAAATTGATACAAGTAATCACTTAATATTAACTTAATATTAATGTAGAACTTAATATTAAGATTAAATAATAATATTGAAGCTTAGCTAATAGTCTTATTTTTTACGCTTGATATTAAAGTTATTCTTTTAATTATAACTAGTATATACGCCCCGTCAACAATGACTGGATAACAAGTGACGGCTTTTAGTTGAGATAGAGTATTTATGCTCGTCATTTGTAATTTCTTCATTCATGACGAGAAATGTCTCTAACGACTCTTCAGTTCGTCGCTGAGGGTGAGCTTCTGAATCTAATGCTCGTCTGGCTTGTGCTTATAGTAGGCTAAAAAAATGAACATTGAAATTTAAATTTTAATCTAGTAGGCTAAAATTAATGAGTTATTTTCTTTTTTCTCTGGCTCTTCTCTCATTGCGCCACACACACACACACACACACACACACAAAGGGAGTGATAAGAAACAATAATTTGAATATAGTCCCCGTGACCTAATGTAGAAGACGTCTAAAAGGTTGCAGGTTCGATTCCCATCGCGAACGTTTCATTATAGTAATTAATTCTATTTTTCACAGGAAATAAACAATTGCGCTGGGCAGACAGACAGACAGAGAAATAAAAGATCTTAGTAATATAGATTCTATAAGCTATTACGGTCTATAATATATCTACACTAAAAATAACTATATTTAATTTTTTCCTTAATAGTGTATTATTCCTTAACTGATCAGAATTTTGCTATTTTTTTTATTGTATGAAAGGATGAATTCATCCCACAGATAATATGTAAATACTAAATAATTTTTTTAATATTTTTTAATTAAAATATATTATTATTATTAAAATAATAGTAGTTAATTAAGTAATATCATTTTCTTTTTGCTGTTCTTTTCTGTTCTGCAAATACAAAAGTGTAAGGTAGTGAAGTAATCTTTCAAAAGAAGGATATTTGAAAGTAAAATCTATATTTTGTGATTAAAATTAAATTAAAATTAAACCTTCAACATGGTATTCCTTAAATTCCAATTAACAATCTTTGATTAAAATGTAAATTAAAATAGACAACTATTGCATTGTTAATATTACATATAAGAGAATAGTTATTAAAAGCAACATCTAATAATAATATTTCTGTGATTAATAATGACAGAAACTGCAACTTTGATTTATTCAATCGATTGGAAAAGAGAAATATTGGAATGTTGAAATAAACAACTTTTCGCCATCATTTAAATTGAAATAGGAATGTAGTTTCTGAGGTATATTCAATCAAGCTAATTGATTGTCTAAATGTGTTTAAAAGATTGATCTGATTGACGAAGACACTCTTACCAGAAAATTTACATTTTACGTAATCAAATTTTCCTTATGTAAGAAGAAAAATATTATTAAAAATTGATATAAAATTTACTTAACTAGAAATTGAATTTAACTATTAAGATATTATTAAGCAATTATCCTACATTCCTACGGTACTCGGTATATCATAAAACGAGGCAGTTTTTTTTTTAGTAGACTCAAAGCATATTTTATACGGAGATCTATTATCTCGAAGACGAATTTTGCCAAGATTTTATGTTATTAGTATGTAATTTTGCAACAACAAAATCTTAAGAAACATAAGACATAAGTTTAGCATGGATACATTTTTCTTTTGAAAAGTGAATAAAAGAAAATATGTAATTAAAATTTAAACTAAGAATTAATAAGGATTTAGTATACTGTCTAACAAGTGAATATAATTTATGCTAAAGCATAAATTTAAGGGCGACACAAAATAATAAAAAATTAACAATAATAATAAAAGAAGGAAGTACGTTAATGTAAGGAAAAATAAAAATAAAAAGGTTAGGAAAAAAATTAAAAAAAGTTAGAAAAATAAGAAAAAAAAAAGTAGATAAGTGGATTCGAACCTATAACCTTCATTATGAGTTCGAAATCTTAACCATCAAGCTATAGCTGATAACTGAAATGAGATAGCTGCGTTTCTATTATTTAAGCTAATATCAGAAATCCAATGAAAACAATGCCAAATATCTCGAACGTGGGGGGAGGGGGGCGTTGGCCCCTGAAAATAACCTATTCCTATGCTGTTTGGGCCTCTGAATACGTTGATGAAGTCCGTTTGTCAACCCGATCTTTCGTTCGGAAGTTTTAAGGGGGTACAATAACAACAATGCCAAATGTCTCGAACATGGGATGGGGGGGGGGGCATTGGCCCCTAAAAAAACCTTACTCCTATGTTTTTTTGGCCTCTGAACACGATGGTGAAATCCGTTTGTCGATCCGACCTTCCGTTCGGGAGTTGTTAGGGGAGGACAGACACGGACAGACGGATAGGATAAACGCAATAGCTACCGATTTGGGTCGCTATCACAATAGCTCCCAAATGGGTCGCTAAAAAGCAGAGACATGTATCTAAAATAATTATCTTTTGATATTATTCACTTTACTGAATAATATACTGAAAATACTTCTAATATTCGTAAGATGAGAAACTTTTTCGTTCATTAAAAATCTATAATTCTAATATTACTAATTAAAATATTAATTTAAATGAAATTTTAACAAGTGTAAAGAGTATATTATAAGCTTAATAATGACTGTTAGTTATTTTAATAAAAATGGCTGCTTTACACTTACTAGAAAATCAGGCAACACCCACGCCAGTGGTTGGCAACTGGCTAGAAGATTATTGCCATGTTTTCTAAAAAATAAAAACTGTACGACAATCTTCCGTGTAGGCCTATTTATCTTTAATGGCCATTTTTACGATACTTACTGACATCCGCGAACCTATATCGGAAACTGCTTAATACTGATTGAAACAGTTGGCTACTTTTTCTCAGATGTTATTAACGAAAATCTTAACAGAATTCCGGTCTAAGATTCTAAAAGGACAGACCAAATGCAAAATCTCGAAGTCCGAGATGCTTTCGTGAAATTATAATACCTAGTAGCAATGGAAATTTTATTTGTTTTGTAAAGCTTTTGCTTTAGAACATTTTAAAAAATGATTTTGTTTGTTGTAATGAACTTAGGAAGTAACAAATACGCTGAGTGAAATCGAGTAATTTTTCATAGTTACTTTTAAACTGATTAACTAACATTTGTCAAACTGTTTTTATTACTTCTTTAATTGAATCATAGGAACCACAGTGTTTGAAGTACCGTTCTCTAACTGGATCATAAGGTAAATCGATAAGCTAGATTTCCATTGTGAAACAATTTGCTTCTGTTTTATCTTCAGAGATAAATGAAGTCTACCAGGCAACGAATGACAGAATGCAGATGAAGATTAACTGTGACGAAGGAAAGTGAAGATTCAAGGAAAACAAGTTTCAGGGAAGATTTAGCTGAAGGAAACCACTAGAGAACAAACGGAGCTGAAACCATAGCAGTGATAAATCAGTCATCGAACCATCCGTGCATCCCAGTATGATTATGTGTCGTTTCGTAGCTAAGCTACTTACTTTTTCTTAAAACAAAACGAAAAAAAAAGTAGCAAAATATTAATTCTTACACCTGATTATGGGATTTTGACAGTCAAGAATTGTCAAGAATTGACAAAAATAATGCGATATTTTTCTTATTGCTTATTATTTTATTTTTTTATGGTGAAAGATTTTCTAAGCGTAATGATTCCTGAAGTTAAGTATCAAATGAAAATTACAAATAATTGAAAAGCACCGATAATTATATCCTACTTTAACATGTCCAAGATTATTACAATAATTATAGGTTTTCACATATTACTGTTTCGTATGTTTGAAGCTAACCGTAATATTAGATTGTTTATATTTACTTATTTGTTTATGAGGATTTATAAATCTTCTTACAAGAGTTAGTCACTTTTTTGAAACTCCTAACTAACTCGGATATTGTAAGCCAATATCCAGTACTAACCTACAAACTGTTACTCACTTTTTTGCATTTGCGCTCTTCCTTTCAAATCACTTTTTTGACTTCGATGTAGTCAGATCTTCCTACTTCGAAGCAGAGGTCATTTGGTCCGAAGCACTAGGGCCCGGCTGTCAAAGGAGCCCAGGCTGAGGTCTTAACCGGAAAAAAAGTATATGAATTAGCTTAGCACTTCTAGACTTTTTAATAACTAAATCTACATTTTGTATAAACTATTTTCATGTAATCTATGATTTTGACCATAACATGGCAGGGGGCCAGTTACTGCATTTGGTACCTCAGCCCTGAATTCTTTAGGGGGATCCTGCTTCGAAGCTACATTATTCACTATTAGAATCGCCTGTTCTTTAGTATTTTCAAATTCTCCTAAAACAATCATCGATAAATTTTTGTTAGTCCTTTGCTGGAGAAACTACAAAAAATATCTTCTACATCAGTAAAAAAAACTATCTCTATGCAGAATTCTGATTAATTACAAATTATCAGAAAATGAAGTCAAAAAAAGAAGAAAAAAAATCAGAAACAAAAACGTTAGTGGTTATTCCGAAGATGAGAACTTCAAATTTATTGCTTTAAAAATGTTCATTGAGTGAATAGCGAAGTCGGACAAATTTTATCCTAAAAATCAAAATCGATCAAGCTTGTTTTAAAACAAAAATACTATTTAGTAATCTGAGATTTCAGGTCTCGGAATTTCCCACAGACTGATAACTTTGCAAATTATGATTTTATAATGGTTCAGTGTTTAGTTTTCGATCTACCATTTTTCAAGTTCATCCCACAAAAGGAAAAAGAAAAACAAGTAAAGAATTCTTCGTATCGAATAAATTACTAAATTCCTGACCATCAGAAACCAAAAGAAGATATTACTTATACGTGTATAGAGTTTAAATAAGGGATAATATTTTTTCGATACACTTGGGGAATGTCTAATAGTGTTTACAAGGTCATTTTGAAAGGTTGTTTACAGATAGGCTCTAAGCATGTGGTTCCTTATTGAAACAGTGCAAAAATTTCCATTTTTTTACGTAATTTATTATGTTTTATAATTAATGTTGTAACTTCCTAATATCTAAAATAAAATATTTTATTTTAGATATTTTATTTATAATAAAAAAATAAAAAAAAAAAGAAATTCTAACGTAATAAAAAGAAAAACTCATTGATGGAGAAGTCATAATAGAAATAAGCTAATTTTTTAATTAAGCAAAGGTAAATTTTTTAGAAATAAAATGTAAATTAGTTAAAGGAAAATAATGAATACAATTTTCTTTCAGTTGATATAATCTTGATTTAATGAATATAATTTTCTGAAAAACCCTTAAAAATCCTAAAGATCTTGTTTAAGAAATCATTTTCTATCTGTTATATCGATAACAGATAATAAAGAAAATGACTTAAAAAAAAGATGAGTCTTAATTCTAATTAATTAAATAAAGATAAAAACCACAAAAACAATTTATTGAGGATGACAGGTGTCATCTGGATACTTAAAAGTCTGATTTTCTCTGATGATAACCTGGCTTTTATTCTAATTTTTACCGTTTATGTTTAAACAAGAATGTAATAAATAAAAAAGGCAAAGCGACGATTTTTGAGGTAATCAGAAAGGTGTTTTCGAGTCCAAGACACAATATAAAAATAGAAAATAAATCCATAACTCCAATGAATCACAATGAATGTTTTAAATAACTTGAAGACAAAATAAGACGAAATAAAGTTTCTTACATTCTTGTGGAAGTGTAATGTAGGAGTTGCAATATTTATTAGTCGCGATTATGTTTATTATTCTTAAGTTCTTTTTTTACATCTAACAAATAAAGTACAAATAAAAACATGCCGATCACGTAAAAAAATTATCGTAAAAGATCATTATTTTCTTGTTACTTTTTGTCGTTTGAAGAACCCGAGGAAGGAGAATGACTGAAATTGCAGTAAGGTGAATATATCAGTGCATCTGGTTATAAATATGAAGATCAAGGTACTTCTTACAGTAAAAATTTGATAATAATATACCAGAATTTCTTATTTACACTGGCCATTTTCATTTTATTCTTTACATGAAATTAAAAGAATAAAATGAAAATGGCCAGTGTAAATAAGAAATTCTGGTATATTATTATTATTTCATGTAAATTAATCACAACAACATATAAAATCTCAACATGAAAATGCGTTTCAAATATCATCTTTCCAGAGATTGTCGAAACGGTCTGGAATACGATATATTTTTAATGGTTGTGTTAAATAAGTTATTGATTTTAATTATTTCTCAAGTTCATAGAAATTTTGCTAAAACAATTAAAGCTTTAGATGATCTGTAGGTCTTCACTGTCTACATCCACTATATTCTGAAGTATAATATCAGTTGGTTTCGTGTTTAGTCAAGTGTTTGAATCATCATAATACTGCTGACAATGACGCAGTAGTTGTAATTGCACAACTGAACATCCATGATGTGAAAGCTGACTTTAGCAAGCTCAGCTTGAAAGATGTCCCAACTTTCTTAATAATGGCGCTTGAGCAATTGAAGAGGCCAAGGAATTCCGCCATTATGATGAGAGGCATGCTGTTGCCATGGCAACAGAACCACGAGACCCAGTACGAATATTCAATTGGAAATCACTCTGCAGCTCAAGTTCACCTGCAAGGTTTTGCTCCAAAAATATAACTATATATTTGCTTAGTATCCGAAGTTTTTATAAGTATCTACTTAACTTTAGAAACATAAAAATTCATCAATATTAGAACTGTTAATTATATTTCCAAGAATCTAAACAGTAATTGTAGGTTCTATTTTTTTTTTTTTTATAATCGTTTCAGGCCAACTAAGGACCACATTAAGATAACTATTTTCTTCTCTCTTCCTTCCTCTTTCTCCAAAACTCCTTCATCCTTTCCGAATGGACTCTTTTCCTTTCATCCGACCATTTGGCTCCAGTTGTTTTCCTTTTCCCTGCGTCTTCCTGAAAACCTTTGAACTTCTTAACTTTTAGTCTGAATTTGTCTCTGCTGAGTAGGGTCTCCCGATCAATCTGCATTTCTGCTAAGTCCTTTATTGCTTTGCCACTCTACCCATTTGTTTTGTCTGTTTTCCTGTTTTGGAAGAAAGTATGGATTTTCTTTGTTAATCTATCTTCATTCATTCTCTCTAAGTGCCCATAAAGGGTAACACGTCTTTTCCTGATCTCATCCGTTATTTTAGGGCATTGCAAGTAAATTTCTCTATTTGGTCTCAAAACCCAATCGCCATCTTTATTCTTGATTGGACCTAATATTTTTCGCAAGATTCTTCTTTCTTTCTTTTCCAAATCTTCTAGTGCCATTTTGCATCCAGTTAGTAATAGTGTTTCTGACCCATAAAGCACTTCAGGTTTTACAACTGTATTATGTAGGTTCTATTTAATTATCTTGTTCTTTTTTTACCATTTCAATTATCAAACACGACTTTAATTCAGAATCAAAGTAAAATCAAACATGACATCAACTTTCAAGAAAAGTCTATAAAAAAATTAAGAACTTAATATTTTCTAATAATGTAAATGAATTGAAATAATTAAAATTTAAACAATTCAGTTTATCAATTCATTATAATGAAAAATGGAAAGTCTTTTGCGTCAAGCTGAAACCCTGGGAGCGTATTGGGCTCTCCTCAGTCGGGGCTATCCAGCCAACAAAAAAACAATTTTTTTTTTCTGTCTTTAGTTTTGAGAGGTCACTTTTTCCATCGCAAATTCAGTAATATTTTTGCCAGTAAAGATCCTAAACTGGTGAAGTCATTCTCATTATAGTTTTACTTACAGCAATGAATAGACAATTCTTTAAATTTTTAATTTCACATTTAGATTCAAGAAAAGTGAAATTTTTGGTGCTTTTTACAAGACAAAACCTGATTTGAACCTTTTGGGTTCAAGACACGATATAAAAACAGAAAATAAATCCATCACTCCAATGAATTACAATGAATGCTTAGTCAAATTAAGACAAAATAAAACAAAAAATAAGTTTCTTAATCTTCTCGTAGTAGCGTATAGAATTATTTTTTTCTACTCCATTTTGTAGAACAAATCTCTACAAATTAGGAACATACACCTAATTGTATGTTCCTAATTTGTGATGTTAACCTAAGTTCCGCACGTTAAACTTGTATTTAAATGTATTCCTTTTTGTAATTTAATCCTTCACAGGCTAAGTTGATTTTAGCGGGGATTAAATTTCTGCCCTTTTTTATTCTTAATTTATATATTGTTGTTTTTTATTATGAAGGGCCATTTTCTTGTTGACTTTTGTTTTTCTTTAGGTGTTTCTTGGAATCGCTGGTTTGTCAGATACTGGGCGAATCCAGCTGAAGAAGACTAGGAAGCCTGAAACAGCTGTTCTGGGTTCCCGGTATCGAAATTTCAAAAAACAGATCAGTGATTCCATTTTTTCTTGTGCGTGTATGTTCCTAATTTGTGATGTTAACCTAAGTGCCGCACGTTAAACTTGTATTTAAATGTATTCTTTTTTGTAATTTAATCCTTCACAGGCTAAGTTGATTTTAGCGGGGATTAAATTTCTGCCCTTTTTCATTCTTAATTTATATATTGTTGTTTTTTATTATGAAGGGCCATTTTCTTGTTGACTTTTGTTTTTCTTTAGGTGTTTCTTGGAATCGCTGGTTTATCAGATACTGGGCGAATCCAGCTGAAGAAGGCTAGGAAGCTTGAAACAGCTGTTCTGGGTTCCCGGTATCGAAATTTCAAAAACCAGATCAGTGATTCTATTTTTTCTTGTGCATATATGTTCCTAATTTGTGATGTGAACTTAAAGCAATTTAGTAGATATTTATGATTGTTTCGCATTCTCAATGTATTTAAACTTACTCTTGTTAGTCTAAGTGTGCGCTTATCAGCCTTTTTAAATGAATTTTGAAGAAAAATAAATGAATAAAAGTCTTTGGCCCGCCAAAGAAATTTTTTTTTTAAGTTGAACCTCCTGTAAATAAGCTTTCCCATCTTGACCTGAGGAATACCTATCAAATGCATGTGTAATCTTAATAAAAAAGTAAGTGCAGGGAACAGCTAAGAAGAACATACTATTATTTTGGTAGGTGTACTTATAATTGTTAATTCACAGCTGTTAATCGGATGCAGTTTTAATTTACAAAGATTAATGAATGAAATTTATTCCTCTTAAATACAAAAGAACGTGAGAAATACAAAAGAACATAGCTTGCAATAGCAGTTTCACATCTTCAGTTGCGCCGTTCATATTACACTAACATACTGGAACAAATTTATTGCCAATAATAATTTTCCTAATCACAGGTTATTTGACTCTATTTTGCCTAGGATTTCTAATATCATCTTTTTTCTATTAAAATCTTAGTTGTTAATGCTCAAGCTGATTTCTTACTTTATAGATCTTAAACAATTTGAGTTGTTAATTATCATTTTTGAATAGCAGACTTTTTTTCTACAACTGTATTGTAAAGTATTCTATAATTACAGTAAACATCGTTTGCATAATCACCCCTTTGCTTAAGTGTAACGATGCTATTCAAGACCCTGTTGTAAAAAACCAGTTTCTATGATCAGTTAATTTCCTGAAAGATTGTTTTGTACTTGTATTATTTTATAAACGTTTATTGTGCAAAAGTTGGCAGAGTATATGAAAAAAAGGAAAATCTCTAAGGGAAAGGTCTACGGATTCAGTGGATGAGCCATAACTTCAATGCCCAAATCGTTCAATTTTGGGAGCGTCATTCTTGCTATGTGGGGACGAGCATTGCCATGAAGAATAGAACTCCTTCGATTGACCAATGGTTGTTGTTTCTCATACAAATTCTTAAAAAGTATTTGCAAATGTGATTGTTTCCTTTGAAATTTATAAGTTACAGTGAATGATTCCTTTCAGAGTGTTTACTGATCATGAAACAAATGGTGCATACTTTGATTAAAGTAAACTTTGCAGTTCAAAAACGTAATTTCTGGATAATCTAAACTTAGAAATTTAAAAATCATTAAAATAAAGCCCAGTAAAAAAATGAAGAAAATTCATGTTACGATGTTACATTACATAATTTGAATTTTAAAAAAAAGCAAAAAAAAAAATTAAAATTATCAGCAATCTCCGCAAAGCCTTATCAACTTGTTAACATGCAAAAAAAAAACCTTGAAATTGCAAAAATACAAAATAATTTCAAATTTCATATAAAACATTTCAATAAATCGCCTTCAACTTTTTCTGATGAACTTCACATTTCCTAGAAAATTGCAAAATTTACTTTTTTTGCGACCCATTCAAATTTCATTTGCTTACTAGCCTGAAATATTTATTCATCTCAGTATATTATTCGAAGATTTAATTTGTATTAGAGATCCTATTCTACATAAATGAAAAAGCTAAATAAACAGAATGAAGAGGAAAGGCAGGCGGAAGATGATATGATACATGAGACAAAGCAGCTTAACTGCATAGATGACAAGAAATTGAAAGAAATCTACCGAGGCAAAAAAATAAAAGCAAACAAACAAAAAGAAAAGAAACAATCGATCATTTTAGACATGCATCGGGCAAAGCAAAGGGACAGAGCCTACATCACCAATATTGTCACAATAAACAGTGAATACAGAGAGTAACTATAGCATGAAAGTAATGAGAATTGCACTTCTCTATGAAATATTCTAGTTAACTCTTTCAATATCACAAGTATTAACCAAAGAGATGTCTCAAGAAAATACAGTAGACTATTTGATCTTTCAGATCTATATTTTTATAGATAAACTAGCATCCTCAAACAGAAGTTGTGCGAAGCCCTATGTTTGTGTGCCTGAGATCACTTCCATATTAAACTACGTTATCCTATTATAGGACTAAGTTGAACGGGATTGTGGGAGGTAAAGCTCTCAAGTTTTGTAACCAACAAGCATAAGTTAAGGTTGGAGGCTCAACCCTACGCCCGCCATCCTGTAACCCCTGGGAACTCGGTAACCCTTTCATCTGGAGAAGAATTCATCGTGGAAAAACCATCGACCTCCGCTAGGGAAAGAACCAGCTTCCTCCAGCCCGAAGTTAATAGGTTTACCACCTGGCCCGAAGATTTCAATTGAAAACAGGAATAAATCTCTTGAATGTTTACTAATTTAGTGTAATTTTTTTTTAAAAAAGCCGTGTCATTTTTATTTAAAATATTTTATGAAATGAAAACTGGAAATATCCATTTATGCCGTTGATTGATTGATTGTGGTGAATGTGGATGGCAGGGAAGCCAAGCACCACGACCTTTGGGTCTATTGTACTTTCCCACGGAAATGAGGACGGACGGAGAGAAAGACTGAGAAAGTATGGTGGAAGAAGTGCAGGGGAAATAGGAGAACCCGGAAAAAATCTGCACAGCGTGGACCATCACGAAACCCACATGAGAACCGAACTATGGTATGCAGAGGTGAGAGGTCAATGTCTTTGTGATAATGCCAACCGCGTGACAATTTATGCCGTTACTTCATTATTATTTTGTAATTCTTTTGTGTCGTAATTATTTTCCTTGTCTTTTTTGAAATTGTTATTATTTTTTCCTTAAATATTTCTGTCATTTAATGTACACTGTCCGGTCACTTTATTAGATACACCTACCTAGTACCGTATTGGGCCTCCTTTAGCCCTCAAAACAGCCTGAATTCGTCAAGCCATGGATCCACAAGATGCTGAAAACATTGTTGAGGCATTGTGTACCATGCATACATGAGTGTATCACGCAGTTCCTGAACATTTGATGGAGGTGTAGGCCTGGAGCGAACAGCCTGTTCCAGCTCATCCCATAAATTTTCAATCGGGCTGAGATCCGGGGACTGAGCGCGCCACTGCAGCAAAGAAAAGTCATCGTCATGTTCCTCAAACCATCCCACAGTGATGCGAGTTTCATGCACCGACGCATTATCCTGCTGAAGTAGCCATCTGCATGAGAATAAACTGTTACATGTACGGTTGCACTTGGTCAGCTACGATGTTTAGCATCCTAACGAACTCCAGAGGTATGAATGGACCCAACGTGTGCCAGGAAAACATCCCCCACACCATGACACTGCCCCCACCGGCTTGAAGAGTTGTTGTGAGACACGACGGGTCCACACATTCATGCGCACAGCAGGGGTGTACCTAATAAAGTGGCCGGAGAGTGTATCTAATTACCTTATTACCTATAATACTTTATTATTTATTAATAATAACTTTATTAAAAACTTTATTTCAAATCGTGTATCTATTTGTTTTGCTTAGAAATCACCAATTTATATTTGTAAAACCGAAGCATGTACAGAAGGTAAATAGCGGAGTAAGGACAAAGAGAAAGATCTTGCAAATTTAAATAAATACTAACATCACAATAAAAAATACGTAAACGCACATACATAGGGTTTATGTATTTTTATTGTGTTATTATAATTTATGCACGTTAAACTTATTGTTACATAAATATGTTGTTTACGTTCGTAAAATCTTACAATGTTTTTTATTCAAGCCATAAAGACTTAATATACGAAGGTCTGGCATCGTTTGTTCAGTGACCCTTCAACAAATCATTGCAAATTTGTATGGCTTTTGCTTTTATCAACTTACTTGTTTGTGCAATTTGTTTTTAAATTACAAGTGTAGAAAAATTTGATGACAAATTATTAATAGGCAAAAAACGGATGTCCGGATGTACGTTTGTTTGTCATCAAAGCGGAGAGAGTCAAGAGAGAATATTTTAAAGTGTATTTTTAATTTTGTAAAGTGTATTTTTAAAAAAAAGAATACTCAAGTATAAACAAATTAGTATAAATTTTTGCACCTATTCATTAGTGAATAATAAAACAAAATGAACTAGAAATAATTCCTACGCCCCTGTAAGCCATTGTGGGGCACTCTCTCATAGGCTCAATTTGGAGGAGCCTATTATTTTTGGACAGGAGGTTAACTTATTTCGCCGAAAGTGCCACGAAAGCATGTTGATATTAAAAAATCAAGAATCGTATAACGATGGTCTTTCAGTCAGCGCTGTGGCGCTGTATAAAATTTCACGTTATTTCAAAAATGTGGTATTTGTTTTACTTCCGTGAATATTTCACGGGTTGAAACAAACCATAGTTTCTCTGACTTTCACTCATGATTGTGATAAAGCTTTGAATTAGAAGTCAAAATGTATCGATCATCTACAATAACCTTTGTCTCAATTTTGATTTGAAGGAAATCATTTCATGTAAGACTGAAAAAAAAATGCTAGTAATTTTGAAGACAGTTACATCTAAGTTCAATAATATAAAGGTTTGGGTTTGTTAGCACATTAAATTAAAAATAAATAAGTTTGCATTCAAACAAGTTTGTAATTAATAAGTTAATTTTTTTTTTCTGCCAAGCAAAAACAAAAAAGAAATGTCAATACAAATAAAGTAAGATTGAAATATCTAAAATCTTCTTTGACTGGATAAAAAATTGAGACATACAATAATAAATGAGGACTGACTAGTTACAATCGTCTATGCACTGTTCCAATCTCTCAGCTCCTCTGACGTCAAATTTAAAGGAAAAGTTAAAAATGTAAGCATAAAACAAGAACAAAGGAGGGAAAACTGGTTTCATATTGTTCATGAAACCTTAGCGACTTATACATGTTTCATTTTTGGCCACTTTATCTGAGGCAGTGACAGCAGATCGGGAGTCGTATTTTTCCCCTCTACAAGCCATAAGAGTACAAATAATGTCTGTCCGCCTTGTATTTTGGACTGTAGAGGTGATGACATATTATATTTTTAGCCACTTCCAGTGAGACCGGATCTCGTATTGTCACGAACACTATTCGTGCCCCGAGCTTCGCTCATCTCCCTAACATATTTTTAATATTTTTAATATTTCTAACATATTTTTCTTTTCCATTTCTAACTTTACATATTTCTCTCTCGTCGTTCTCAGTCCTTGGCGTCTGTTAGACTGCATTTTCCCGACAAACTGGCACCAAGAAACCTTAAACAATGGTTTAACGACTTCGGGAAGGGCCCGAGAAAGCTCCTCAAAACGGTCCACTAAGGCTATCAGGCCATGAAGCCTATTGTCCACCGTTAAAAGCTTTCTCCCAACTTTCTCCCTTTTGTTATGTGCATCGGGAACCCGGGAAAACAAAGGGCCTGATGTCACAACAACGAGTGGTGTTGCCACAAGCGGTGATGGGACAGAAATGTCTCGCCACCCCTCCCAGGAATATAACGGCGACCCCCGGGAGTAAACAGAGCAGTATCCGAGGACCAGCGGCCGAGAGCAAGAAGCGAGGTTTGGGGAAGACGACACCGTCTCGCGGCTAGCGCGGCCAGTCGTCAAGAACCCCACCCGCACCCAGCTCGCTCGGAGTCAATCTACGACAAAACTCCAGCAAGCAGCGTTTGAGAAGGCGAGGCGCAGGTAAGACGGCCCGAAGTTCACGCGGCAAGCGTCCACGGTCGTCGCAGAAAACCTGCCCGCTCTCACTATTAACTGGAGCTCACCCCATACAGGAGGTCGACGGCAGTGCAAGTGCGGAAGGCGAGCATCAGAGGAGACATCGCGGACCCGTGCAGAAATACGATTCCGCCAGTCTCCAACCCAGCCGCCTGTTCGCTATTAGCTGTCGACATCTCCGGAGACACGGAGACAGATTTCGGTGGTCGCAAGTGTGCCTCTACAGTGCCCAAAGGATGCCATCGAGACCGTCCCGGCCGTTCATCCCCGTCAATGAAGCATCTCGTCATAGTGCCACCAGCGAGAACTTTAACAGCCCAGGACTGATCCGAACGGACAATTTGAGAGTGAATATGTGAC
>JAFIDM010009631.1:183792336-183808393 GCA_023159025.1 Thereuonema tuberculata
CCCCCCAACTTCCGGTCAGGGAGTGGTCCTAGAGGTCAGATTTTTTTGGACGTGGTCACCTACGTTTTGATGCTGAACACAATGGTGAAGATTTCGGTCCCCTATGTTTTACAGGCAAGCTGTAACTTAGGGGCCGCTAACATTGCTTTTATGCTGTCTGGATGGAACACTATAGCGGCCAAACGGTTAGAGATATTCGAATGAAAACTTTCAACATTGTGTTCATCATCAAAAAGTAGGTGACCACGTGTAAAAAATCAGACCTCTTGGACCACTCCCTGACCCCCTCCCCAAGGCGTTTCCTTTCTTTTAAAAACGCCTTTAAAAGACAGAAAACGTCTTGGGGGTCAGGGAGTGGTCCTAGAGGTCTGATTTTTTGTACATGGTTACCTACTTTTTGATGCTGAACACAATCGTGAAGGTTTCATTCGAATATCTCTAACCGTTTAGCCACTACAGAATATGACATCGGGATAAGGATAAAAGTCAGAGCGGTCTCCTAGCGGTTTTACAGGCAAGCTGTAACCTAGGGGCCGCTAAAAATCAACGTATAACACAACTAACATGATAAAATGCAACCCCCACTTTTAAGACGGCTTTGTCAGATCCTTTTCAAATTCAAAAACGAAACATTAAGGCCTCGCGTAATGTTCTCTAATTATCAGGAATATCGTAGAAATTGCCGGTTTGGGTGAAATAGCCCTCTTTAAGTAACAACTCAAATTTCTAAGAGGTTCCCATCAGGACCTCCGATAATTAGGAATATGACCTATGGTTTGGCAGTGAGTAATTAAGTGAATGCCAGCGCTCAGAACAAAATTTTATTAATGTTAACGTACTCTTAAATACAAAGACAAATAACAATATCCAATCTAATCATAGTAGTCAGATTTACTATAATTCATTTAATAACCACAATTATTATGTTATCAAATCATAGTTCTGTAATTATAAAATTCCATCTTCTTCCTTATCAAATGTACAAATTTGACCTCATAATTTCTAGTTTTTTTAGAATGGCACCACTGGAGAGAAGTCTCATAGATTAATGTTTAGTGTAAGTGCAATTTCCTGAAAGACAGTGAAATGAAATTGAAGACGTACGTACTTAATTGAACGTATTAATTGATGAGTACATTAGTTCTGAATGTTATCATGTTGCTCCATTATATTATGTTGCATAAACGCAACAGATCCTGGATGTTAGCTCTTGTTCGATGTCTCATTACGGTGCTGTATCCGAGACTTAGGTAAAGTGGCACTCTTTTAGAGTGTTCTCTACTGGCTTTTGCGCTCTTATCACTTGTGGTGCTCTATCACCTGAAGCTTATGTGGGCTGAGACGTGGCACCGGTGAAATTCAGTAGCATGACCGATGAAATGTCAGTGATCATGTTTCTAAATGTTAAATTGCCGGAAGATCTATGAGCATGCAAGCCAGGAAAGATTTGATGGCGCTTCAGCTTCCAAAACGTCAGCGATGTATCGCTGGCTTTCAAGATTCCCGCAATGTCTATGAGGCGGGAATCTGAACTGAACCAAATATTAAACCACACCACAATGCTCCATGTCAAGGTCCTACGACGCGACGCTTCGAGTTAAAAGCGCTGTAGCCGTTCACCATCTTGTTGGTTTACGAGAATTTCCTAGGCCACTGGGTATCGGATAAAATACTATCCGATGTCAGTCATCGATTCATTGTGAGGGGTCCTGACATCTTTGAAACACGAAGCGTAAGTGCTGTGGCATCAAGTAGGACAGAGTGCTTCAGCTCCATTTATCAACAAACGACGATGAAAGGGAAACGTGGTCAGCGGCTGAGGTGTTTCTGTCGGGCAATGCCATGAGAAATCGGTCACTGTTGCCTTAGAAGGTAGGATGTAACTCTGTGGTCGGCCAATGCCATGAGGATAAGATAGCGGTTCTTACATTCATTGCTACAGCCTCGCCGCTAGTTCACTGATGCAGAATTTCCACCGATGCCATATACAATCTTCAAGTGGCCATATTTCGTACAACATAGGGGAAAACCGCCTAAGAGTACGCACTGCCCAAGAGTACGAATAGCCCTTCACATCTCTCACACTAGGTGAGAGAAGCTATCAAGCACAGGGAATGTGATGCATGAGTTGGTCATACCGTAGGAAAGCGCCAGTTGTGTTTGCTTCACCGAGAAGAGAGATAAGTTAATTTTTTGTCTGACAACCATTTTGTTATAATGTTTTGCACGAATACATTAACGATTTTGCACACTTATATTGTCGAATCATGAGACTTTGCCATTGATATAATATCCGTATAAGTCTCTAATTCTTTCTGAGGGATAAAAATATTTAATTTCTTACCGACTTTTGATCCTGTGAGAGTCACAATGAAAAATGGCGAAACGTCCTAAAAGTACGCAAGTTGCTCTTTAGTGCATATTCTTGAGACAGTGCTAATGAACTTATATTTATGGTCAATTTTTTTCGTTGTGGGTAGGCTACAATGTCATCAAGTACCAGAGAAAAACTGACAGGCAGTTGTTCACTGTTAAACAGCTGACCAAAACGTAAGCAAAAATAATCCCGCATCGGATATAGAACAAAATATCGGCATCATTGAAGATGAGGATGAAGATGAAGATGCAGATGACCTGGAGAATTCTCAAACTGTCACGGGAAAAGACCTTCTTCCAAGTCCAAAAGGGTATAGGGGCAAAAAGAAAGGAAACCGATCTAAAGCATCAGCAGTAATGACGTCGACTCCGTTCAAGAAGACTCTAGAAGATCGTGCGAATGGGTTAATAAAAGACCAAATTTTAGGCAGATTGTGGAAATTAAATTTAACAAGGGATAAGATGAATTGAAGGACTTTGATGGTGAAGATGGTGATGATCCAACCTGCATTTACTGTAACAGCCTGCATTCCACTTCAAAGTATCGCGAAGATTGGATCCAGTGTCAAAGCTGCTGACTTTGGGCCCATGCTGAATGCGCAGGGATCGACCGTAGAACAAAGAGATATGTGAACTTTGTTGAGCTGTGATATATCTTAATTGTCACTGAAACTAAACCATTTATTACAATAAATACCATTGTTTTACTCCTTTTTTTAAATTGCGTACTCTTGTGCCTTCAAGTGCGTACTTTTAGGAAGCCACTTTACTACTAAAATAAAGTTACTGTGCAGATTTTTGCTTCAATTGACCCGAAACTTCCTTATTCCTTGATTAAACATCAGGGAACAGTTCAAGCTGATTTCACTGCAAAAATTTAAATTCTTCTCCATGAAATGTAGTACTAAACAAAAAGTGCGTACTCTTCGGCGGACTTCCCCTATCACCTTAAATTCGATCATTTCGAAAAACCTAAAGGTCTACTCTTCTACACTTAGTTGAATAAGAAGTCACCAAACACACCAAAAAAATTCTTAAAAAAGTTTTTGTAATAAAAATATTTTAAAAATACATTACAGTAAAACCAAGGTCGAGAGCTTTCGAAATCTTTGCGATTCCCTTGTCATTCTACACTATGACGGAATCTTCAACGATACACAGCCCAACAATTCACTAATGCCTATAAAGATATTCATTCCTAAAGCTATCATTCCCTGTCAATCTTACCACTTTTTTTTCTGATGTTGGGATTATTATAAATGACATCTTGATGTTGGGATTAGTAGTTTTAATGGTTTTTCTGCTTCACAACTCTTTCATTTTTTTCTGTGTAAGAACAGTTAGAAATTTAAAATAGACTGATGTGTATATATTTTCTATTAATTATGGCAAATCATACGTATTATTAAATTATAAGTAATTTAAAGTAACAGTTTCCGGAAGCAGTTAAAAAAAGTGTAAGCACTCTTTCACACGACGTGACCATGGCAGCGCCGCCAGGAATGTTTGGTCGCGCGGCCAAGATCGCTTGCTTTACACACGAAGCGACACTCCAACAATCGAAGAAGCTCATTAAAGGGACTCAAGCAATTCAGGCGACTGCAAATCTTCTATTCTTTTATACATTTATTTTACCAATGCACCTAGACTTCTGAAAATTTAAATATGAACTTGTGAAGCATCTGGGATTTCTATTTTCTTTTCTTTAATTTTCAAAATATTCTGTAATTAATTAAATTAAAATTCAAAACCAGGCAATTTTTCGAGGTAGTACTCGATATTTCCAACTTAAAAAAAACTTGTAGAACACCTAAATGGTAAAAACATTCATAAAATAATGATTTATGTTTAAGATTATTTATTATTAGTGCAATAATTAGGCCTAATTTAAAAAAAAAAAACTAAAAATTGTGCTTTATAATTGTTTGAGATTTTTTTTTTTAACGTGCTATCAAACAATCATAATAAAAAACGTTTTCATTAAAGACTTTCTAAATATCATGCAGATTCATTGGATGTTGTTTGTTTTCAAAAATAAATTTGTTTTGAAGCATTTTTTTAATATTATTAATATTAATATTTTTATTCTATTATTATTTTTTTTTTTTATAGAAATAAATTTTTTAAGTTTAAATTTTCTTCTAATCTCCTTCCTACTTATTTGCATTTCAATAAATAACATACATCATCTTCTTCAAAAATATATTTTAAAAAATATATTTATTTAAACAAATTTTCGGAAATTTTTCTTTTTTTCTTTTTTAAGTTATTCCAATAATAAATTAAATATCGAGGTGATATCTCGATATTTAATTTATTGTTGGAAATAAGTTGAAAAAGGAAAAAAGAAAAATTTCCGAAAATTTGTTTAAATAAATATATTTTTTAAAATATATTTTTGAAGAAGATGATGTATGTTATTTATTGAAATTTTTTTTGTTAATTCTATTAAAATCCATTTCTAAAAAAAAAAAAAATGTTCTTTGTTCATAAATTATTCACGTACTTATAATATGAATTTTTCAAAGTCTCCATTCTCTAAAGTAGTTTCGTTTTAATCATGTTTTTCAACACTTCTCAAAGCGAAACTAAACAGAAACGACCTTCTGGTCGCAACGAAAATCGCGTCTCGTCAGAAAGGCTCCACTAAAATCTATAGAACGACGGTGATCGCGCGGCCAGCCTGGCGGCTTGAAAAATCGCGTCATGTCGCGACCAGAATCCTGGCCGCGCGGCCAGAAGCGACCAATCGGCCACGTGTGAAAGGCTCCACTGAAATCTACAGGGTGGGCGGAATGTAACTAGGTATTATTAATTGGCTGTTAAAATTTTAATATCAATGGAATAATACTGAAATCAGCATGTTCATGTAGAACATTAAATAGGATATCGATTTTTCATGCCGCATAGTACAGACGGCGGCCGCCAGAGGATATACACGCAACAATATCAAAGATGGCCGATCGCCTTATAGTGAGAGAACGAGCGCAGATTGCTTCATGCTATGAGGTGTGGAATTCAATCGTTCTTGTGCAGAGGTGGTGGCATACGGTGAAGGGCAGGAATGCCACAATTCGTCCGGAGACAATAAAGAATTGACACACGAAGATAATGACCACAGGTTCAGTAAAGGATGCAGCAAAAACAGGTCGTTCATCCACGTCTCGGTCTGCTGAGAATGTGGCGATTGTGCGGAACATGTTCAATCGTAGTCCGGCTAAATCAACACGCCAAGCAGCTTGCGAGAGCGGGCTCACAAGGTACGCTGTGAGATAAGTATTGCATAAATAATTAAACTTTCGAGCATGGAAACCCCATTATGTGCAGCAACTGACACCAGAAGACTGCGATCGCAGAATGGAGTACGGGGAGCTGATATTGGGTTGGCATGAAGATTGGCCTCAATTGTTCGACAACATCCTCTGGAGTAACGAGAGCGTTTTCCATGTGGGAGGTTTCGTCAATCGGCACAATTGCCATTACTGGGCGGCACAGGATCCTGGAATTACGGTGGAGAAGATGCAGTCTCGACCGAAAGTGACCGTATGGTGTGGAATAACGGCTACAAATGTCGTCGGTCCATATCTCATTGTGCATGTCCATATACACAATGAACGCGGAATGATACCTTGAAATGCTTCAAGATTACGTTTGGCCCACGGTATCTGAATGGGAAAATACCGACGACATTATCTTCATGCAAGACGGTGCACGACCTCACTTTGCGAATGTCGTCCGTAACTGGTTGGATGAGAAGTTTCCGGGACGTTGGTTGGGGAGAAGGGGACCTCATGAATGGCCTGCAAGAAGTCCAGACCTGACACCCTGTGACTTTTTTTTATGTGGATGGGCAAAGGACGAGGTGTACCGGACGAAACCTCGCACATTGGACGAATTGGAAGCTCGGATTCGGGAAGTTCTTGCCAACATCCCACACAACTTCCTCCAGAAATCTGTGGATTCCATTCCAGGTCGTTTGAGGTCATTGGTCAACCACAGGTGCCTACATCGAATTTTAAGGTAGGCAATCACATTCCCATATATCTGTGTACATGCTGTGTAAATTTCAAGTAAATAACTCTATAAACAGAAAAGATATAAGATCATTTCGATACCTAGTTACTTTCCGCCCACCCTGTATAGAACGGCCTAGCGGAGCGATCGTGGCGGCGCTGCCGTGGTCGCGTCGTGTGAAAGAGCGCTAATAATCCGAAAAATGCAATCGTAATTATCCAAAGGAAAGAAAATTTCTTTTCTTTAGATAACCAATCAAATAATTAATTATAAGGCCTAAAATTTCCAAAGATAAAATAGTATTTCATTTAAGAAATTGACAAATTCTTTACGGATCACAAGATACTATATCAAAATTGATGGAATGAATTCAACGTATTGGAAGAAATCTCAGAGGAAAAAAGCTTGATTAATTTTTTTCTAATTTGTATATAAAATTAGTTGATGTATGTATATAAAAAGTGAAATATACAAAGTATCAATTGTACTGAACACTGAAAATAGCATGAAGTTGGTTCGTGAATTTACGCGATTTTGTACTTTCATTTGCATTCGGAAATCAACAAAAAAGTACAATTACAATTTAAAAACAATGAAAAAAATCGTTTTGCTTTTCCAATATATCTCATTCTGTTGAGTCGTTTTCATACATTCGCGATGAAGCTTTCATCATAACAAGCAATGTAACTAGTAAAAAGACAATTCTTTTACTTCTGCTACAAACAAGTTGAACAATTAATTATATACATAAGTCTGCAATAACAATCAATTAGAAACAGCCGAGATGCATGAAATCTGGTAAAGAAACTGTTCAGAGCTTAGAAGACCAGCCCGTATTATTCTTTTTAATACCAGCATATTATAAGAAATAATAGAAACAAAGAGATGTGAAAGAATTTGGAACATGAAATATTATTCATATTTAATTAATCTAGCAATAGTGTGTTAGCCTGCCTTAAGCTGCAATTGAAGAGCTTAGTGCCAGAAATGCGTATGTCCATTTTTATGTTTTTCGGGAAAATGCATAAAATAAGTGAAAACGTTTATTTAAATCAAACTAGGATAAAAAAAAAAATATGTGTCAGCATAAAAACTACAGGTTTGACTGCTTTAATGAAAGGGCGTTCATCGTTCAGAACATATTCATATTGCTAAGCTAAACAAATAATTTGCATCCACATACGCATTTTTGTTCCAGGAAGTGCAAGTCCATGCTACAGATTTAAATAAGATCGTTTGTAATTAATAAAAATATCACTAAACATTCCATTTAAGTCAGATTCTTAAACCAATATACAACACTATATAATGATTATTTATATTTAAATTAATTAAAATTCATTAATTTTAATTAATTAAAATTGCATTATTGTTGATGGCTGTGATGGTAGCTAAAAAAATACTATAAAATTTCCATTATTCAAAATTAAACATCATTCAAAATTCAACTCTGCATCGTAGTACAAAAGAAGGTTATGTAATGGCAACATTTTGTTTGATGACAATATTTAAAAAAAAACAAAAAAAAACAAACAACTCTTCTTGATGTAACAACACTAATAACAGCACGCAGAGATTGATGTCCTCACCAAAAGAATGCAGTATTCTGTTACTAACAGTCATTGAACCGAATATTAAATTAAATTAAAATAAATAACTTTATAACTACATAGCTGTACATTGTATACAGCTGTTTTCTGGTTAAAAACAAAACTTTCTGAAGAATGTAAGCAAAATAATACAAGATCAACAACGTATTTTATAGTGCAAAAATTTAATATTTGAAAATGGTAGGAACCTACATAAAGTATTGTACAGAAGTAAAAGAATGATAATCAATAAAACCAGTGACATCACAGAGTGTACAGAAATTTACTCAACACCGGAATCTGACGTTTCCCCGTCATCAATGATTAAAAATAAATACAGCGTGTGGCAGAGCAACTTCCTTATTTGAAACGCTCGTGCTGAAGCGACCGTTATTCCGAGAAGGGTGGGGTTGGCGCTCATGCGAAAGAGCAGGACCTAACGTTTTCTGTCATGTAGGTTTAGTAACGATCATGCAGTGGACGGGGGAGGAGCGCGCGTTCGCCGTAGAGGCATACTTTTCAAGCGGCCGTTCAATCATCGCCTCGCAACGTGCATTCAGGAATCACTTTAATATCTCGCGGGTAGTGTTTCTGATCGGAAATCAATTCTTTTATGGGTGGACAAATTTAGGAAATTTGTGCAAAAAAAAAAAAAAAAACCTGGAGGTTCAAGAACTGTCAGGACATCCGAAAACATCGAGCAGGTTAGACAGTCATTTTTGCATGCAAAAAGTCCACATGATTGAGAGTTGTTTTTTTTTTTTTTTTACGAAAACTTGAAGAAATGGATGTGGGAAAGTCTGGTTTCAGCAGGATGGCGCCACGGCTCACACAGCGCGAACGTCGATGAATCTTTTGCGAGAACACTTCCCTGGATGCCTCATCTCCTTGCGGGGCGATCTTCAGTGGCCGCATGTGATTTCAGTGTCGCCCCATGTGATTTTTTTTTTTTTTTTTGTGGGGCTATCTGAAATCTTTAGTTTACACAGACCGTCCAAGGACCCTGGCTCAACTGAAGAACAAGATTCAAAGCTGCTGTCGACAACATACCCGTCGATATGCTGGAACGAGTGGAGAGAAGCTTCAAAACTCGACTATCTCAATGCATTGACCACCTTAATGATATCATTTTTAAAACATAATAAATAAAAACTTTAAATATCTCTCTGTAATATGGAAAAAGAATAAACTGATATCTCCTACATTGTTTGTGTTATTCATTTTTAAAATAAGGAAGTTGCAATACCGCACCCTGTAAAACAAAGTTTTTGTAAACCAGGAATAACAGCGTAAAGGAGCTTCGACTTCAACACAAGCAGATTAGTATAAAATCAATACAGGGTCATTCCATGCCAAGTGGTCTAAACGTTCCCGCCATCATGTCTCCAATTTTGTTCAAATTTTAGCTGTAGCACCGGTAAGGTGTTAAACTAACTTCCCCAAAATTTGAGGTCCCAAGCTTCAATAGTTGTTGATCTAGACCCTCTATCTGAAGGGTAGTCGGTCCATGTTCGCGCAATATTGAACAAAATGCCACATTTGGGGTCTAATAAAATTAAAATTAATTTATAAAAATGGCTAAAAGTTTGAGATTCTGTACAATTTTTTCCTGCTGATTCCAATAAAATTAATTAACATTATGGATGCAAAATTCAGTCAAACAAGTTGACTCAAAGTGTGCATAAAAATTTGTTGTGACTTCCCGCCACAAAATTTGACAGTATTTAGACTCCAACAACTTCCAGGCAAAAAAAGGTATGGACTTGAAATTTTGAACAAACACTATGCTTGGGCTAGACATGTTACTGCCAAATTTGCAACTATCTAGCATCTATAGTCGCCCTGCAGGATCTCTTCAAATTTGGCACTGTTGGCACGCATGGTAAAATTTACAAAGTTTAAAGCCAATTATTAAAAAAATAGTCTACCTGAATCTGCTTGTGAATAGTATCATCTGAAAGAAAAAACGTTGCTCTACAAGACTGATGTATTTTTTCTTTGCAATGCGACCATTAAGTAGCCATGTAGGCAGGTCAAAGTATGTTAAAATGTGTGTGTGTGTGATATATTGCATTCTGATTACGGTATGTTTACTGCAGGATCCCAAGCCTGATTGTGGCTATCTTTGCTTCAGGAAAATTTTGCTCTTTCCAATTGCTACGAATTTGAGTCTTAATAGTCATTTAAAATTATTGATATAATTATAAATTCATTTGCACTTCATTTAGGGTCAATCCATACCAAACGGTCCAGTACTAGTTGCTCGACCATTTTTAAAAAAATTGATTTTTTTACTGTTGTTACCCCTACACATGAGTACTTCAAAACAGGCATTATTTTTTTTTATATTTGATTTCGTTTAAAAATAGCGTCCATTTTTGTTTTAGGGTCAAATTTTGTGGCGGGAAGTCACTACAAATTTTTATGCACACTTTGAGTCAACTTGTTTGACTGAATTTTGCATCCATAATGTTAAAATTAATTTTATTGGAATCAGCAGGAAAAATTGTATTGGATCTCAAATTTTTAGCCATTTTCATAAGTTAATTTCAATTTTATTAGACCCCCAAAGTGGCATTTTGTTCAATGTTTCGCGAACATGGATCGACTACCCTTCAGATAGGGGATCTAGATCAACAACTATTGAAGCTTGGGACCTCAAATTTTGCGGAACTTAGTTTAACACCTTACCGGTGTTAAAGCTAAAATTTGAACAAAATTGGAGACATGATGGCGGGAACTTTTTTTAATTTTAGACCACTTGGCATGGAATGACCCTACAGCAGGCATACTGCAACATAAAATAAGGTTAAGGATTATGGCATATTTTACCAAATAGGCTATGTTCTAATAATAGAACATGGATTTAGCAAAAACTAATAAAAACTAATTGTAGGGCGGATGAACCATTAGAAAAAACTCGTTCAGGAGGAGTCCTAATTAATCTATATCCGAAGTATCCGATGCATCATTGCCAACAGTTAACGATTCGTAAAATCGACAATTTGCATGATGAAAAGGTACGCTACGCAATAATTTTCTCTTATATCTCTTAAAAAATCGTCCAACTTTTTCTTGTTAATCCCATGTTTGCGTGACTTATATTGCTTTACCGAAGCTCTTCCTACACCTCGTTTCCAGAGCCCGATTTGTCATTGTGTTCCGAGATTTTAGTTCAGATGCTCGATTAAACTGAGTACCTCTAATTTTCTGTGAGGAATCACAGACTTCAGCAATAAGTCTAAGAACGTTTTGTGGTCATGAATGGTATCAGCAAATGCTGAGAGCGAGGCTCTGAAATGCCTCCGTATTGTTGTAATCAGGGTTGCTGCAATGTTCACCTACGTATTGTATTTACTTTTACCTGTTTACGCATGCATATTTCTTCCCTGAAGTTGCGGAAACTGATCGGTACTCAATTTAGCTAAAATTGGACTTACGCATTTCTGGCACTAAGCCCTTCAATTGCTGTAGCAACAATGATGGCATCGATTTCCCCATGATCACAGAATGTATCCTCAGAAATTTCGTGCCAAATGAGCAGAATCATTTCCTAGAATTCGACGATAGGGGAGGTATTGAGGTGAACTGGGAAACTTTGACTTCATCTAACAAACATTCAATCGGATTCAAGTCCGGTAAAGTTGGCGACCAGGAGAAAAAGGAATATCATCTTCCTACCATATCTGCGCATTACGGGATGTTACGCTAAATAATTCTAGAAACATTAAGATAGATGCTAGCCATGTAAAGTAGCTTAATGCATAAGAATATCTATATCCGATGTTAGTGTTTTGCAATTATTTGTGTTTGAATGAACGGGAACGAGGTATCTAATCACTTTCATACTAAGGGGGGGGGGGTTAGGGATTGTCAAGCCCTCCCCCAATGTTGGGTTCAAAAAAAAAAAATCTAGGATTCTGAAAGCAGAAACAGCTTTGTTTATAATCTTCCCCAAAAAAGTTTTATTTTTTAGTTGAATTGCTACAATCATCATAATCCCCTGACTCCAAAATCCAGGGCTTGACTAAGTCCAATCAAAATCCAGGGATGAAAACATTATAACAAAAAAATGGCGACGCTAACGTTTCAGTATATTACTAAGTGAAGTGGTGATTTCAATTTCCTCCATCTGCATGATTCGATAGGAAAGTGAAAGTGGGCTCTTAGAATTGGTCATTACTTTTCCAGTGATCCATTGTCCGATATCAATAAACACAGGCCCAATTTGTAAACTGCGATTATTTATTTCGAAGGATCAGGGACCGCCTATTATTCTTAGCAGAAATTTACCTCAGTTGGTTTTAATCTCTTTTTTTTTATGGTATTTGACGAATGTCCATTTGTGGACCAATATCCCATCACATTTTAACTGTGAAACAGCAAGTAATGCCTGCTGGGTTCACTTTTCTGATACCGATAAATGAGTCAGTTTCCATCATCCACAAGCGGAATTTAAAGCCAAATTCCCCCAAATTCATATCCTTTGCATACATCCTTTTTTTTTTTTGCTATTTTGGGGATAATAGTGATAGAGCTTAGTTCATTTTACCAAACAGCACACCGTCTTCCATACCACAGGTTGATATAAATAAATTAAAATCTCGAGATTTGAGGGTTAGTGTACTCTGCCTCTTAACGCCTCGTATACATAAATTACAGAAAGTATCTTTGAAATGTCTGACTTTCCCATTGTATTACTCAATAACATGTGTTTATTCACAATATACTCTGATTCACTCTTAACTTTGTTGATGTGTTTTCTTTCGAAACAATTCAATATTTGTATAATAAAGGAAAATTGCATTATGTTAAACTAGAAGAGGAAAGTAAATTGCATTTTAGGTAACGTTTAAAAACTTATCATTGTCTTCCTGACTCAATTTTTTTCCTCACTTTTATGTTCCTTAAAGTAATTCTATTCCACCTCCTCAGTTTAATTCTCGAAACTGAATTCTGTAAGTCTATTTATCTTTTATTTTATTCTGTTTCTTATGATTTTTTTTAGATAATTAAATAGCTATTTTGGGGAACAGCTATTAATTCATTTATTCATTAATTTAATTAACTAAAGAATTTTCATTTTATTGTAGAAAATGCGTGAAGAAGCAGATGTGATTCTTCCCTGTATAAAGAAAATTAAATATTTTTAGCATCTTTAGGATATTTTTTTTTTACACCTTTAGGAGACAAATAAGTAAATTCTCTTAAAATGTGTATAAACATCTTGAACGATTATTAACTAAAGAAAGGACAGGTTAAAGCTGAAAGACAAAGATCAGTAAAATCGCAAAGTAATAATGTTATCTTCGTTAGCAATATGAATTATATGTTACTCAAGAAAAAATTTTAGCAAATGACTGCAACAAATTTCTGATTCGATTTTTCACAAAATTAGAAAAACTCAGAATGTATCAAAAGCATGCAAGTGATTATTTAGATTTTCTAATCATTATATCTTCTTATCATTTAGTTTTGAAATTGAGTCTTAGTTGATGTAAAGAAGTCAAAGTTGAAAATGATGTTTTTCTAATTATCAATAATGCTTAAAAATGTGTAGAACCAATACATCTTGTGTGAAGCGTGGTATCAAATAAAATTCTGTTCACATCTCAGAAGATAGCAAAAAAAAAATATTTTAATTCCAATAAGGATCACATTTTTTCTTTCTTGTAATTATGTTATGTTATATAGTGAATGCGGGGTGGCAGAGAAGCCAAGCACTGCGATTGGAGGTCTATTGTACTATCCCACGGAAATAAGGACAGATGGAGAGAAAGACTGAGAAAGTATGGTGGGAGAACCCCGAGAAAATCTGCTCAGCGCGGATCGTCCACCATCACGAAACCCATATGAGAATCGCATCCCGGTACTCAGAGGTGAGAGGCCGATGTCTTAGCGACAACGCCAGCCGCGCGGCCTACTTGCAACTAACAAAGCGATATAGTTTTCTTTTCTTTAGACAAGATAAAAGGAGATTTGGAAATCGATACAAATAAAAACGGATTTGTTTCAATTTATGGAATATTGTGTCAGTTTTCAAGGATCACCAAAGCTGTTAATGCATTTCATGTTGCTGTTGAGAGGCAATACAGAGAATATATCTTTAAAACAAAATTCGAAATTAAGTTTTCTTAAATAGCCGGGTAAGAACCATGGGCGGATTTACGGGGGTGCTAGGGGGTGCGCCGCACCCCCAGATTTTTGGGATGATAATTTTTTTTTTACAGATAAATAAAAATGTTTTCTGTTATAATAATTTTATAACATTAATTATTATAATTAATTTAATTATTATAATTTTATATTATTAATTTAATTATTATAATTATTAATTTAGGCCTAAAAACGGAACATTTAAATTGGGTTTTGGTGTTTGAATTTGATATACAAATACCTCATACCTTCCGGTGAGTTCGCACCCCCAGATATCAAGACCTAAATCCGCCCATGGTTAGAATTTATCATCTGAGGTACAGGGTAGTAACTGAACAAGAAAGATATTAGTATTTGCAACCACCTTCTGAATATTATTTTTGAGGCAAATGTAATAGAAAAGACAAGCTTTAGGTGTGCTCACTTATAACTCATGTTACATACTCAAGGTTTCATATTACAAATTTCCTATGCCAGGTTTCTAGACTTCAATAAATAAATAAATAAAACTTGAAGGCAGAGTAATGAGAAGAGTAATGAGACGAATTATTTGCTACGCGAAGGAAAACAGCATTACATGTAACAATATCCTCTCTTTTTAAAAAATTAATTTGTATCCAGTATCACGTTTTTCTAATATTTTTTAAGTCTTATAATCAAGTGAATGCGATAATAAAATTTTTAATTCATTAAAATTAATATTTTTTTAGTATTACTTAATAAACGAAGTTTTAGTCAGGACCAAATGTAGGTTCTAAAATATAAAGTTACTAAAAAGATATTAAAGAATTAGTATCTCAAATTGGTGATATACGGTAGTAACTAAAACTACATCAGCGATTTGAGATATTGTAAATCTGGGGGCACGGCAGTGCCCCCGCCAAGACGAGCCGAAGGCAGGAAGGGCACTACGTACCTTTTCTGGAAGTTTTTCGTCGTATTTTCGAACCCTCATAGCTTCGGCCTGGATAATACTAGAGAGCTCAAATTTTCAGGATAAGATGCAGTTAGCAGACTAATGAAATACGTAAGTTTCATTTATTGAGCTTTTATGCTTTGGATTTTATTAATATCTAAAATACGTCGATTCCGTCACTCACTCACTCACTCACTCACTCACTCACTCACTGACTCATGATCATCAAAACCTCTAGGGTACTTCCTGAAGTCCTAGAAAGCTGAAATTTGGTATGCAGGCTAGGATTAGCACACAAACAACAAAAAAATTAAGAAATCCGTAACTTTCACCCTCCAACCCCTCATAAAGGGGGGGTCTGGTTATGTATTGTCGAACCCTCATAGCTTCGGCCTGGATAATACTAGAGAGCTCAAATTTTCAGGATAAGATGCAGTTACCATACTAATGAAATATGCTAAGTTTCATTTATCTAGCTTTTATACTTTGGATTTTATTAAGATCTGAAATACGTCGTACCCTCAATGCTTCGGCCTAAATAATACTGTGTAATAATGTGATTTCTTACAAAAGTGCAAACAGCTTGTATATACAAGTTGACCAATAGAAAAACAGAAAAGTAGGGTATTGAAAAAAAATCCATTTTGTAAATAATCTTAAAACTAAATTTAGTTGTAATAGATAATCCCACCCAAAACATTTCATGTAAAATAAGTTGCCAAGACTCACATGCTCATAACGCTTTCACTGTTAAAGAGCTATCAGATCTCATCCTTCAAAAAGTAATGAAATCCCACCCAAAACATTTAATGTAAAATAAGTTGACAAGACTCACACGCTCATAATGCTTTCACTGGTAAAAAGATATGAGATCTCATGTAGAGCCAAGCCCCTAACTCTACAAGGCCTAACTCTACAAGCCCTAACTCTAAAAACCCTATATCTTGATCAAAAAGTATGGCTTGGCCGTTTCATGGAACTATTTCATCCCACCCAAAACATTTCA
>JAFIDM010009631.1:183813273-183824791 GCA_023159025.1 Thereuonema tuberculata
TGCCATTATGTATCATAATGAGAAACCGCAGCGCTGGCTACTACGAAAGTGGTAAATCAATTTTTTATTTTCTTTTATTTTAACAAAATTTGGCTTAGTCATTCAAATTATATGTGGGCTGTTGCGGAAGTCATGGCTTTTAAAAAATGAGCTTAGAACATCTTTTTCAATCTTGTATTTTTCAAAAATTTCAGGGTATTTCAAAAATGGGGCATTTGTTTTACTTTCGTTAATATTGTCTCAATTTCGACGATCCTATTCTTTTAGAGCAGCAGGTGCCATTATGTATCATAATGAGAAACCGCAGCGCTGGCTACTACGAAAGTGGTAAATCAATTTTTTATTTTCTTTTATTTTAACAAAATTTGGCTTAGTCATTCAAATTATATGTGGGCTATTGCGGAAGTCATGGCTTTTAAAAAATGAGCTTAGAACATCTTTTTCAATCTTGTATTTTTCAAAAATTTCAGGGTATTTCAAAAATGTGGCATTTGTTTTACTTTCGTTAATATTGTCTCAATTTCGACGATCCTATTCTTTTAGGGCAGCAGGTTGCCATTATGTATCATAATGAGAAACCGCAGCGCTGGCTACTACGAAAGTGGTAAATCAATTTTTTATTTTTTTTTATTTTAACAATATTATAATATTATTTTAACAAATAAGCCGATATTCAAATTACATATGGGCTGTTGTGGAAGTCGTGGCTTCCAAAAAACATTAGCTTAGATCTTATTTTTCAAATCTTGTGTTTTTCAAAAATGTGGAATTTGTTTTACTTCCGTGAATATTTCACGGGTCGCAACTAGTGTTATCTTACTATTGATGTTAGCAGAATTTAGCTCTATATAAACAACAAATAACCGAAAACAACCAATGCACTATTCACCGTGAAGCCTGCTATCATCTTAAACAAATAGTAATTCTTTAAATTCTAAATTTTAATCTCTTTTCAGATAACTATTGAAATGCAAGGATTCGAAACAATACATTGTTTTTTATTTTCTTAAATGTAAAATCGATTAACAAAAGTGTTTAAACTTGATATAAACATATAAATATTGCTTAATGAAATTTTAATGAATGCTAATATCGTGCAGTTTTAATGTGGTATCAATTAAGATAAATAAATTATTTTTAGTAAATTGCTCAAATAATAACGTAATTAGGAATGCCAGAATTATTTAAATTAATTCAAATAATCGTTGTTAGGCTTGACGTGAAATTACATCTGATAGATATTAAAATGAAATCTGAGCAAAAATACTTGATAATTTGATGACATATTGTTACCAATGGAATTCGTCCCCCTAAAATGTGGATTCAACTTACTTCAATCCACCAATCCAGAAAAGAAGCTAAGCGGAGGTAAACTCGCCTATTACCGAGGAGGAATCCTGAGAAGACCGCTGAAAACTAGAAGGCTACGGAGAAGACGAACCTTAGCCGAGGGAATCGTACTTGTTGCCGGAGGAATCCTGAGAAGACCGCTGAAACTTAGAAGGCTACGGAGTAGACAAACCTTAGCCGAGGGAATCGCACCTGTTGCCGAAGAGATCTCGAGAAGCCCGGAGAAGTTAGCCCCAAGCCGGAGTAATCGTCCATTGATTGTATTTGGAATTTTGCATTGGAAAATAAAAGTCTCTGTGGTTTTTATTACCCTGCTCCAGTCGCATTCTGTACCCCTCCGCCATATCGTGCCAACACGAACGTTCGGTAGCAATATCAGCTAGCAAATGAAATTTTCGGAACGAAACTAAAAGTTTTCAGGAAAGTTTTCATTTTAATAACCTATCGGATGTAAATTAGTTGAAACAAAGATTGTTTTACGGTTGTTGATCAATTTTTACTGGTCTCTTCGTGAATTCTGAAAAGCACTTCTTAAAATAAGTACAATAAGTGTTAATTTATTGATTTTGTTCTATCCTAAACAAAAGAATCATCAATTCTCGAAAACAAACGGCAGGGTAAAATTGAATGCAATTTAGAAAGGAAAAATTTACTCAAAGTTATTGGAGGCTCAAACTAAAACCGTGATCCCAAATTTATGATTTTAACTCACATTATATTATTGTTAAGGATACAGTGCTGAGACTTGTGTATCTCAGCCTGTAACATACGCTGGTTAATAGAAGATGAGTAATACAGAAGTTCCAAAATGATAGATACTGTATTTCAATGTTTCATTGTAGTTTTTAAATTGACTTCTATCCATTTTGTTTTTATATCTAAAGCGAAAGATATAAGGTATTAGATATTGTGGGGTTTCGGCAGCAAAATATGTGGTGTGTTTCGACGTGTCTGGTTAGTGGTTAAGTAAAGGAGGCTTAGACTTGTTGGATCTGCATCTGTTCGACTCTGTTCGTTTATTTACAGGTAACATCGGTATTTATAGACTATGTACAAAAGGATTTGATTGGTTGTGGCATTTACAAAATGATTGGGCGCTTTAAATGCCATGTGATCACAACGGGTTTTTAAACCGTTGTGATTTAAATAAAAGTGAATTAAAAGATGCCACAACCGTTGAAATTCAAAAATAAACAGATCAACAGATAATTACACAGAAATTGAATAATAAAGATTAGAATACAGAGAAACGGAATAACTGAAATACAAAGGATAAAATAACGATAAAACTACGATACAACTATAAGAATAACTTTAAAAAAAATCACTACAATATTTCTGTATTAGGAAATTTATGATCGTGGAAAAGAAGTAAAAGAAAAATTAAAGTCAATCAAAACTTAAAGTGAACAACTAGACATCCACAAATTGAAACCTAAAGTTTGACGAAAATATGAGATGGAAGGGATATACTTATAATCCACCTTCCCTCTAAAATGGAACCAACGTAGATTTTATTTATTCTTAGTTCCGAAAACAAATACTGAAGGATTTCCTTAATTATCAAAGTAACATACAGAATGATGTTCAATGTCTTCCTTATTTGTTAATTAAGGAAATGATTCTTATTGGAAACAGAGAACTTTTGGAAATATCAGATACGGTCAAAGTGTTTGATCAGTAGATAGTAAACATATTAATTTCGCTGCAAAGCAATAGTTTCTATTTCATGAGTCAATTACGTCTAAGATATGGTTCAGAAGTTGTCTTTGATACCAAAACTGAAAAGAATAGCAAGAACTACTTTTTTATGTTGAAATAGTAGAAAATATTACTCTTATAAAGAAAAAGCAGAAAGCGTATTCCATGAGATGTGAAAACAAAACAAACCAAGTACAGCCCGTTTTCGTTTACGAGAGCCTTCAGCGCTTTTGCGCATGCGTCAGATCCCCTGCGATTTCTTCCAAATAGGGGCCAGGAAGATGGGATGTTTACTTTTTATAGTGTTAATTTACTAGTAGCTGGGTTCTATTTGCGCTTTTCGAGAAAGAATTATGGAAAGAATAAATACTATTGCAAAAATGCTCCTCGTTATTTTTTTCTTAAAACCGAAAATGTCCAAAAGAATTTCTTAGGAAAGTATCCATCTCAGCGTATCACCCCTTTGAGGAGTAGAATCGTCCCGCATTGGTAGCTCTGCCATTTGGAAACGGACTGTACTTGGTTACGAGGTTACAGCAATCTCCACACGAGGTTGCTGTAAACTACGGGTGGATAACCTTTTATATTCCAGAGTCAATTTTTTCCCCACATTAGCTCAGTTGCTCCACGGAACTCTTGTACAAAATACGTTAATCTAAAGGTAATTAGCATTTTTAATGATATTGCCATTTAATATAAAAACAAAATCAAATGTGCATTAAACAGTTATGGAGTCCTTTTTCCAATTTCCAAATTGAACTTCTTGAATTTTAGTTATAAATTTTCCCTAAGAAATTACACAAATATTTTTTTAGTTATTACTTTATGCATGAGGACACATTATTATTATTATTATTATTAGTAGTAGTAGTAGTAGCAGGGATTTAATGCTCCATTGGTGGCCATCCCAACTCTACAAAAAAAAGGTTTCAATATGTCTGGAGCAAGTTTAACCAATGGAGAAATGATTAAAAAAGAAACATGAAATGATAAAAAAATGTAAAAAAGAAAAATGGATTTAAAGACCAGAATCTCAAAAGAATTTTGGTTATACGACTCAAACCATATGCACTCATAAAAGAGTAAAAATTTCCTTCAAATAAATCCAATAATGCTATTGGAAAGCAATTAAATTCTTTTTTCTTTTACAGATTTTTTGAGACTTAACAAGCTGAAGAGGGAAGCTACGAGTAATTCCTTCGTTGATGAGTTCAAATCTTAATCGATTTATTGTTACTCATTTAATCATTGTGTAAGAAAGTGGCCGTTAAGAACCTACTCGGGTTAGTTCGTCGTAATCCAGAAACTATTACAGATTTATTTTATTTTTTTTAGAAAAAAAAAAATCTGTAATAGTTTCTGGATTACGACGAATATAGAACTGTGGAACAACGATTTTTTCATTTTTTTTTCTTTGTCATCATAAACTCTGTAATATTTTGTAAAAGGCGATGTTTTCAAATTGAGACTTTCGTCTTACTATTCATCTAATAAGAGAAAAGTCTCAATTATCAAGATAAGCTTGACAGTTAATGAAGTAAAACTGGTGAAACAGAGGTCTCCATTTATGAGAATATAGTTCATTGCAATCTATTCGGAACGTCTTCGATCATCAGTGTATTTCTGTAGTATTGAAGAATATGATGATTTCCAGATTCTTAAATGCGACTAACTGTAGTTAATTATGGGATTAACGTGCAAGTAATGAATACTGAGATGAATGAAGTGAATTAAATTTGCACATAAAAATAAAAATAAAAATAAACAGTTCCAATGGCTGTCAAGAAGACTGGTTATACAGTACAAATGGGGGAGTGAAAAGGATCATGGAATAAGTCAAATTGACGGACAGCGTCGATTCAAATTGACAGACAGCGAATACAGACAGAATACCAGATATTTCCGAAATTCCTTCACGCAGAAATAAAGTTTATATGTAAATGCATTAATTTCATGCGGTAGAATTTTACAGAGCGTTTGATAAACCTCCGTATTTGCAATTTTACACTGCAACAATCAAAACAACAATTGCTGCCAGTTTGCCAATTTCTGAACAAAGCCACGGACGGCATTGTTGGCAATTCCCACTGTAATAATAGCGGCTGTGTATGTAATCATTGTTCTTCGTGTATCGCATTATTGTCTTCCCCTGCGAATACAGATCGGCTAATAATAGTATTGCATTAATTCTGTTTTGTTGGCGTTAATTGCAGTTTCTGTGTTGCAGGCCAGCACCGCAAAATTTCATATATATATATATATATATACTATACTAGCAAGATATACGATATACCTATACTAGCAGCGAAGGTTTTGAATTTAGGAAAAACCGAGGTGATTTTTTTCCACTCGCAAGCGCCTAATCTCTACTCGCAAATTGCGAGTTTGCGAGTGGGATTTTCGAGGGATGCAATGTAGACATAATGTAGACAAAATATAAAATATAAGTACATAAGCGTACGTAGACGTCATGAAGAGAACATAAAAAGACTTACTGATGGGAAAAATTAGAAGTAAGTTACAGATAATTTCTCACAACCGCTCCTGTGGCAACAGAATTACATGGATTATATTTAATGGATGGTTATTGCTTCAGCCAGTATCCTATCAAATTAGAATGATGATATGAGATGACAGTGGTATTAATGAAATCGGGAAAATGACCAGTATCATTATAAAGTGACAGTGGTAGAACTGGCAGAATTTTGTTTTCAAAAGCTTTATGTATTCATTAACTCTGACAGAAAGGGCCCTGTTCGCTTGACCAATTATGAGAGATGACATTTGATGCAGGGTATTTTATAAACAATTCTAGTGGAATCATTAGTATTAGAAATCGGCACTGTGGATTGCCAAAATATGCGTTTAGGAAAGACTTACTTGTTAATTGATAAGAGGATGTTTGTATTTCTCCTGCGTTCTGAACACAACCTTGGTAATTCCGTCTACGATTCACTTGGTCAATAAATTATCGGAAGAAATACGAGAGTCTAGAAATAATGACTTAATATGATTCCAAGAAGAATTAGAGAAGGAAAACATCATGAAGAGATATAAATCAGAATCTTCTTAATCAGCTATTAGTGCAACTGATCCCCTTACTTTCTTTCGATCCTTACTTACAGAAACAGACACAAATGGTTTGTTGAAATGATGTGACTGTTAGTGTCTTTAAGAGCTTAAAGTAGCATAAACTAAGAAGAAAGTACTTGAAAAGATGAACGTGCCAGCCCTGTCCTATAGTAACATAAGTTACTTTATTGTTAAATTCAAAATAGATTGGATTAATTTTTAATTAATAATGAATCAAAATATGATAAATTAAAGTGTTTTTAGTTTATATTTCATTATTTTAATTAATAAATTAATAATTTACATAATTTTAAACTTTTCATTTTATGATGAGTTTTTTATGAGGATATATATTTCCCGTTTTTCAAAATACTTTAATAATTTCCATAACTTAGCTTTATAACGTAATTACAAGCTAAAATTATAATTAATTTAAATTATAAATACAAAAATACATTTCTCAGATATTGATTTACTTAAATAACAAGCAGCGTTCAATGTCAAAAAAAAGATCTGGAATAGAATTTCTAAATAAATCATATTTTTAGAAGAGGATAAATTGAAGGAAAAAAAGACTAAATGTGATTGATAGAAATTAAGAGAATTAAATGAATCAGATACAAACAGCAGATTACGAGACATTTTATTATTTTTTTACACAGGAGAATTCAAAATATAATAACTAATAATAATAAATTCAAAAATATAATAACTTAAAGGTATGCGAACACGAAGCAGCCTTTACAAGCTGCCTGAGCATAGTTCCCACCGGAGTTGCCGGCAGCAAAAGCTGCCAAGTCCAGAGAAGGCACCTGGGCAGCACCCAATCGTAGCACAGAGTTGGAACACGTCACGCATGACGTCATGCCCATGGGAAAACATGGCGCCCATTCAAATTGACGGACAGCGTCGATTCAAATTGACAGACAGCGAATACAGACAGAATACCAGATATTTCCGAAATTCCTTCACGCAGAAATAAAGTTTATTTGTAAATGCATTAATTTCATGCGGTAGAATTTTACAGAGCGTTTGATAAACCTCCGTATTTGCAATTTTACACTGCAACAAACAAAACAACAATTGCTGCCAGGTTGCCAATTTCTGAACAAAGCCACGGGACGGCATTGTTGGCAATTCCCATTGTAATAATAGCGGCTGTTAATCATTGTTCTTCGTGTATCGCATTATTGTCTTCCCCTGCGAATACAGATCGGCTAATAATAGTATTGCATTAATTCTGTTTTGTTGACGTTAATTGCAGTTTCTGTGTTGCAGGCCAGCACCGCAATTTCTGTCACGTATTGTCAACTGACGTCGTTGCAATTCGTCCTGTGCTTCGTGTGTTTTTCGCATGGCGGCGCCCACTAAGCTGCATCGTTTTCACACATAACTGTCGTTGGCAACTTTCCTGCGTGCAACTTTTTCACCGAGTTGGGCAGCAAAAGCTGCTTCGTGTTCGCATAGCTTAATGACGATGAAATGTCAATTACTCTGTGAAGAAACCAATTAAGGCGATTTTGATTTTTCTAATCGGAAATCTTTCATAATTCTGCATGAAGTCATGAGTATATAAAAAGTTACAATCCTTTTTAAAGTAATAAAACATGTTAGAAATAACTTTCTTGAAGGAAAGGGTTGAACCAGTTGATGATTAATTTAACTCAAAAAAAAATATGAAATCGTTACACAAACTAAATGAAAGTGAAAAGTTTTATTTTATTTATTTATTTTTTTAAATTAGCTTGATGGTTAGAGGAAGCTCGGGTGTTATGGAATACCATTTTCGTTTGTTGTCGTAACTCGGTTATTATTTTTTAGTCAAATAATAATCCCACCCAAAACACTTCGTGTGAAATAAGTTGCCAAGACTCACATGCTCATAATGCTTTCACTGTTAAAAAGATATGAAATCTCATGTAGAGCCAAGCCCCTAACTCTACGAGGCCTAACTCTACAAGCCCTAACTCTAAAAACCCTATATCTTGATCAAAAAGTATGCCTTGGCTGTTTCGTGGCTGTCACACAGACAATCCCATGGAGTTATGTTAAGGATATGGAGTATGCCAAGGCACACTTTTTGACCAAGATAGTAGGGTTTTTAGAGTTAGGAATGTATAGTGAGGGGCTTGGCACTATATGAAATCTAATAACTTTTTAACAGTGAAAGCGTTATGAGCATCTTGGCAACGTATTTTACATGAAATGTTTTGGGTGAGATCAAATAGTTCCATGAAATGGCCAAGCCATACTTTTTGACCAAGATATAGGGTTTTTAGAGTTAGGGCTTGTAGAGTTAGGCCTCGTAGAGTTAGGGGCTTGGCTCTACATGAGATCTCATATCTTTTTAACAGTGAAAGCATTATGAGCATGTGAGTCTTGGCAACTTATTTTACACGAAGTGTTTTGGGTGGGATTTCATTTCTTTTTGTAAGATGAGATCTGATAACTTTTTAACAGTGACAGCGTTATAAGCATTTGAGTCTTGGCAACTTATTTTATATAAAATGTTTTGGGTGGGATTATCTATTACAACTAAATTTAGTTTTAAGATTATTTAGAAAAAGGATTTTTTTTTCAATACCCTACTTTTCTGTTTTTCTATTGGTCAACTTGTATATACAAGCTGTTTGCACTTTTGTAAGAAATCACATTATTACACAGTATTATTTAGGCCGAAGCATTGAGGGTACGACGTATTTCAGATCTTAATAGAATCCAAAGTATTAAAGCTAGATAAATGAAACTTAGCGTATTTCATTAGTATGGTAACTGCATCTTATCCTGAAAATTTGAGCTCTCTTGTATTATCTAGGCCGAAGCTATGAGGGTTCGATAATACATAACCAGACCCCCCCTGTATGAGGGGTTGCAGGGTGAAAGTTACGGATTTCTTAATTTTTTTGTTGTTTGTGTGCTAATCCTAGCCTGCATACCAAATTTCAGCTTTCTAGGACTTCAGGAAGTACCCTAGAGGTTTTGATGATCATGAGTGAGTGAGTGAGTGAGTGACGGAATCGACGTATTTTAGGCATTAATAAAATCCAAAGTATAAAAGCTAAATAAATGAAACTTAGCGTATTTCATTAGTTTGCTAAATGCATCTTATCGTGAAAATTTGAGCTCTCTAGTATTATCCAGGCCTCTTCATTTGAGGGTTCGAAAATACGACGAAACACTTCCAGAAAAGGTACGTAGTGCCCTTCCTGCCTTCGGCTCGTCTTGGCAGTGCCCCCAGATGTAGACTGGTGCATACTTTCATGGCTGACATTATTTGTCTATAGTCGCAATTAAATAATATAATTATTTTTGTATAAAAATTTAATTATATATAAAAAAAGTCATATTGGCAGGTTATATATAATAGGCTGGTAAAATGAGATATATGGTTGTTTTTGAAAAACAGAAAATATTTATGTATATAAACAACTCAATGACCTAATAAAAATTAAATGTTATTATTATTATATCAACATTTGACACAGTACAAAGACAAAAAGAACACATCTTTGACTGGAGTTATTGAGCAACTCAAGTCTCACGCAGAGACCTAAGAATTGTCCAAGTTATTATTATTATTATTATTATTATTATTACTTGTACAGTCGGACCTCTATTTAACGAACCTCTATTTTGCGAATTTCTCTATTTTGCGAACTTTTCTTTGGAACCAAGAACATTTTGCTAATTTCTTCGTAAAATAACCTCCAAATAGCGAAGTGCATTTTCTATTTAACGAATTTTTTCGAGGATACAGCTGAGGTAAAAAGAAGAAATTAACGATGATGTGCTGATTGATGATTATTATCTTTCACTTGATTTTGAAGTTGAGCCCTCAAAAACACTAACTGATATTTTGGACAGTGTGAAAAATAAAAATAATACAGTAATGAATTGCGATGAAGATGAAGATGATGAAAATGGAAATGATCATGATGAAGAAATAAAAAAACCTTCGTATGATGAAATACTAAAATCATTTGAAACAATCCGACGCGGATTATAATTTGAATAAAATACGCCTGAAGGGGTTTTTGGTGCATTGCAAAGATGCGAGACGTACTATGAGCGAAAACAGTTTTTCAAAAACAAAAAAAAAAACAAAAAAATCAGCAGAATTAACAAAACTCAGCAATTAGTAAAATTTAAGTACGCATCTGGTAATGTATGCTTTATGTCATTAAAATTATTACTTTTTTTAATAATATTTATTGTTTAAGTATTTTAAATCTGTTTTATGTAGTTTAAAGTAATTGTAAAAGGCTAATCTCTATTTAACGAATTTTCCATATAACGAACTTTTTTTCGGGATTTAGCGACTTCGTTAAATAGAGGTCCGACTGTATTTACTTTTGAGATTAATTTTCTTTTCTTTATATAATTTTTAATTATATAATTAAATTTTGTAATTTAATTTTATATAATTTTATATAACTAAAACTTTTTAAAGATTTCATTATACAGGTTGATTCACGAAGATATGCAGAAACTTCGGGAGCTCATTCTACATGTTAAAGTAAAGAAAAAAAGTTATATTAACATAGGTCCGGAAATGCTTCGGTATCGAGTTACGGCTAGCAAAAGATTTCGCCCATAATGTAGTACAATAATACGCACACATCAGTTGCTAGCTCTCACAATAAATCAAAACAATGCAATTCACATTATTGTTGAACAGCTGTTATTGTGTTGCCAACTTTTTTATAGGTTCCACGTGGGATAAGTTACAAACCACTGGGAGATACAGTTCTGCGACATGTTTCATTCGATTTTTCAGGTCAACAACCGTAATAAACCACTGATTTCGCTCCTTAATTTACCTTCCCAGACTTCCAGCAAGTCTTCATTTCACCCAGGATACTACATTATGGGCGAAATCTTTCGCTAGCCGTAACTCTATACCGAAGCATTTCCGGACCTATGTTTATATAACTTTTTTTTTTTACTTTTACATGTAGAATGAGCTCCCGAAGTTTCTGCTTATCTTCGTGAATCATCCTGTATAATCTACATTAACATTATCTATTAACTACACTTTTTTTTTTGTGTATTTTTTTTATATATATTGTGTTAGTTTTGTAAAACTACTTAATCGCAGAACCCGTTTGATAGGGATTCTTATTCCTAACGGGACTGAAATGTAATTTCAAATAATTAAGAAAATAAAATTATTATTATTATTATTATGTTTGTATGTTTCAAACCTTGGGTTTCCCCAGCAAAAACAATATGGCGGGTCAATGACCAAAGCACAAAGATGTGTGCAAGAATGATTAGGGATGTGTGCTTGTGTCCAAAAATTTCCTAACTATGCGTGTAGTATTGAGTATCACAGCCTTCTGCAGTTTTGCATAAGTGATTTTGTGAAGTCCTAGTGTGCTGAGACTGTGGTGCA
>JAFIDM010009631.1:183829791-183856600 GCA_023159025.1 Thereuonema tuberculata
CGAGGAGGTAGGGTATTATTATTATTATTATTATTATTATTATTATTTATTGAAATTAATTATTATTAATGTCAAAATGTTTATTCCATTATTTTTTATGGTATCACTTGCAAAAGTCACAAATGTAACTAACTTTTCCGAAGGTCCGTGTTGTGTGGATCTCTAGTGCTCACAACATGGCGAATCCCTGGAAGAATCCGTAGAATTTCAAGGGAAAAATAATGAGAGGGTTTCCTGTTGCCTTTCTCAGTAAATCACTACGGAATGTTTTCGGCCCTTAAGAGAAAGATGATACGGAATACTACTATTCCATATTGCCCGACACATCATTTTGAAATGAAATCGTAGCTAATCCTACTTAATGAAAACAGAATCAAAACAACTGAATCAGAGATACAGCAATAACTACTTACCTGTGTATTGCACAATGATTCAATATATTACAACACTTTTAAAACTTAATACAGATTTTAATAAACTTACCTGCAGAAGGTTTGAAGACAGGAAATTCTGATTTTAATTCGTAAAGAAACAACAGGTTTCATAATAATAACGAGATTGACTGCAAAGCATGGTGGGAGTGCGTTTTGCTGCTTGCCACTGAATAGTAGCATCTCACATACGAGAAAAACAAGTATCTCAAATTGCCCGATCATTCCGTAACACGCGAACTTCCTTCACTCAACACATGATAATGTGATTTAATTTTGGGCAATTTTCGTTCAGTAGCCTAAATTTAATAAAAGGTAATTATAATTGTAATACTGCTTATAATTAATTTTTAAAACTGATTTTCAGAGCCATGATTATATTTTCAATTACACATTTCATCTCTTTACCTCATTTGTTTAAAGAAAAGGTTTCGAAATTCAAACAATTTAAATATATAAAACACTCGAAAATTACTGTAGTAATGTGGTAACTAAATCTAATCCTATGTTTAATAAGCATACATTATAAAATTTTCCGAATTTTCTATCGATTGCATTCCATAAATTTAGATTAAACATAAACGATTTACATTGAAGATCATTGTGCATTATCGTTCCATTTTTAGAATCAAGCATATTTTAATCACAATTACACTAATTAATTTAATAATCTAAATACTAATTTGTTTATTATCAAATTTAGGAAATTAGATTAACTTGCCAACAATTAAAAATTATCCAATTTCACATTAGCATTAAAGTAGTCTTTTTCTGATAAAGGTAATAAGCACCTACAACACTGAAATATTGACTTCTGATTTTATCAGTCTGTATTGGCTGCTTTACATGCTCTCGAAAACTTGTCTCAAACGCGTTCAGAAACTTTACGTTTGCCAGTTGCAGCTTGGGGAAAATGCAACGCTTTACACGTCCGAGCGGCAAATCTCGTTTTGCTCTCGTTTAGATCGCGATTGACACTGCCGGTCGCCAAAGCGACAAACAAGATGATTTTGCAGCTTAGTTTTGCTAATAATTCTTAACTCACTTCACAGCAGAGTTAAAGAAAAAGGAAAAAAAAAATAGATCCCGGAGGAAGAGAACGTGATGAATCAAGCTGTGGATTGAAATCACGAACAAAGATTGCGGCGTGAAGTTATCACTCTCATAGTTTTTAAATATTTCTTTTTCTCACCGCCAAGGGCGCTGATGTCGCCCGTTAGGATTTTATTCCTGACTAGTTAAGTTTTTGATTAACAAAGGAAATCAAAAATTAAAAATCAGAGTTTCAATTTCTTACCATTCCATTTTGTATAAGTTTGTGTGATCTTAGCAAACATTCAATAAACAAAATTTCTATTATCCATCCAAAATCTCCTTACAGGTGTACAGCTAACATTATCTAAAATTTTAAATGTCATTACACTGTCAATGGAAGCATTAATTGATTCGTCAATTGGCAATGATAGCGTATTTAATCACTTCTAATCGTCAAGAAATCTTTATGAGGTTTTCATTTGTAAAATAACTTAATTCTATATGGATTAAATTAATATTTCACCTAATCATTTATTTATTAGATAATTAATTGCTTTAATCATCGGAGGCGCAGTGGTGCCTCAAAAGAAAAAATGAGCAAATGAACAAAAAATGTCACTTGGTAAACAATTTGGTCTCACCCATTGTTGTTAATTAATTGCTTATTTAATCATTTTATCATGAATTGATTTCTTTTCATTATACCTATTAGAGGATGTTTTATTTTTTATTATTTTGCTTTTTTTGTGATCAAATTCCTTTTGTGGGGGGCGTTTAGCTGCCCAAGGATTTGTTTTCCACAATTTACTGTTGCTTTCGTTTTCTTCAATTTTGTTTCTGAGTGTTCATATTCTGAGTGCTGTTAAGAAAAAAAAATATTTACGTTTGTTTTCCTGAACCAAAAAAATAACTAATTCAAATTTATTCTAATGATTATCTAGAAGTATTATCGAATTACTGAGGTGACGAGGACTTATAAATTTTTCGTCCGTAGTTTTGAAACAATTTTAAACAAACGCGATGTTGTCTAGATCGCAATTTGATATTTGATGGCCAGCTCACTCATAAGATTTATCTACTCCGTATTTTAGAATTTTCGTAAAAGAAACTATTTAAAAAAATGTAGTTAGACCTCAGACCCTCGTTGTTAGACAATCTTCATTCTATGATAACTGATGGAATTAATGCTATAACTACAACATAACTATATAACATACATTAGAACTTCAAACTACAACAGTTTGAAGACCTATATGATTGCAGTTATGTTGAAATTTAAAAAGCTAAATTAAATCAGTAATTCTATCTGTAGTATAAGATAGCTACCGAAATAGTATCCCTATTCAAAAACTAACGAATACGTAATTGTTTTACAAGTGAAGTTGAAATTGTTTTACACTTCATAGCAAAAGTTAATTGGATAAAAAATAATTAATTGTCACAAGAGTATCTTAAATGAAAATAAAATAAAAATTACATACTATAAAGAAAAAATAGAAATAGTTAAATATTTATAAAGAAGCATAAATTACTTTTCAATGTTTCTTTGTCTTGTAATACTTTTATTTTTCTTCAGAATTTCAATTTTGTTTCCTCGTTTTGGATCAAAGGCCTCATTATAAATGCTAAATTTTCTAGTCTTCTGTACTTTGGTCTGTTCAGAAAGAATAATTTTCATGTCTGTCATTCCTTTTATACATTATATATGTCCTGTAAGTGATCTTCAATTTCATTAGCATAATTTATCTTGACTTGTTTTTTTTTAACTGCATCCTTATACGGGGACGATTCCAGTAACAGAAAAGAAGTTCCTTAAAGAAGTTAAATTTTGCTTTTTTTATTATTTTGGTTTGGTTTTTAAAGTCGTGACAACAATTCAAACAAATAATCTTCGTGTTTTTGTAAATTGTAGCACCTGTAAATACAAACAGTATCTGCAGGTTTTCCTTTAGCTGCCAATTCATTAAATACTTCTTTAAGTTGTGATATCCAAGCAACTATAATCCTAACACAGCAAGCACAGATGGCAGTGAATTAATTTAACGGATTAATATGCATTTTTAGGCAGAATCAACAGAATTCTTGGCTTCGTTTCTAATGCGTTCCTGAGGGAATTTCTGTCACCCGTTTCAATCCACATGGGAAAATTTTTAAATTGTTCAAATACCGTCTACAAAGACGGTAGGTCGTCTTTTGTCGTGAATATTTATATACCAGGTTCTTGGAAGATGGATTCACAGGTTCAAAAGTCATTAGATACGACAGTCACGCTGGAAAACACACAAACTACTTTTATGACCCTCATTTTTTTTAGAAAGATTTTCCTAGGAAAATTTAGTGAGAATAATAATCCATCGATGAGACTACATGCGGCAAATTCAATACCTGTTGAAATATTGAAATGTAATTTCGGAAAATAAATAAAAGACATTCTAAAATAATTTTATTAATTTTTTTAATTAATTAGTGTAATTAACAATTTAATTTACTAACAATTCATAGGAAAAATAATACAGAATGAGGGTATTATGATCAAATTTCTCTCTTAGAAATTCCACTTGGTTATTGAACGAAATATAGAAAAAAAAAACAGAAGTCCACTATGACCATAAAATTCTGATTTTTTATTTTTTATAAAGCACTATTGATTTAGAGCCAAGAATGTTGGTAAAAAACACTCTTGATGGTATAAAATAAAGTTTAGAAGAAAGTTACTCAGGTGTTTTGCCGAATAATGGAAAAAAATCCCTTGAGTCCATACAGTAAGAAAAGATGAAAAAAGTGTTTCACTGAGAGGCAATGGTCGATCCATTCGTGTTGAAAAGGGAAGATATGAAAAGTTATGAATAGAGAATATCTCTAAGGCAAGAAGATTCGCAAACATACTCTTTCTAAAATGAGAATCAGAGCGTGAAATCGTAGATTTTTTTCCTTCCATAAAAGATTTTTTTTAACAATGAAATGAATTTAATGTGATGTACAAAATAAAGGTTACAAATGAAAGAAAGCTCAACTAAAGTTTATTATTAGAATGTCAGACTCCTTTTGACAACTATAGTTTCCCGTGACTATTTATTTACAAAGTATGAAATGATGTATTTTTTTACCTGTATTTTCTCTTTGCATTATTGCTGTGCCTAAATTGTCAGTGTTTGGATAATTGGCTAATCAGTTAAACAGCTTACATTCCACAAAGTAAACGTCGATTTGGTTTCCAGATTGTTTATGATATTATATTTCATTATTTTATTGTTTACTTCATTCTTTCAGTATACTGTTCTAAAACATCTAAAATGGAGTTAAAATTACTTTTTAAAAGATCTTTTTTTATTTTTTTCTTGCTGAATTTTATTTTCAATTTAATAAAGGTTTCTAAAGCCAATTTAGAAAATAATGCAAAAAAAAATTGCGAAAAAGCAAATATTTTGCTTGAAAATAAAATAACAATAATTATTAATATGTAAAATATTGCGAGTGATGTAAACGACGAATACATCCTTTTCCCGTAGGCGCAAATGTCAAAAGAATTGAAAGAGAATTGAAGGATTCCGGGAGTAACTGCTTAAATTCTTTACAAGAACAAATTAGCAGTAGAAACTTACTTATAATTATCTCAAATTTAATATATATATAACTTACATACGTTTGCTTCTAGCCTCCCTCACATAATGTCATGGTTTCAATCATTAAAAAAAAATCAGGATCGACAAACATAATGGTATACTGAGTAATTAAATGTGAAAGATTTCTTTTTCTTCTGTTTTTCGTTCATTACTAATTCAATATCATTCATTTTGAATCATCAACGAACTTTATTCTTAGAAGCTGGAAAATATAGATTTAAAATAGGACCGTTAGATTTTGATGAGTTTCATTTTTGTGATGGAACGCTAAGAAAGAATTCCATCATAAAAACCGTCCTCAAGCTAAACTCTTCTTCTTCTAGTGAAAGAAGATTTCTTTAAAAAAAACGTGTTTGATGGATGAGAAAAAAGCGTAGGATTGGATATCGAATCTAATTCAGGAAGGAAACGATTGGAGCGCCTCTGGTGGAGTTCCCAGGAGTGACGAGCAACTAATCGGAATGAATGAAGAAGAGGAAATAGGAAATGGGACGAATAGGGAAAAAAGACTCATGTCATTTCCAGCTGATCGGTCGTTTGTTTGGAAAGCAAAGGGATAAGGCTACCTAACAAGTGTTCTTAAGATTCAGAATTTGATTTGTCGGAGGAAATAACGAGTCTGTAGTCAGCAGACTCTTAACAGAATAGGAAATCCTCAGGCAAAATCATACTCTATTATTTCATTCCTGCAGGAATTAACGTTATTATTCAAATCTAATCTGTCCATGGTTTTGAATCAGCGAAAGTCAAACTGGAAAAAATAACAAAATCGATTTAAAAATTAAACTTTACTTGGTTTTCGCAAGGATTTGCTTGCAGCAGGATTTTTACAAAATTAAACAGAAATAAAATAAAACTTATTTACTTAGATATTGGTAATCACATAATTACTATAAAACAATTAAATTATTAGAATTGCTTTTAGACAGGAATCCAAAATTATAAATGTTACTAAATGAATTATTTTTCAAAATAAACTAAAATGAAAATGTTATTATTGTTTTGTTTTGTTATTTTATAAAACGTGTCATGAAAATAATTTATGGTTTAATAGTTTTTAATCAAAAATTTTGCATATCTTCTTTCATTTTTTAGATATAAATACATGTATGTATAGATGTTGGTTTATTGAATAACTAGAAATTCAGTATAATTGTTATTTAAATAAAATTTTGCAAATTACAAGTAAACTAAGTATAATATTGAAAATTTTATTACAATAGTCAATTAGAAAAAGCAATTTTGTAAATTAAATTAAAGGGGCTTTTAATTTAACATGAACAAATTAAGCCAAACGCACAAAACTAAAAAACGTAAAATTATTTTAACACGCACGTCAATGTTATTTTATTAAGGATTGCCTATTACTTTTTCAGTCTTTATTCAGTTTCAACCTGCAATAACCAACTCTGGACAATAAACATGATCTGCTTCGAGACTCTATACATCCCTCACCGCCTGCAACAATTGACTGTACCGAAATTTGAATACTCTTTGGATCTCGCCTATTTCTGTATAAAAAGACTGAGCTTTGTATTTATTTTATTTTATTTTGTAAATGCATCTGATGAAGCCAGCCAGAGCGCTGGAGAAATCGATTATGTGAGCTTTTTTAATTTGTAATTATTGTTTTTTAGTCTTGTGCGTTTGGCTTAATTTGTTCATGTTAAAATAATTTTACGCACGTCAATGTTATTTTATTGGGGCTTTTAATTAATAAACATTAATTAAAAATGAAGACACACTTCATCATGAGGTACGTAATTATAGCAGTATTGTACAAAAGGTTGTTGTTGAGACAAAGGAAGATCATCTTGTCTTATAAAAATGATCAGAGATTTTTGATATACATTTTGATATAATACATTTCATAACAACATTTAGAAGAGAAAAATAGAAAAAAGCAAACATATAATACTTCTTTTTCCCTCATCTAACCTTCATTGTTCACTTAAGGGCTGACAGTTTCATTATAAAGTAGCTTAATACCTCTTTTTAAGATAGATTTATTGCAGTAAACTTGAAATTTTAACAATATTTTTTAAATATCTTTCAAGCAATTTCTTCAAATTCTTCATGTTGAAAAAAAAAAAAATATATTGTTTATTTGCAAGTAATATAAACTGTTAAAATTATTTAAGAAATATGAAACACTAAAAATGTTTCATGTTTTATTATTAACCAAGTTGAGAAACTTAGTTTTATTTTCATTAAATAAAAAAATATTTTTTTTTTCGTTTCCTGGATAGCGCCATCTGTAATAGTAAATTTTTTCTATTAGATTTACCAATAGTTAGTAATAAACTTAAGAGACGATATTTTGAGTTCATTGTATTATTGATCTTGGATAAACAGACTCATAGATTGCCAAAGTGGACGTATCAGTAAGATATGGTAATTTCGTTTTGCGAAAATTAAAACAAAATTAAATGAAGAGATTTTTTATTTTAATTTATTCCATCTTTAGCTGTATTTAAATATTCTGCCTTAATAAGTCACTTGATAAAAGAACGAAATGAATGATAATGTAAGGCTTTCTAAGGTATAATGTCGACTTCTAAAGCAATGTCTTAATCGAAAAATGAAATATTAGAAGCTAAATAATGATTAAATTTCATTTCGGTGGAAGATTTAGAAGGAAGGGATTATTTTCAATGTTGTATTTCCCCTACACAAACTAAAACAGCTGAATCATATTTACAAAAATTATAGTTATTACGCTCTAAACGACTTCTAATTGCCATAATAATCCTTGAATGTTAGGAGCTTACTTCCGGAAAATTACATGACAAATGACAATAGCCGCGTTTAAATGAAAAGACCAGTTGCCATGGCAATAAAGCCACTTGTATAACTTCATTCACATTGTTGCTCCAATCGCTTAGTCATTTATCAATGCTAACAGCAACAGGAAGTCAAAAGTAATGTCACAATTACAAATTAGATCTCATTCTACGATAATGGAATAAACTATGAAATCTGTTTTACACAGTCTTTCTGACGAGATCAAAAGTTATTTAAAATGTGAATTTGGAACTGAAATTTAGCTAAATGAAACTATCCGCCATAGCTTTCATTGACCGTAAACGCATATAAAGTTCGCCATATTGCGTTGCTTTTTTCTAAAACGTTGACGGAAAATAATTTGCCATAAAAAGGTAATGACGCATTAGTCTGATTTTACAACTCAAGATGTCGTCCGAAATAAATAGTATACACTTAATGAGACAATTGAGAAAAAAGAAAATTATGATAACTACCTACGTCCTTTACATCAGGAAAAAAGAAGGTGTGTTGTGTGTTATTTTACTTTTTCTTTTATGATATTAACATTGTACACACGTTAATTTTGATTTTATTAATAATATTTTAATTTAACAAATTCTTAATAAGCTAAGCGTGTTGCTAGCGTGGATTTGTTTTCACCCTCTTTTATTCTTTATTTAATATTTTGATATTTGTGAAATGAGGGGTCATTCTTTTAAATGTTTGTTCTTTTGATGTCTTGTTTCTTTCACTAAGCTGAATTATGCTGGGTCGGGACTGAGCTGAAGAAGGTGGTGAAACCTGAAACGGCGTCGTCCTCAGTTACCCAGCAAAATAATCTAAAATCAGCTCAGCTTAGTGAAATTTTGTTGTTAGTTATTGTGTGTTATTTTACTTTTTCTTTTATGATATTAACATTGTACACACGTTAATTTTGATTTTATTTTATACAAAACTAAATTAATAAAAAACATCGTGTCAAAGTTTTCTGGAAAGTAATGTGGCAGAAAATTACTACAAACTAATTAGCAATTGAAAGAAGATCATATCCAATGGAAAATAAAAGGATTACATATGTAATTGAAATCCTTTTATTCTATGGAAATTAATATGTAACATTGTTTTCCGTAAGACAGTCGTTATTCAGTAAATATCTCTAGTTCAAAACCATAAAATTTACGGTACAATTTCTGGAAAAGATAAATGAATGTTTCACATCGGCAGCTCTGCAGTAAAATTAGACTGGATAAACTGCGATTTTGGAGAAATTTATTGGAAAAGACTGAATTTTTTTATCAATTCAAATATTAATGTTTTCAGGTTTTTTTGTTTACTTTTTTTTCTGTTATATCCCATTTGGATAAGCTCTAAGTAACTGGTATCAATACCATGATTTCCCGAAGCACAAATAGCAGCAGATGTTTTAATTGAGTCAAAAGCCTTTCATAGACATAAATCTAATAGAGAGGCCATTTGATATTCATTGGTTCTCTGAAAGATTTCACTCAAAATATTAACATAACAAGGGTAGCAATCATAAGCGCAAAATTCCACTTGGCTCCTAAACAAAAACCCAGAATTGTTAGACAGAAACATGGTGTTCATTTAAGGGACAGGAAGGCAAATGTCATACAGCCCACATCACAATTGAAAGAGTCAGTTGAAAAAATTTTGGCAGTTTAATTGAAAGTCTTAACAAAGTAGTCTGTGGTCTTGTATCGTAAAGTTTGCACTAACTACAAACTGAAATCTGATAAAATTAAAGATCGACAGGGCTGTCATTAAGCATATCAATACTACTAGGCGTTCAGATAAGGATAATAATACTATTAAATTGACAAAGTAACTTTAACTTATCCACTTTAATGGTATTAGTTCAGAAATTGTTTTCTAATTTTTAGACTTGATTTTTGGGCATTTAAATTTCATTACAACTTTTTCTTTGTAGCATTTCTGGTTAGACTTATAAAAAAGCTTAAGTGGTCATAGCAATATAAATGCATAGAAAATTCAACAGAGATCTACAAACTATGTTGAGACAAAAATTAATATGGTTGAAGCTTTAAAACTGCCATCAAGTCTTTTATCTTTTCATAGGTTATAATTAAAAGTTTACTTTTTATATTGTTAATTAAATATTTTCGGCGCTGATATTTGATTATGCTACAAAAATATTTTAAGGATCGTTAGATAGTATTCCTGGAATGCAGTGCGATGATATGAATAAAGCTCTTCTGTGTGCCAAATAAAATGAATAAAAACTTAATACATAGGCATATTTTGCGGACAAACGGAAGCACAACAGAAGAATGGCTTCTGAAAAGACTTGGCAGCTGAAGAAGAAATGTGAAGAGAAATGTTATTTGCTCTGATGTTGTCTCAACTACGATAAGAAAGAGATGGGAAATGGCGAAGAGATTTTGAGAGACTTCAAACTTTTGAATGGAAGTTTATCTTTTATCATAAAGTAAGGTAAGTTTGAAGGACTGCAGGTCAGATTAGTAATTAAAGGATGAAAACGGCACAATTCTGTTGAATTGTGGAAGAAGATAAATGTTCCAAAACTTTTCAAAGTGGTAGAACTTCTTTAGTTCATCATTCCTTATTCAACAAAGCCTATCGATATTTATAATTCTCACTTTTTTTCTTTAAAACTATAAGTTAAAGCTTTTCATTATAACCTGCATTAATATAATTTCATATTCATTATTTTGTATAACATTTTGTCCGTAAGTCTTCTGAAGCCTTAATGAATGAAAGTGTTTTCAGTAATCCTAATCAAATTTTTGCGATCTATAGTGATTGCAGTTGTTCTTCGGGTTAAATAATATCAATAAAGATTTAGTCGATAAAAATTTACAAAAATTAATCATTAAAGTCGCTTTTTAGAACTTGTAAACACGAGCCTGTAAAATAGACAGTAAGAATTAATGCCATTAGAAGCTCTTTGTATCTATTTAACATACCAAAATTATAACATGTATTAAAATTTTAGTTCGGCAATATTCTAATTGGTGCATTTAATGAACCGTATCTCATAAGCGCTCAATTCTTTTACTTGTTAATTTGTGAATTGAGAGATGAGCAACGACATGAACAATATCTTTAATAACATCACACGATTCCTTGGAAGGCCAATATGGTAGATCACATTATATTCTCTAAAAAAATTCAACTTATTCCCTTATTCAACAAAACCTATCGATATTTATAATTCTCACTTTTTTTCTTTAAAACTATAAGTTAAAGCTTTTCATTACGACCTGCATTAATATAATTTCATATTCATTATTTTGTATAACATAAAGAAACTCTTAAATAATCATAATTTCGTTACTTTTTTTAATAAAAAAGAAATGAAATTATAAAATTAATAAAAGGTAATAAAAGATAATATTTGCAGGTAAGCTAGCATAAAGATTTAGGATGAATTCCTCCTTCTGCATAAGGAATGCTTATCCAATTGTCACTTTATGTTTAAGCCGTTATTTAAGTCATTTCACATTACTATCTCTGTAAGATAATTTTTTTGTAAGATAATTGTCCTCTATTTTGGAAATTCAATATTATGCATTCGTACCTTTTTCATCTTTGTTTCTCTTCTTTAAAGCATTAGCTGTTTATCATCTGAATATTTATTAGTAACTTATATTTTCATACATTTTATGACTGAACGTTCAATGCTTCAGCAATGTCTTTAATGCCAATTCAATTCTTTTTAGGAAGTTTTCTGTTCATCAGAACCTTGCACAGAAATGTAAATTCAAAGGAAGTCTCTTGCATCAGTTTGAACATCCGCAATTTAACATTTACTCTTTTTCTAAATAACTTAAAAATTAATGCCTATTTTTTTCTTTTTAATTTTAGGACATGATTACATTTTATATAATTGGTTATCAAATAAAAACAGATACTGCAAAGAAAACAACACATAAACTTGTGTTATACTGTCCTGTAGGAAAGCAGTTATTGTAGGAAAGCTTCTATTTAATTATTTTTAAAAAATAATGTTAATAGTAATAATTTACTCTCTCAAAACTGAAAATATTCAACAAGAAAGCTGTGACACCTTATAGACGGTTACGTTCAACAATAATGATTATCGTTAACAAATTAGTTGGAGTCTTCTTTTGTTTTAGACCTAGGTACTATTTCAATAAGTTTTCTAATCTTGTAACTCTCATGCTATGAAGTTGTGATAATGCAGAACTAATTCAATTAAGTTGAGTGCTGTATTCAATGACATGCGTTTTATTAGTCATAAAATAAGTCAAGTCTTCAATATCCTAACAAGGCTTTACCATGCCAACTATTTTCTAAGAGTTCGTTTATTCTCATTTTCAGCAAATTCAAGTAGCATATATCCTGTTTTATTTATTTCTCCTTATTCCAATTCTCGTTTTACAAATTGTTAGCCATTTCTTGCATTGAAATTTACCGAAATAATTATTAAAAGTAAGATACCTGAAGATAATATGGCCACCTTAATTTGAATATTTTTTGATATGATTATGGTATTCACTAAAAAAAAAAAATATGTAGACAAGAACTTTTTTGGCTCTTTAGGCATATGTAAAAAAAATATTTCAAGATTTTTTTTAAAACCCAAAGGTTCTGTTTTCCAATCTTTGAAAAAGCTTGCCCTGTGCAGGTAATATGCCCTTGTGAAGGTAATGTGCCAAATTCAAAAATATCTCTTTATTTTAGGAAAATATTTTTTGTTAATGATTAATAATTTTGAGTTGAAAGTAAATGTATCTTGACTTCATTAAAATTTTCACACAGATAATTACTAACTTTCCAGGGGCCTACAATAAAATTATTTCAAAGTTACAATTTAGATCATGTGTGTATCCACAGAGTTAGGAAAAAAAATCATTAAATGATCGAAGCTTATAGAATATAAAAAATATCAAGCATGGGTATTTGTGTAGCAAGTAAATACAGATTTATCGTCTTTTATGAGTCCAATACATTCCTCGTTTTCGTAATATGGTCTACTGTGGCCATTTTACCTGATTACAGCCCATCTCGAAAAATCTCTTAATTATCAGTTTAATTAAAGAAGCATTGGGTGCCTGGAACGAGCTTAGAATAACTACAGCAAGTGATATTTGAACAATAATCATCAATTGCATGCAAGGAAATAAAAGACAACAACAACAATAATATTATAATAACAATAATATTATAACAGATTCTCGATTCGTTGTCAAAACTCAAATGACGGGATTCCCTGGGCTGTGTGATTACATAATCCTGCAAACTGTAGTAGCCATGTACACTTTCTACTTAATAGTTTGATATTCTAGCGTTATCTTTTGTGTACCTTTTCAATTAATAACCGGTTGGCCCTTAATAAATATGACCAGCATTGGCCATATTTGCATCAACTACCTTAGTATAGATTTTTAGATATCTTTTTGTAGATCACGATGAAAATCATTTATTTCATCATTTGAATCATCGTGGTAAGATCTTGTAAAATTGTTAAGATACCGGTTTAACAAGTCTCATCATTTTATATGAGCCCCAATTTATCAATGATATTAATCATAAAAATGTTAACTATTCACCATCATTTAGTTACTGATCTCGCGGTTACGACGCTCATTCTGAGATGCTATTACAAAATCCTCATTTATCACAGGCTTTCAGGATGTTACGATGAATTAAAAATTTTCTGAATCGGATTTACATAGCAGCAAAATTTATTTAATATTTTAAAGTTCTATTAGTAGATAGAAGAACATGGGAAATCTATCGTCAGTGCTTTTCTGTGAAAAAAAAATATGTATATATTTTTTTCATATACTCGGCAATTTCTTTTCAAAATAAATAGTTCAGATCAATGTAAAAAAGGATAATAATATATTGTTGATGGACAATACATACACAGTCTTTTTGAGAGTTTTGCTGCTAAGTTTGGATGCAAAGATGAATAAGAAGCTTTCAGTTCACCTTTTGTTTTTAGAAAATTATGAAAAAAGTATTATACGAACGACAGGTATCTCCAATGGTTTTTATATACATATTACTTTGATATATATAAAAACTAAATTCTTAAAAACTATTGGTAAAATACAAATTATGCGTAATTATTTATTGGTTTCTTTTATGAAATTAAGGGATTTCGAGTAAAATGTTTGTCAGCTTTGAACAACTGTGCTTACCACAGCAGTTTAATCACCCTGTCATAAGTTGACTTTTGGAAGAGGAGTCCAATTGCGCCTTCGCCTCACGAAGCCGAGATCCATCGATTACTCACTGATTAAATTCCCTTCGGGCAGTCACGTGCCATTTGCCCCTATGCCTTCCTCCTTCCCGATGGGTGAGAAAAACCAAATAACTCAGTCCATGCACTAATTGCTGCTTCCTTTCCCTAATATTCTTTCGGGGAAGTTGTGCCTTGCATTTCAACTTGGAATTTATCATTTTCGTAGAAAAAGATAAAACAGTAACTAGAATCGAATACATATAACTCTACTAAAATTAGGGATTTCTGTGACAAATAGTTTTTATTTAAGCATTTCTCAAAGTCTTAGTCTTAATCGAACACTGTAGCCGTCATCTTCAATTTTCATCTTCCCAGAGTCATTATGCAAATTTGCTTAAGCTAATTATTATTTCAATCAATAACAACCAAGCTTCAGGAAAAATTCCTCTACGAAAGAACAGTTCATATTCTTCAACGAACGTTCAGTCAATAAAATTAGTAAAATTAAAAAAAAAAATCAGAATTATTTCTTAGTATAAAACTTTGCTGATATAACAAAATAAACAACAATAGCTTAGTAAAAGAAGAGTATCAAAAATTTAAAAGCAAAATTTCTCTCAAATGTTATTGACTCATACTTTTCAAATTATTAAATCATATGTAACTTCACTGTAGATTAACGCATTTGATTTTTTGAATAAGAATAAATGTTATCCCACATTATAAAATTGTCCATTAAATACGTTAAAGAGCTGAGCCATAGAATACATCAACATGTTGAAGTTTATAATTCTAGAAATTAAGCTTGCAGAACATTATAAATACACGAACGGTAAGCTTATGTCTTGTGTTTACTTGAAGAAAGCAGACAATGCTTTGAGTGCCACCTAAATTGGAGTTGCATTTGATGGTCTTTTTTTCTCCTGCGACCTAACTGGTTATTGGGGTCCTTTGTGCTACCCTAGTATTTTACCATGAAAAATCTATCGGAAATTGAGGTCGGACCTAAGTAGAAAGTTGGATAGTAAAAGATGGGGTAGACGAAGAAAAGAGTGGTTGGATGATAAGAAGAAGTGGTGTGGACTCAGGCCACTCGATCAAGCGGAAAGAACAAGACGGAATATGTTGTGGCGCTGCATGGCACCGAACTTCCGAATCTGAGAACGCAGTTGATGATGTTGAAGCAACTGGAGAGATTCTGGAGATTCCCCTATTCCTTCAACCTTAGGATTCCAAGGTATTCCCTACAACCTATCTTATCAAGCCTTCTCCAATTGTTGCGGAACAGAATTTGTGTAGTTCCCATTGTCGCCATCAGGTTCTTATGTGGCGCTATTTCAGAGATGTAATCCCTTTTCACCCCCTTGAGGGTGGTTAATCGGGTTCCAATGTAGCCTATATGTTTCGCAGAATAGTAGAGTATCTATGCAAAATTTGGTTCTAATCAGTCAAACAGTGTAAAATTGTGTAAAGAACATATAAACTTTGACTTTTAAATATTATAGAGTAAATTCATATTTTAATTGTAAATAAATTCTATAGTTGTCCGTATTTGTTTCGCAGTGCAGCATCGAATATTTTTTGCTGTTGGTTTCTGAAAATCTTCTAATGTAATAATATTCATTTTTCAATTACTGTGTTTATCCAAAAAAAGTTAGTCAATAAAAACAAAAAAGAATAAAAACTGTTCTATAATTACAATATAATTATAGTATCAACTTTGAACACCACGCCTTCAAAGGTTAAATAGGTTTTTGCGTTATCCTGAGGGACGGATGGAGACGTTATTCGATAATTATAACTTAAAACTGCATTGTAAAACTTTCTGTAATGACAATCTAATGAGTATTTTGGGATATTGCAAGTAGTAGACAAGCATTAATATCTCATGGTATCTATGTTTGCTATGAAAATAAGTCATGATGGGTTTTAAGTTTTTTAGATAATTATGTATATGTTGAAGAACATTCTATTTTCTTGTATAAGTACCCAAAGATAATGTGATTAATCTTGTATCTTTCAGAATATTTATTTATATATAAATCACTTTTTTCTGTTGTTTTATTTCTTGAATTCGTTTCAAACTCCGAAAATAAATTAATAAGTTTTTTTCAACTTTTGAGACATTACTGAATAAATTAAATTTGCTTAAAGTAAACATGAAAATAATATAGCTTATAAGCCTTTTCCCTGCCTAAATAGAACAGATCTTCTTGTTTGCAATAGTCATACAAAAAAAAAACAGTTATTTCTTCAAACCAGTGGTGATGGGAGGAAGTGGATGTGTTGACTTGGCTGCCGACAAGACGAGTTAGAAAAACGAGTGACGAGATTCTTGTTTCGAAGCAGCCATTGGAAAACTTCTAACATGGAACACAGATTAGGTTTCCATGTTTTTATTCCACCAGCAATTTATTGATTTGTTGCACGCATTGAAAAGAATTTCAATGTGAAAGTACGCAGTTAAATCAATGAAACCAAAGACTTTAGGACATTTTAACTTTGGCTCGTGTTTTCTGTTCAATTGGCTTGACACGAACCCCAGTTAAGAAGTCTGAAGTGGAATAGAAACTAAATCTCCGTAGAAACCAGCTTGGAATTGCTGCATTATTCTGCTAAAAATTAAAAGAATTCCATGTTTTTTCCCATAAACAAATTTCAACTAGTAATTGAAAATCGACAGACAGATCCATTAATTTTAATCAAACAAATAAAGTTATTTTCGATATAAAATTCCATTAATGTAATTTTAAAAAAGGAAAAAAAGTCTTTCTCTTTTGTCTTATTCTTTTCACTGCATTAGTCGTAAACTGTAACGACTTCTACTTCTGAGAATTTTCCAAGCAAGTTATTGTGACATCTGTTCAATAAGTAAAAGGTTCAAAACATAACAAAATAACATAAATATTAATATATTTAAACTAGGATTTCGCTACAAATCATTACAGCTTTTATAGCCTGTGCTTAATATTTTTTTTTCTTTTTCTTAGAATGCCATTGTAAAGTGTCTTTCTGATATGTATTCCTTAAATGTGTAAATCCTAATAAAACAATTTTGAAACCTTAATTTTAGTCATTTTTGACAAATCTTTGATGGTATCCCCTCTAATGCGAATTTACTCTGAAGCACTGATGTTTCAGATAAAACATTCTAAATTCACGGTCGCTTTTAACGCGATTCTTGTGAGGGCATCATCTAGCAGCAGTTAGTCTAAAACAATAAGAAAAAAAAATAATGAAGTCAATCTTTGTTTCGCCTGTGCTGGTCTAGACATGAATTCGACATCTAACTGACGGATCGTTCTTCTTTGATTTTAGAATTTTCAAAAAGCAGGAAGGACGAATGTCACAAAGATGAAAGTTTCATTATGTGCTTTTTTATGTCTTTTTATATTTAATTCTTAGTTAGTATATAAAATCATCAAATATCTACAAGACATATCACTGGTATTAGGCCTTTATTTGTGCCGACTTGTTGCATGTATATTGAACTGATTTATTTTCTCTTTTTATAGAGAAACGAAAATTAAAATGAAATTTATTACTCCATTATTAAATCAGAGGTTATCAGTTACGATGTCCTAAAGTTTCTTAAAAAAGCGTTTATATGTATTGTAAAACACTTCAATTAATTTCAGACTTTCAACTTAAGCACTGTTTTTTTGAATTAACTCGTGAGCTGTATGCAATCTTCTGCATTGCCCGAAGTGACTACAGGCTGACAGAATGGAAAAACTGTTCTCAGTTTAAAAGCCAAATTTATTGTAATTTATAAATATTCTTGGAACAGAGAAAAATATAAAATACATCTTTTAAAACTATTTCGAAACTCACCAAATAAAAATAAATATTGATTTTTTATAAATAATAAAAATATTCAACTAATAATATTCAACTTTATTGTTATTGTTGTTATTATTATGATTGCTTCCTTCATTTTATTAAAGGTTTTGAATAATATCCCGTTTAACTAAATTTTGGATGGCTTAATTATTTCACAGTTTTGCAATTTCCTGTTAGGTATTTTCAAGTTGTCTTGAATTGCAATTGTGCCTTTTGCATTTTTTTTATATCCTTTTTTGGAACTTAACGCTTTGGAATTTTCTATTACTTTGACTGTTTAGTGTCTCTGGTCAAATTACTGTAATGTATTAAGTTAAATTAAAGTGTTCCACTACAGATGTGGCCCTTGGGGTCGCGGGAGATAAGGCTTCCGGCGTTCCGGTGTTCCGTGAACAACGGGACTAAGTTGAGGTCAGCTGGTCTGCCCGACCGCCTTTAATTCCCAGGAGAGAAACCCAGTACCCATTCAACAGAGAGATGGGTAAACCCTAGGACCCGTTTGGAAGAGAATGAAGCGTGGAAAAATTCCCACCTTCTGCCGAGGCTGAGGATAAACCCGCCATGTCCCTTACCCACTCGACTACTGAGCCCACAACAGAAATATATGGTTAATAATTTTATCCGTTTCTAGTAGGCTGTACATACTAGTTGTAATACACTTGTATTCCATTAGTAGTCCACTTTGAAAGGCCATTCCCTGGTGAATTATTTTGTTTGAATAAGTCTACCATGCTTTATAAGTCCCAATAAAGAGAAGTATGAACTTACAAGATCTGCTAAAGTATCCCACTACAGGCCTAAGAGGCCCTTTGGGGTCGCGAGGTAAGGTTTCCAGCATTTCCTGACCAATGGGACTAAGTTGATGTCGAGTGGTCAGTCCGACACCCTCCGTCTTTAATCCCCGGGAGAGAAACCCGGTACTCATTCTACGGAGGGCTGGGTGGACCCTGGAACCCATCTGGAGGAGAATTCAGCGTGGAAATTTGGAGTGACTTTTTTCTTTATTATAACCTGACTCTTTGTATAATTGTTATTATTTAACGAACAGGATTCTAATTTAATATCGGCATAGGGATAATTATATCTTTTCATTTTCCCTGTGAATTTCATTTCATTATTTTAAAATTATTTTTTTGGTCTTCTGATCAAGATCAAAAGACTTATATTCCCGTTTTGTCTGGGGACAAGTATCATTTAAAATCTCATCAACAACAATGATAATAATCGCAACAATTGTGTCTTTCGCAACAATCACATTTATAATAATAAGGAACTTAAGGCAATATCAATTATATTTTCATAGACGTATCAGAAGACGTTGCGAAGCATTTTGATTGGTTTACTAATCGCTATCTCTACCTTGTTTTTTTTTAAATGATAACTCTCACGTAAAACAAAATTAGATAACAATAAATGATAATCTTGATTTTGTAATGAAAGTCAGCTTTAAACACGAGTATTAACTGTTCTATACTTCTATTCTTATATTAGATCTATCCGAAGAATCCTTTTCAAAAAATAATATAAAATTTTCCTCCGAACAAAGTGATAATTTCTTCCAATAATTAGGATAAATATATGAACTAATTAAAACTAATGGAATAAAAAGTTTTTCAAGAATTGAACTGAATATTGCTGAAACTTTTTCCACCAGATCCAATGATATTCTTGAATCCAGAGCTATTATATCTAATATCGAAATAAAGAAAAAAAACTTATTTACCATTTTCAGAGTAGGAATATGGTACCAAATAAATATTCCGATGAAATGTTGTCCTGTCTGAATTTCTGCAACGACTGATCACTGTGTCATTTTCAAATCCGCATTTGTTTGTATCCTTACTCTTGTAGGATATTGAAATGAGTCAAACAACGCAACAAATTTTATGTTTATAATCTTCTAATTTTAATTAAATCCAACTTATTGTTATTACAAGAAATCCAGACCTGGAAATCATACAAATGTGCAGCAAAAGGATAATTGTAAATTATTATCTTTAGTTTTGTCTCAATAATTAATTTGCACATGTAAATATTGTACTTTAATTTTAATTTATTAATAATTTTCGTTTCTCCAACCTTTTACGGTTCTACATTTTTATTATTTATCATGTTTGTTATGTATCGGATTTTTATGATTTTCTGACTCACTCCAAGTCCAAAAGTAAGATACGGAAACCTATGAATCAAGGTAAAAAAATGTGTGTAAAGAAAACCAACAGAGTTAGAGTGAAAAAGGCAATAATAAATTCTGTTTTAATAAATACTTGACTTTGAATAAACATGAAATAATTTCTAAAACTTTAAAGATAGAATGTTTGGCGAATAGAAATATTATAAAACAACAGGATCTTCTAATCACATTTAAAGCTATTTTTTACAAAATAGTTTAATTTATGCAGAATATAATTCCTGCAATTTTACTCTGTTGTTTGTGTTCATCAAATATTCTCTTCAAAAATAAGCAGACTTTTCGTTTGTATTTTTTTCTTGATTTTAAAAAAAACAAAGAAAAAATACAAAACAAAACAAAGAAAAAACACAAAACAAAAACGCAAAGTTTTAAGGAAAGTAGTCTTCAAGCTCTTTCAAGAACTTCTCGCTTTATCTTATTAAGTACTTTAGTATCAAAACTAATATTTAAATGTTGCGAAATAATTTAAATTAATTTTTACTTAAAATTGAAAGAAAGTAAGTTGGATTATTATCATCCATACTATAAATAACTGGTGTAATAATAGCCACTAAAAGTGACAACGTAACATTAAAGTCTGGAACCCCTTTAATAACGTCTCCAAGATGAGTTTCTAGAAGCGACCGATCTGTGGCGCCCCAAGATAACGCGTCGTCGCTTTAACAACCTGTGGCTGCTGGCAAGGACCTGTTGAGTCGATGCAACAGGCAGAGGGTGCTGCAGTCGCCGATCGATGCACTGGTAAATAGAAGAAGTGAATGAAGGATGATTTTTAAAAAGGAAAACGGAAAGAAAAAAAAAAGAAAAGAAAAAGAATTTCGCTCTCGGTAACCCTCTTCATCCACGAGATTAGAGAGACTCCAGTTTGAAGAAAACATAACAAGGTCAAGCTCAAGGTCACCAATGAATCTGAAATGAAATGTCCATCTGTGTGCTGGAAGGATTTCAAAATCAGATATTGGAAAGGATAGGAACTACTTTTTGATGAAAATTTCGGTTTAGGTAACTTGGATAATCTAGTAATAAGTAGTTTGACCCCTATTAAAAATATATGGAAATTTTATTTTAATAAAGTTTTAATAAAATACAGATTAGTTTTATAAGATTCACAGAAATTAAAGCAAAAAAAATTACAGGCTTAAATATATCTTCAAGTGAATCTTTTCCATCTTTATAAAAGTAAGAAAAAATCCATTTCCCTTCTCATAGATTAGGAGAGAATGACCAAAAGGAGGTAATGAAATATAACTTATTTTAAACAGTTACAATTCATTCAAACTATTATTTATTAAAACATCAAAGAAAAACTACAAAAACACGATAACTAAACAACAAAAATTTCTCTGAGCTGATTTTAGATTTTTTGCTGGGTACCGTAGAGGCGCCATTTCGGGTTTCAACACCCTCTTCAGCCCGCTCCCGCCGTCTCCGGTACCCAGCAAAAAATCTAAAATCAGTTCAGTGAAATTTTTGTTGTTTAGTTATCGTGTGTTTTCTAAAGTTTTTCTTTGATGTTTTAACAATGTACGCACGTTAATTTCATTATTATTTATTAATTTCAAGATTATTATTGTTAAAAAGGAAACTTAGTTAATTGTTTAGTTTAAAAATTTTATTTCTATAGTGATGATAAAACAGATTGAGATTAAGAACTCGTTTCCTGTCGTAATAAAGATATTGTTATTTCGTCGACTTCCTCATTTAAATATCTGGCAGTTGTTATTGACAATTTTATACTAAGTTGAGTTTCTGTGGTAAAAAGGTGATACCGTAAAATTCGAAAAAAGTTCCACAATTTTTCAGACAATTTCAGTTAAGCTGTGGTTTTGAATTCTTCTACTATACAGTATATTTACAGTTTTTTTTTTTTTTTATCTAATAATCTGCTTTCCAAAGGGCAGAAGAGTTAACACTTACTTAACTTATTTATACAAGAAGCGCCCGTTATAACGCAATTCCTTAAGCGCCAATTTGATATAAGTGTTCTTACGTTATTATAACTTATCAATTTCTCAAGTAGCTGTATAGCTCTTCTAAAGGGACAGTTAATATTACAAATATTAATAATGTGAACAATATAAATAAAAGTGTATACATTTTAACGGATATGTCTTTCTGTTATCACGTCCAGGCACCTTGAAACATCTTTGCTCTTCAATTGGAACTTAAAAAGAGGGGTAATTAAAGGACATGTATGTTGGACGTGCAAAACTCCTCACTGCTTACGACGTAAAAATTCATCATTTGTCTTAAGCTTACATTTTCGTATTATTTTCGTGGAATCAATTTTCTTATTATTTTAAGAGTGTCCATACTATCTGTAAAATTAATAAATTCATCATCTTAACTGATACCTTAATTTTTAATATCTAATATAGAATGTGTTGACTTATTTTTTGAATATTAGCTTTATTTTGACCGATGTATTGTGCGTTTATTTCACTACTTTTTATTGATTATATGCCCATGTAACTTCCAATAGTAACAATGAAATATCGTGAGATACCTACAGCAATTCGCTTATGGTCGACTTTTCCAAATAATATTAGTATTTAATTGGATTAGATTCAATTGGACTGTATCCAGGAGTAGCTTCCGACAACTTTGAGAAACTGACCTTTACTGACTCCATAAAGAAGTGGAAAATCTGAGAGTGACGAACAAATAACTGTAAATAGAGTATTGTAAAATCTCTTAATCGCAATAATGAGGTCTATTGATACTGTCTTACAATCTGTTTGTGTACGTGTGTATCATCATCGTGAACAATCAATACACTATCCGCATCTTCCAGATCTCTTCTAAATACCTACTTCACTTTCTTGTCCCAATAAGTCGTAAAGTAGGTTTGCACTGATGGACTTACCTTTTAGGAAGAAGTCTTGTCCTAGTCATCCATTTTGACAGAAAAACTTATCTGTTTTATCGAAGCTTATTAGAGATATGGACTTTCGATGTCGTGATATTAAGTACCGGCATCAATTTGTAGACTTTTCAGGCGCTGGGCTTTCCAAAAAGGACATCAACGAAATAAATGTCATCATCTGTTTTAGTATATATTTCATCACTCAGCTCATCATATCAGATTGCCATTCACTGAATTATGAACGTGTTTCCTGCTCAAACGAGTGTTCACTGAACAGAGCAACAACTTCACGAGGAATTTAGTTGGACTTTTGCCTGAGGAAAACGAATCACGCTTGTCAGTCAGCTGTCATTTGGACTTCACAGACCTAATGCATTCTGATTTCTAAAACATACATTATTAGTTCAATGGTTGAAAAGCTTTCTCAAGCCAAGCCTTTTTGCATCTTATTTAGAAAATTTAATAAAAAATATTAATTTAAAAAAAAAATATAAAGTATTAATTTTACAATAAAATAATCCCGTCATTTATAAAATGACAAAGTCTCTCATCCCACAGCAGAGTAAGATTACTTTAATCTTTTAAGCCGTATTCAAAGTAAAGCTCTGTTTGACAAAATAATAATGGGATCATGGGGAGCTGAATGTTCCATTTGCTATCGACATCCACTACAACTATATCAACAGCGGTTCAATTTCGACGTATAATAATTCATGCAGTCAAGAAATACGATTTATATGTAACTAAAAATTTGTGAATTCGTAAACAGGGAAAATCTGTTTGTTTCAATTTCAAGGTTATAAGAACTAATGGTACTAAACTATTATCTCTATATATTATTTTTCAAAGGTGTTTTTTTGTCGGTTCGCCATATCTCTCTTAATACTTCATCAAAATCAATGATTGAGACATCATTTTGAAGATTACGTTCGCCGCTAATGACGAAAAATAAACAAATTGTTTAAAATTAATGTTTTCGTTAAAAAACTATTTTAAGAACCTTTTTGTAAAAGTGCAGAAGACGCCATCTATTGACAATCTTTTAACTAACAGTTTATTATTTCTCAAAGGTGTTTTTTTTGTCGGTATGCCATATGATAATGTTTCTATTTGACAAAGCCAATATCTGCTTTTTTAATGTTTTACTCTTCAAAATCAAATATCTTTTAATAATAAATAATTGCATTTACTTATTTCCACATTTCCTTTCGGTGACCGATCAAGATACCATGCGAATGATTTGCACGGGTCAACTAGTTTAGTAGTATTTATAAAGTGTCATTAACGTACAGCACTTAATTTCATTGAATGTTGTTTCTCAAATTTAGGAAATTTTAGAATTTTGTAATTAATCAGTTCTGATTACAACTTTTCTATATTCAACGTTATAAAGAAAACTAACAATAAAACGCACAAAATTAAGAGTTCACTGATCTGTTTTTGGAAATTGTGGTACTGGAAACCCAAGATGGACCATTTCTGGTTTCCTGACCTTCGTCAGTTGTGTCTGTCCAGTATCTTAACATCTCAGTGAACTCAAGAAACATAAATAGAACAAAAGTAAACATCAAAACGGCCCTCCAAGTAAAAAAACATCAAAACCTAAATAAAGAATAAAAAGGGCCAATGAATTAATCCCCGCTAAGACCCGCTTAGCATAAAAGAGATTAATTACAAAACAAGAAATATATCACAATTTCCAAAAACAGATCAGTGAACTCTTAGTTTTGTGCGTTTTATTGTTATTTTTCTTTATTATGATGTTGTACGCACGTTAATTTTATGTATTATATATTCAACGTTATAGCAATTTCAAATCTTTCAGTTTATGACGTAATTTCTTAAAAACTTTTTGTAGAGGGAAAATTCTTAAATCGAAATACCTGTTCTCATTAATTATAAAGAAAAAAGTTATAATTTAACAAAAATTATCATTCAATCACTCAAAAAAAAGAGACAAAGAAATACTGTATATTTTTCTCATTGATTTTGAAACTGACATTTTTTTTTACTGTCGATTACTGTCAATTATTGTGTAAGACAAGATTTTTGCGATTTATTACTATTAAGTTTTAATATAACTTTGATATTTTCTTGAGGATTATAAAATCCTGAAGCTCTCAACTGAATGTACAAAAAAGTTTAGATATACAAACAATAAAAATATATTTTATGCAGCGAAAATATGAGTCTCATGGAATCCCAATGCAGCTAAGTTAAAATGAGCAACAATATTATATCATTTTTTTCTGAAAATTGAAGATGTGTAATCAAGATAAAATTGCAAACTCAAATTTTCATTTCATTGACCCGGATGAAATGCTGAATATCACATGAAAGCGGTTTCCCCTTAAATCCCCCCCCCCCCCAGCAAAAACAAAATGAAAATTCATAAAGCATCATTATGTAAAAGAGATGAGAGAAAAGAAATATAATTATAATTCTAGTTATTTTAGATAATTGCTTCGATGTTGCTTAAGAAGTGTTTTGAAATGTTGAATTCTTTCCAAATACTTTTTTGTACTTTCTATTAGTGAATCATGTTTAGATTCACAATTAAAGAAAACACTTGAAGCAAAAAGAGTCAAAGTCTTGGAAATTATGCATAAATCCTCGGGCTCCACTAATCTAATAGTTCCATTAATCTGTTGTAGCTCATACTATAGATGCAACAGATGGGATTTTTTTTTAACTTCTCTTCGACGAATTTGAAAAAAAAATGATGTAATACCAGAAAATGAAAAATGTTTTGCTTTGTTTAATTGGTTTAAAAGCGATTCAAATAGATCTTCTAAATATATTTGCATTCAAATCATGGAATACTCCATCTCAAGATAATGTCGAAATGTTGCTAAATCCCGTTGTATTATGCGCCTGCGAAAAGAGGCCCAGAAAAATAGTTACAAGACTCCTAAGTAGATGTAAGATTAGACTGGTGTGGTAAAGGTTAGAGACTCTGAGTAGATAGGGTTCAGTAACTGCTATCGGCACAATGTAAGCAATTCAACGAATTGTAGAGAAGATTTAAATGGAATAACTCTTTCATGAAAACAAAAACAAAAACAAAAAACTTTTTCAAATTAAAGCTAAAAATCCACTACAAAAGTAATATAAGCAATTAATTTCCAGCTTGTCTTAATAAATGATTATTTCTTTTTTAAATATTTCTATTCTTCACTTTCGTTTTAACATTTGCTTACATTTGCATCATTTCCTGAAAGCTGCAAACAAGAACTTTGTAACCAAGTTTAAATGATTTTTGTTAATTAGGCTAAAATTACAGTGTTTTTGTAAAATAAGAATAGATAAATTTTCAGAAAGCATTGCCAACTGCAAAAGTGTTAGAACATAATATATAACACAATAGTTATGAAGCCTTGTGAGTGATGAGCACTAATAGACTAATAAACGTTCTTGTAAAGAAATCCCAGAAATATTAATTTAGAATATTTATGAAAGCCAGCTTCACGGCAAGCAATATTAATATCTTCATAACTTTCTCAATATGTTAATACCTTAGAGGGTCCTACGGACATCTTCAACTTTATAGTCAACGGACAATTAAAATTTTACATTTACAAAAGAAATTAAGGAATTGTGATTCCATTTTTAGTGTGATCGTTATCGTACGGATAATATCTATTAGACCGATATTTCCAAACTTTACAATCAGAATGAGGTAGATTTTCCATCATAGCTCTATATGTAGAATGATGTAAAACTTGTCAACCTAAAGGCTTCTAGCTATTACCAATTTATAAGAGAATATGTTTTAACGTGTGTTTTCTAACAATATTTAATTCATATGTACGATTTACACACTAATTCCATTAA
>JAFIDM010009631.1:183857000-183878693 GCA_023159025.1 Thereuonema tuberculata
TTAATGGAATTAGTGTGTAAATCGTACATATGAATTACAATTTATAAGAGGAAATTTTACTGTTATATTTTGTATCGTTAAAAGAAATTTCCAATGTAGAAGACGATTATCATTACGAATAGTATCATGATGTTATTTTTAATTCAAAAATATAGATTAGGAGATATTCACTCTAGAAAAAAAAGAAAGTAGAAGAGTAGAGTTTCCAGTTTTCTTGGACTAGATTTGATTGGGAATTTCATACAAAACAAAAATATTCAAAGAAGTAATTTTAAACTTTTTTTAAAATGTTGTATTTATCACTTTCTACAATTTAAAACAAATCGGTTTCGAAGCATATGCATATATAATTTCAATTCATTTTTCCTAACAATACTAATGTAAATTGCTTTACTTCATTGCACTTCATGTAGAGTTTACTCACATTAATGATCAGTTTTATCATCCAATAATATTTTATTATATATCGTTTATCATCCAATTCAAAGACAAGAGTACAAAATTGAGCATGTGAGGTTTCAAGAAAACATGTTTAGTGATTCAAAAATTATTAAAGGTAACGTTGAGAAACGATATACTTCATGGGCCATTTTGATTTTGCTGCTTTTCCTAACAGTAAGATCTAATACAAATTATCTGTTATTCTACAAAGCAAATAAAAAGTTAGTGTGAAGGATAATTTACCGTTTGTGTTTTTAAAAATATGAAAAATGAATTAGGCTATTACGTTTACTAGAAGTCGAAATTCTGTGATGGACTTTTCTGATGTGGTTGGTCTATTTTTTTCTCAGAAATGTTGCTGTACTCAAAGCATTACGACTTCAATTTCGTTCATTGGAACCTTTTGAAGCCAGACACGATGATCTTAAGGTACGTATGTTTCTGAATGTAGAGGTAGAAAGAGACAGTGAAAAGTTTCGTGGGCAGCTAAATCGTCAGATTTTAGCTGCACGTTTAGAATAAAAAAGATGCATCGTAGTGGTAAATCAGAAAAAAACTAATGATTCAGAGTATAAAGAAAAATATAACAAAACTTCATGAAAATGCAACAAAACAACTATATTTAATAGAATGACATTGCATTTTTTCATGGAACTTTGTCATTTCGAAGTTTAGCTGTAAAATTAATATATTTTTAACTTATTTTAAAGGATTTATTATTTAAATAATCAATAAAATTAAGAATATAGAAAGATTTTCTAAAAAAAAATCGTTACGAAGATGTTAATACAAACAAATTTTGTTACCAAAATGATAAGTAACAAAAGGCAAGAAACAAAAGAACAGCACCTGAATCAATTGGAAATTGCCTTTCCGATTCAATTATTAGGAGAGGAGTTGGGTACGGCCGTTTCGTCCTTCTACGGACTCGTCAGCCCAACCCTGCCTCTCCCGATAAAAGACTCGGAAAGGCAAGATCCTTATGCTGAGAGCCACCGCCAAACTGGAAGTGACCCCCCAACCAAAGAAAAACAAGAAAAATAAATTGTTGTGCCTGTCAGCAACAACCAAATCCTTTTCCTACGACTCGTAGGGATGAAAGGATTTTAATAAAAGAGCAGAAGGCTCAAAGAAAGTTATTTTAAGAAAATAAGGCAGAAAAGAAGCCAAAAATTTAACGTGCTATGCAAAGAACAGCCTTTTCTGCCATATTTTGGATCTTGCCTTTCCGAGTCTTTTATCGGGATCATAAGTCTTTTTATCCGAGTCTTTTTATCGGGTCTTTTTATCATAAAAAAGTTCATGTAAGTTTTAAAATTATACTTTAAATGTAGTGACTATGACTGCAGAGGTTGTCTTTCGATTTACGAAAACTTTTAAATGTTATCAAGAGTTTTTATTTTTTATTTTTCGTTTTCAATATAATTTTATTTACGTGTTAAACCATTTACATTAACGAGCTTGCAGATTAAAGGCACAAATTGAAAATGAACGTAATAGATACCTGATAGCATTGTGTTCATTTGTTTAGGTTTTATAATAAGTATTTTGCAAGCTTGATATGATTGTGTAAAACTATCACCAAACATCATAATATGCGCCTAATATAAATTAATTATGCAGTAAGCCCCATTTCTTTCTAGGGCAAGTAGACTGTTCTTTTATGTTCTACGTTTATCCTTTTTAATTGTAACTAATACAAACTATGTGCTTACTACAGAACATCGTATTATAGAAGTTTTATCATCAGCTAGAAACTATGAATGACGAGATAATTTACTAATGACTATCTCCCTTAACTAACAAAGGAAAAATAAAATCATAGTTAAAAAAAGGCAATTGTGTTTTATGATAACTGATAAAGAGAGTGATCCTTAACTAATTTTGCTTTCTCTGTTTCTACGATAAAAATGCAACAATAAAGGTATCCAGTATTAGTTTACTACTAGAATTTCATTAAAAAAATGAAATAGAAATCATTTTCAGTTACAAAATAATAATAAGTTTGCGTTCATTTAATGTTTTATTTATTTTTCGATTTTATTTTGGGTGTTTTTAATTTGAAGCATTCGGAATCGACAATCCAATTCACAAATATCACGGAGAGTAGCAACTAGAATGACTTCTGCAGTTTCCCAAGGAACCAAATGGAATTTCGATTGGTTTGGGTCGAGCCTTATTGAAACCTGATCACAAATAAACTGTGGAAAATGACCTCATGAAATCTATTACATTTGTACACGTATTAAATTTAAAAGTGTTTTATTTAATATATGTTTTATAATCATTAGTTTTAGTTTAAGAACAAGTTTTACTATTTCTTTAAACATATATTAACGTATTAAGTGACTTACTATAACCCTTTTAATATCATGTTCAAATATAAATAAATGTGAGATTTTTCCTCCTCCTCAATTTCATTTGCCATCATTTCACTAATATATTTGTTATTAGTTTATAGATATAATAATATTCGATTTCGAATATAATACGTATATTCATTTAACTCAGTAATGTTTTATCATTATAAAATTCAAAACAAACAGTATTTATAATATTTACTACTATAATGTTTTAGAATATTTTTAATAAGTCTAATCTTTAATTATTGTAATTAATGTCTAATTTTAAATAATTTACTGTGTTTGTAAATTTGTTTAGTTCTTAATACTTGTAATAAATTGTTCTTTCATTAGCCATCATTTCACTACTGTATCTGTAAAGATATTATGATATTCGAATTCGAATACAATATTCTCGTTTAACTCAGTAATTTTTTTGCAGTTTTTCCTTCAATTTACTAGTAAAAATGATAATTTAATATTCTTGAAATATTTTACACACAGACATAGATAATTAATGTATATATATACATATATATAAATATATATATATATATCCATACATCCATATATATATGGATGATATTACAAAGGAATTTTTCATTTTTAATTTAATTTAATCTATCTTCAAGTTATTACCCTACATTCCGTATTGCTTTGGCTTTCAGCTTTGGACTACAGAAATAATATTTAAAGCAGCAAATTTATGATTTCTTTTGTATGACTTTTATGAAAGATAAAGAACGTTAGGGAGGATTGGCCACGGTGTACTAACTTCTGAGCCTCAATCTAATTTTGATGACATTTCTAAAATTCAGGTCGTAATGTTTCAAATTCATGGTTGTATTCCATTCTAAATACCATCAAGAATCTTAAAGTAGAGAAAAAAATAGCTTCCCTATATACCAATAAACTATTTACATAAACTAATTTCATTAGTGTTGGTATTTAGTTATACAGACAGTTCTCGGCTGACGATGGCTCGACTTCCGACTTTAAGATGGTACGAGAGTGATACGTATTCAGTAGACACAGTACTTTGAATTTTATATTTTGATCTTTTCCAGGGCTAGTGAAAGGAGGTAAGATACTCTCTCATAATGCTGGGCAGCGGCAGTGAACCGCTACGCTAGGCTAAGCTATGATGTTCGATCCTATAGATTTTTATGGGAATGTAACCCCATCGTAAGTCGAGGGGCATCTGTTTACGTATATCAGTATCTTGAGGAGAAACTAATGTAACAACTGTAGAAAGATATAATCAGTTTAAGTAAATTTTAAAATTAGTTTCTTGATGATGGCTCATTTCCATTTTTCAATTTAAATCTAATTTATTTACAATCTAAAGAAATTGAATTTTTTGAAATTCTCGCTATATAATAATATATTATTTTAAAAAAATTGAAAAATTCCTAAAATCGTAACTTCCTAATCTTTAAATTCCTTCGTACTGAATTATGATTCTTTTCAAAATAACGGCTTTAAGATAACAGTTGTTGTTGTAACTTCCATTTCTTTTCGCCGTTCGGGCACAGCCGAGTTGCCAAAAAGCACTGACCTGGCATGCGGTCCCGGAGTTCGAATCGTGATATGGACTTGGATATTTTTTTTCTATTCGGTGTATGTTCCTCTTCTTTTAAAAATTAATAAGATTTCTATAAAAAAGAGAGCAGTGCTGGTAGGTTCTACCCAGAACTTTCAAAAAATACGAACTTTTTCCTCTCAGAAAGCGAATATTTGTTTATAATTGATTTATTTTAGTTTGAATAAATTTTTATCATTTAGACATTTTTTTTTTATTTACCAAATGACCTTTCAATATCTTTTAAACAAACTAAAACACAATAAATTGTGAAGAAAAAGATTAAAAATAAAGTCCAAAAATTATAAATATTTAACACTTCTATAGTTGCGAAAATTGATACTTTTAGACTTTTAAAAGATAAAATTAAATTTAAGATTACTATCATAATTCTCCAGACATTTGGAAACGTTTAGAGTTTTGTATTATAATAATTATTGATTAATATACATGTTTCATATTAAAAGCAATTCTTAAAATAAACGGCAATTAAATGTAGTATCGAAAATTTAATAAATTTACTGTAAAGGACTTATTTAATATAACCTGTCTTTAGCTGAATAAAAATTAAAAAATGTTGAATAATAAATAAATAAAATAAAAGGCAATAAGAAAAATTTAATTTACTTAAGTTTCATTAAGTAACCAGAACATCAGAAGTTGTTTAAATACAAAGTATTTTTGTTTCCAAGGAATTTCTGTTATTAAGAGCGTGGTCATACGATTATAACCTAAAACTAGAAATATCAAAGACTTCGATAATAATTAGTTAATATGGTAGTTAAAGCTGTTTTTTATAAGAGAAGTCGATTAGATGATTGTTTAAGTCATCAATTAGCTGAAAATAAAATTTTAAAATTGGGAATGACGAAATACAGATTTTTAATCTTTTTTATTGGATCATATTAATTAACTAATTAACAACATCCTTCACTAGCTTTCTTCTCCAAAGTAAAAGTTTTTTTTTTTTTTTTTCAATTTTAAATGACAGTTTTTACATTAGTTTTAGAACAATTAAAATGGTAAATATTTAATATTTCATGAAAGTATGAAATATCAAACTTGAAATATTAAACTCTTGCTATATTTTTTGACATATTTCTTAACTAATCTTACTGTTAAAGATCTGATTGTTTTTTTCTCTTTCAATTTTTGTTAGGATTCCAGACATTCACTTTGATTTTATTATTTTTTAATTATTTTTATGAACTAAATTTCAAGGATAAAAACATTCCACCATTCCTTAAAGTAATTTAATAACAAAAACAAGAATCTTTCTGAATAATGATTAGCTTTCCTGTACAACATGGTATGTAAACAGAAGTTAAAAAACACCGCCTTTAGGTGAGCTTCCCCGTCTTACAATGAACTCTATTCTGTTTTTTTGAATAAATTAACTAAAGTTAAAAACCTGTCAAACGAAAACTTTTTTATATGCATCAAGTAATTAATTATGAATGCCTAACAGAATCAAAGCAATTAACATTATTCTTATTATTTATCTGGATAGGAATAAAGCACAGGAATAAAACAAAGAAATTTATGAATTGATTTGTTGATTAATGATTCACATCTTTTATATCATTTTACATCATTTACTAACCTTAGATCATTGTCAAAAATAACTGCACTAAAGTGACTAAAGATAAAAGTCCTTCTAAAGAAAAGCTCATATTAGAGGTTCTAAAATTTAGTAGCGTTTAATTTAAATTATAAAAATTACGTTTTTTAAAAAAACGTAAAAATTTACGTTTATAATGAAATTCAAATTAGCAAACAAAATACGCCTATTGTCAAAATATGTATAAGAAAATAAACGTTCTGTAGCATTCATTCCTTATATTTTTGCGTTTTTTGTTTTTTTTTTTGCTTTTTTGGTTCACTCATACTTCAACTTAAAATCCAATTCATAGACAACTCCTTAATAAGTGGATGACTCTTGAGGGTGATATTGTGACACCCTTTCATTAAGTTTAGTTTCCATTAGTCATCTGATGAGTGGTGTTAGAGCCAAAGGCATGTTTTAATTACGTTGTGTTTGTAGTTGCGGCTGAATTACTTAAACTTCTGTAAACTATATTTGCAATGTTGTTGAAGAAGTTAGCAAACATTCCTTGTGAAGAAACGTACCATCGATTGAACATTATTTATCAAGCAGACGTCCCTTCAGGGACTTGAAAGATGCAAATCGTTTGATGCGAGTGTATCAGACTGTAGAATACTTCACAGATGTGCGAAATGAACATCCATATAAGAATGAAACGTTTCACAGAGGTTTGCTATCTTCTTGGTAGACAAAGTGAAGAGATACGGATTCCAAAGGTCATTTTGAGTCGAAAATGTTCTACGACATTTTGTTGTTCGGGCCGTAGTTTTAGAGTACGGGAAATGAATGCTTTGGGAATGGTCCCTAATCAAAGAGAGCTCAGTTCACATTAAGAAGTGTAAGTAAATAAGGCATTTTCTTTAATTATCATACCTGTTTTCAGTCATGGCATTTGTTATTCGGGTTGCTTTTTGTAATAAACCTTTACCTTATTTACTTTCACAGAGAACTGAGCTGTCTTTGATTAGGGACCTTTCCCAAAGCAGTCATTTCCTAACTCTAAAACTACGGCCCATACAGCAAAATATCATAGAACATTTTCGACTCAAAATGATCTTTGGAACCCGTATCTCTTCATTTTGTTTACCATTTCCGAAACACCCTTTATATAAATAATATACTATTTTCAATTTGTAGGCTAGTTTACAACCTATAGGATGTTGAAAGTTCTTTTACAATCGTTGACGAAACTGATATTTTATTAACATTAAAATATATTCTAGAGCAGTAAAGAATAGAATTAATACAGTATAACAAATGTATGCTTTGGAATGTCAAATAGTATATGAGCCTTAGTGATTTCTCATTCATTCATTTTATGGTGTAGGCATTTTTCCGGAGGCAAGATAGCACAGGACAGCTCTTGTCTCAAGTTGTTTAAATGTTATCTATACTCGTGTTAAACATCAATTATGTTTTATCAATACAAACTATACGACTGAAAATGATAAATAGGTAACAAACTACATTTACCAGAGATCCAGAGACAGAGAACTTCTGTAAAATCAATTAAATGGATTACAAAGATTTTTCTTAAATCATACATACGGGTTTGAGTATGATTAGAAAACTACGTATCATAAAATGAAAGTTAAGACCAACTGTATCTGAATCCTGTTTAATGCTTTTGAAGATTTTATTTTAAATTAAAAAAAAAAAGGAAGTCAAGTTTTTTTTTTTTAAAAAAAGCATTTTTCATTGATGCCACTTTCATGTTCCCAAATTCGTTTGAATAAGTTGAAGTTTTGAGTTAATTTATATTTGAGAATCGCTAAAAACAGATTCTCATATATTCTAAAACTTATGATTTTTCTTTGTAAAGTAAAAATAAAGAATTGCAGAGAAAACGTGAATTTGAAGGAAAAAAAAATTTGAAAAAGTGCATCAGATGAATTTGCTATTTGGTTGGAAGAATCCAATACATTAACTAATCAAAGTTTTTTTTTTTTAGAAAGTCGCTCTGTTTTGTTGGCAATCGGATTCCTTTTGATAGAAATCACATCTAGAAAGAAAGTAAAAACAAATACTCGAAACCTTTGACTTTTCTTATAGCAAGTAAACAACAGAAATGAATGTATTTCGAATCGATTTCTTGGACATCTGTGGTCACTTCTAGTGCTTTATTGCTGGAAAATCCATTTACAGAAACTCATTCCACGTCGAAAGTAACGTTTTTTTCAATATCTACTTTTTTATTTTAAATCGCCTTTTCTGATAAAAGTATTTGATTACATTGCTTATACAATAAACCAACTTGCTTTTGAAAACTTAAATAAGAAAATTTTACAGAAAGTGAGTCCATAAAAGTAAAAGAAAATGAAAACGATGCATTCTTTTCCAAGCTCAACAACTCCATGATCAAAATTTAAAAACAAAGCTTCTAAAAAAATTTAAAAAAAAATAATTTTTAATAACAATAAGAAGCTTTCAATTTTCAGATGCTCTAAAGTTCTGTTCATTTTTGTTTAAATTATACTCTCTTCAATCCACAAAATAAAAAGGTTGAAAGTCAGTTTTCAGGAAATTAAGAAATTGGAAGACAGAATTTTCAGAAAATATTTTAGGGGACAACATAATTCTTCTTGATTTCCATTTATAAATTTTTACCTTCATCGTAATTGATTCATGCCATTTTCATCAAGCTCGGATATCTTAATATATGCCAATAGAATAACGACTAGAATTTTTTTTTTTTGCAATCTGGAATGCATTACATAAATAATGTATTAAATAAGTATTAAATAAGGCTTCGTTGTTTGTCATCATCCGCTTTATACTTCTCAGCTTCATGGACCATTCTTTCAATCTCTTCTTTGCTCAATCGGCCCTTGTCGTTGGTAATCGTGATCTTGTTTTCTTTACCAGTGCTCTTGTCGACAGCAGACACGTTCAAAATGCCGTTGGTATCAATATCAAAGGTAACTTCAATTTGGGGCACTCCACGAGGTGCAGGAGGGATTCCTGTTAATTACCAACGACAAGGCCGATTGAGCAAAGAAGAAATCGAAAGAATGGTCCCTGAAGCTGAGAAGTATTAAATAAGTATTAAATAAGTAATTAAAAATCTGAAGACGTACTGTATGTTTGATGGGATACTATCGATCATATTAGATCCAACAACATGATTACGAGTGAGTTATGATGTCTTCTGATTATGACTGTAAAAAGTTATAGCAGTAAAAAGCTATAGTTATGATTTAAAAGTTATGGATTTTGGCATACATTGAAGCTTAATTTGACCACAAATATATTTTAAAATAGACTAAATCGAATAAAGTAAAAAAATTGTTAAAGTATTATTCAACAGAAATTAAAACTTTTCTGGGTATTAAAAGTTTTTAAGAAAACAAAGACTCAAAGACAAAATGGCAATGGGAGAAATTACATTGATGGTCATCGCTGCTGATACCAGAATTGAATATCTATTTACGATGGTTGAACTTAGATAAAAAGTGAAATGTAGACTGAACGAAATACCAGAATAGAAAATATTTTTTGAGAATGTAAATGGAGATCGGCAGAAGGAAGAAAACACGCTATTTTAAGAATTTGCAATTTTTTTTCGTTGTCTTCTACTCCAGGCCGAATATCGAACAACACCAATCGAATGTGCCATTGAAACCATTCCGTTCCGAATGAAATGCGATTGTATCGACAATGACCTGAACATGCTGGAAATGAGTTCGCCTGGGCCAAAAAAGTGACAATTACTTCCTGTACCAATTTCCAGATTTATTATTTTACTGTATTTTATAGTTAATTTGTAACAAAAAAGAGAGAAAAAGAGAGAGAAGGAGAGAGGGAGATTTACAAATGTCAACTGATTTAAGAAAGATCTACAAACTAGAACTATGTTTCGAAACAGAAGTTAGAACAATTTCAAAATGATCACGAAAATTATTCTTTATTTTCTTATTTAGCAGTATTTCTGCCTTTGACCAGCGCTTTTTAGGATTCCTTCGATAAACAGTTTTCCCTTCGCATTAAAAAAAAAACATCGATGTGCGATACTTTGTGTTTTAAAACCAAACATGAAATAAAAATATCCAAAGTAGTGCAGAAGGACTTGAAACTTAAAAAGTACGAGAAACATCGGATTAGCTAATTTTATTTCATAAATTAAGAAAAAAACCACACCTGGCCAGTAAATTGCTTTAGCACATTGAGCGAACATCAAGGGGAATCCTGAACAGCTGTTTCATCCTTATTAGGAATCATCAGCAGAATTTACCCTTGATATTTGGCTCATAAGGGGAATTCATTCTCGCTCCCGGAAAAAGCCGCCAAGATCAAAAATAATCAAATAAAAAATATTCCTGTGAAATCCACATTATTAATCCCTTGTCCTTTCACTTAAAGGCAATAAGGAATTTAATTACAACAAGAAAAACATCGTAAGTGCAATGAAAAGCATATGAAAAGAACAACTGTCCAGTTGTGACTTTTTTCTTTATGAATTATTATGGACGTTAAATCTTGCTTTTCATTGAACTTACGATGTTTCTTAATTGTAATTAAATTCCTTAGTGACTTTCGGTGAAAGGACAAGGGATTAATACTATGGATTTCACAGGATTATTTTTTTTATTTGATTGTTTTTGATCTCGGCGGCCCTTCCCGGGAGCAATAATGGTTTCCTCTTAACATTCGCGTAATCTGAGCCAAACATCAAGGATATATTCTGCTGATGATTCCTAAGGATGAAACAGCTGTTCAGGATTTCCGTTGATGTTGGCTCAATGTGCGAAGGCATATTTACTGTCCAGTTGTGATTCTTATGTAATTTATGAATTTTGCTTTTAATTTTATTTCAATGTTGAGAAATAAGTATATATGCGCAGAAGTACTTTTGTGTTTACACAGTATAACATATCCATCTGCTTCACATCTTAGAGAGTTCATTTTACTGTGCTGCTCCTTCATCCTTAATTTTTGTTCCTTAAGTTTTGCATGAAATTTATTTAATAATTGGTATCCTCAAATATTTTTTTGTAAATATGAATTCAAATTACACTTGACTTGATACAAGAATCACTCAATCTACTAATAAGCAAATTCCGTTGCAATTTAAGGCCGTTCTTAAAACGACGACCTAAATTAAAAATTCTATTTGTAAGAAGACGTAGAAACGATTTATTTTTTTAAAAATTTTTTTAGAATTATTTTTTTTACTAACTTGTAAGATTAATAACGAATACTGACTAAAAATAAACACTTCTGCGAAACTGCTATTGGGATCTTAATTTAACGACGAATAGCATCGCCGAATCCCAAATCTAATAATTACGAAGCCTCTTTCGACAATCCATGTGTTTGTCGCCAAGTGCGCACTCAACGAGTTAACCATTGAAATGATTGGGTGCAAGAGAATGATTGTATTTATACAATTCTATATTTATGTAGTTATGGAGATGGTTCTAACCCTTTCCCGTTGCGAAAAATTTCAATAGTCTGAATGTTTTTTTGGTTAGATTCCCCTAAATAATATTCATAACTTTAATTCTTCTCCATTCACAATTCCGAGACACGCAAGTTTAATCTAGATTAGTAGGAATTTATTTAAAAGTAGATGTCAGATTGGAATATACCCGTGGTTAAGTCATCAAGTGAAATCTCGAAACATGCCATCAAGGGAAATCAATTTTGGGTCAGTTTCTGTTAAGTCAGTCAGATCCTGTGTAAATTGTACACAAATTACCAAGAGGAGTTTATTTTTTAAACAAACGTTGCAAAGTTTACATTATTAGTGTCATAATACCTCCTGAACAGCACTACATTCAGTTCAGAGAAGTGTTTCTTAAAAGCTTATGTTTCTGGAATCAAAAAAGTAATGCAGATATAGAATATCAATGTTCCAAAAGGTACCCTCATATTGGATTGAAAACACAATGAAGAATTTGCAACGAAAAGTCAATTGTGCATTACTAAAAATGTGACTTATACTAAGATCTCCAAACTTGCTGAAATACGAATGCCTGCAGGATTTTCTGCAGAAGAGAAAATATTTCTGATTTTGAACAGAAGATAGAGTTGCAATTAACGAAAGATAAAGAGGTAACTGAAAGACAAATGTGAAGAAAATGGTATAGTTTAAAATTTTAAGGCATGTGGAATGGTTCAAAATGATTAAGGAGTTGGTTTCGATATATTTCTTTTATTATTTTATCTGTTAATACTATCGTTCATCGATGAATATATAACAAAAAAACATACTATAGTATCTAGTGCTTCCAATATGGCTACAAACTAAAAATAAACAAAATGTTATTCTGAATTTCAGATATGCATTTCTGTTTTGCTTTTCCTTATATGTGTATAATAAATACAGACTTACAAATTGTTTCAACTTTATCATATAACTAATTTTGGTTTAATTTTTCCTAAGGACAGAATTTGGTTCATATTTCATATCCTCTACATTTATTATGATATTATAAATGTGAATATTTTGAAGAGTCACTAGGTCATCATTCTACATTGTCTTCTAAAGTGTGATATAAACCCGCTTTGTTATAGACTGTCCCACTAAAGTTCTTCTCTCTTCATTAGCCGTATCTGATCGTCTTGGTGGATATCTTAGCATTTGTTGTCAATTATAAGCTTGATTTGGACGATTAACAAAAACACTTTTTTATTAGCAATTACGTGTCATATATATACTGTATATCTTGCGAAATCAAGTGGTGAAAAGTAATCATTATTTTAGGTGTCTAACAATCGTAAACTATCTACAAAGGAATTGGTTAAGAAATTGTTGTTTACCATGGAAAACTAACAATATGACTTTCCCGCTCATCAATCTACCAATATTAATATCAGTTCAGTATATGAACAACTGAGAATTAATAGAAGATTATTAAAAAAAACGAGTTCAAATGGTTCCGCAAGAAAATTGTTACCAGTTATTCATTGGATCTTTTTTAATGAGTTTTCTGGTAATATCTTTATATCTGCTATCAGTAATACTACAGTGTCTTTACAAGATATTGGATCTTATTATATTATATTACATTATATTATATTATATTATATTATATTATATTATAAATACATGAATAGGAAACGAATCAAAAGTCTATGTAATAAATTGCTAATAAAAATATAATTAGGAAACATTGTGTATTAAATAAGTGTAAATAAAAATTATTATTTTTATTTAGAAAAGTCGCAGGAAGTCTATTGATTCAATAACAATGAATTCAACATAGATGCTGTCTATTTGAAGTTCCACATATATAACAAATAACATCAAAGTTAAAATATGCTATTTTGTTAGATATAATATTAATTTGCAATATGAATTTCCGAAGATATTTCATATAATAACTATAATTTTGATAACATAATTATGGTTTGCAGTAAAACATATAGGGAAACCCAATAACATAAGTTGACCAATAAAATAAAGGAGAACAGCAAATACTAATATCTTACTTTTAATTTCTTATTTCTAGTAAGTAGTGATAATAATTTGGATCAATAATAACAATACAAAAATACGCTTTAATAATATAAGTTTTATTTAATAAACTTGAATTTGAACTTTAATGCAACAATACAACAGCATTTTTCTACTAATGTTCAAATTCGAAGTTATCAAACAAACATTTATTGTTAAAAAGTATTGTTTATTGTTGATATAACTGATATAAGTTTCCATTTCTACTAAAAACACCACTTTATGAACTTACAATAAGCACTTTTTCAAAATCCAGTCATAAAAAGGCCCTAGTCTATCTAAGTCCATAAGCATAAAAGAAATTGATTGAAACAAATAAAACCCAGCGGACGGGGAGGCAGAGGAGGGGGTAATGAGACGGCGGCGATCAAAGCCAAGTGGGTTCTGATGTAACATGCTTTCGTGGATTGCAAGACATTTTCCATTGGTCGCCAAGGAATGGCACCGGTCCGTTTTAGGAACTTGTCAACCTGACGCTCCAGGGCCGATCGATTGGCGCGAATATTTCTCTCGTCAAATGGACGACTTCATTACAGACACGGGTGGGTGGACTTAGTTGCCGAGTCCATTCTCATCATCTCCGTCACAACCAAGTGAAAGAGACTTACCCCTAATGAAGTAGTCAAAGCTGTTTTCAACAATTTCAATAGCAATCATTGCAAACAAAGAGAATGCTTCAACATAGAAATCGCTTTATTTTAAAATGCCTGAATTGAATGTAGTTTGTCTGCTTAAGAAATTGCTTCTTCAAAGCACGCAAAGTTTCGAATGGATTTGAATGAAAAGAGTAAAAGCATTGCCCTTCACAAGAGAAAACATGATATTTAAATAAGTCATGCTATTTATATGCTAACATTGGAAACATTGTCAAGAAGTACTTTCCAAAGTTAAAATACTCGATACAAGCATAGTAACTAATTTATTTCCACCATTTTTATCAATTACACAAAATGCTGGGTCAAAAAGATCAGACAAATATCATGATTAATAAAAGAAAATAGATTTAAGCTTTTAAAATTAAGTTAAGTTTGCAATGACTTGGATCAATTAAAATAGATAAAAGAATAACCTTTTCCTGGGCAATAAACAGTAGTTAAAATATTCTGTGTAAAAAAACTTCGCCAAATATTTGCCAAATAATCCTCTCACGTTCTTTTGCGTGAGATATGTATCATATAAATCTGAGGGAAAATAAAATGAACTCGATTAAAAAACATAAGTATAATAAGAAAAGTAAGCTACAAGTTTCTGTATTAACCACAAAAGAAAAAAACAACTGTAACAGTTATAAGTGAGTTATTCTAAAGCAAGTAAGACGTGAGATACATTGGCTACCTAACAAATCATTTTATAGTCTTCCATTTCTATTTTATTATATATATTTTTTATTTTATAGTGTCTTGGGTACACCCTAATTAGGCCTATTGTACAACCTTAGAATAAACAAATGGCATCGGCAGCTGGAAGGAGAGAAACAGAAGAAGAAACATACAAACACAGGAAAGAAAGAAACATTCATGCTAGCCTCGAGATTCGAATCCAGACTCTGGCACATCAGCCAAGTTAGTAGGCTGCAGTTTAGACCATTGGTTTGTGCCTGAACGGCGTCTTAAATGTGAATATTATCATTTAAGAGAAGACCTTCAATTTCAGGAAAACATTTCAAGAAGTAAATGGCATTAAAATATTTTGAATTTAATTAGGTTTACGTCTTAAGAGCTGAAAAAGAAGAAGAGTTGATCAACAAAATCCACCAATAAACAAAATGATATTTTTCGTAAAAAAAAAAAAGTAATCTTTCAAAAAAATGTTAAAAGTGAGATTTCCCGTTTCAGGCAAATGTGACAGCAGTTCAGTACAAAATAAGTAGAATTGTGCATCCCTAATCCGGAATTCCGAAATCCGTAATCGAACTTTTCAATAGGTTGTGCTTGCCTATGTGCTCAACGCAGATGTGGGCAATCATTCACCTTGCGCTGAGGGATACAATAGAAAGGTAAACTGATGCTAATTCCTTGGTCATAAAGCCGAGGAATTTCTTTGGGTTTTTCTATCAACCTGAAATCTAAGGTATTCATTTTTGTCTTTAGACAAATCTTTAACTTTTTATGTTCCTAAATAAGCAAGCATTGGCCCATAATCACGTGATTCCATTTCTGTCTAATTGGATTTTCGAAATGTAATTTGATTTGGATAGGTAATAAACAGAAGTCATAAACTACATAATACACTGCTGTGGTTGGCTAAAGATAACTGCATTCACTCTCATCAAGGAACGGTTCAGAAGAGACTTAAGGCAATTCACACTATACATCAATATATGTCTTCTTTATCCATGGAAGATTCAGATCTTGATCCATCAACCTCTTTTGATGTTCTAAGATGATAAATAAATACATTTATAATCTTTGTTTGCTTTATTTATAATCATGTTTTTTTTATGTTAAATTAAAAATAACATAAAAGTAAATAAAAAAATAACATCGAACGTAATTACTTTTCACTTCTCTGCAACACACATTCCAAAATCCGGAAAAATCCAAAATCCGAAATAGTCTCCCTCCCAAGCATTCCGTATTAGGGATGCTCAACTCTAGTTCCTGAAAAAAAATTATAGCAAAAAAATGTTTTTCCTCGAAGTTTCCATTTATTCAAAATGTCTTTTCTATTTCATCTAGTGAAAATGATTCCATTTGTGTTTTGTAATATAATATCTGTCGTAATAAAAAGTAAAATTTTTCCATTTTTCCATTTTTTAATATTTTTCTTGAGGATTTTTTGCCTCCTTCTCTCAGCAATTTCTAGAAACGGACATATATAGAAAAGTTTTCAAAAGTTAAACAATAGTTAGATTGTTTCTTATCCTAAATATGCAGACAAGTTTCAAGAAGATATGTTCACTGGCTCAAATGTTATGAGCAGCACACACACAGATGGACTGACTGATTTTATGAGATCGCTTTTCGAGAAAAAAAGTTACCAAAATGTGCTAACTCGTGAAAATTACAAAATGAAACCTTAAAACTGTAAACTCAACAGCTGTCGGGCCGGATTGCTAATTTCTTACTTATTCAAATAAATAATAAAATAACGTTTTATTTATATTTTTTTTTGGGAGGGAGTAAATACAAATGTGTAGTTCAATGGTTTTATCTACCATACGAAGTAGCTGTCAATTGATCATACATAACAAAATCCAAAAAATTAGTAGGACTTACAAACTCCTTTCAATGACTAATTTTCTTTTTTCTGTAAGTGAGATAATTCCTTGCCTCTCTGTTTCTTTTATACTTTTCAAGCCGATGAACTCGTGAAACCTTTTTGTCGTTATTCAGCTACAGAATAAATTAAAACTTGTCAGAAAACGAAAAATTAGCTTTTTTTTCTTCAATTTTATTTCTTAATTAAGAAGTTTGATGTTACAGTCCTGTTAAGGCACCAGTGATATAGATGCTGAGGAACAGATAAGCGTCATGTCTAGTTACGCGTGATACACGTAAGATCTATTTCGTACTAACAAGAAATTATCTCATTATTATCTGAATTGTAATATAGTTAACGACTAAAAAGGCATGTGAACCTTATCGATAGTTGGAAATCTACAATAGGCTTATATGTAAATAATTGGTCTACATTAAGTAATCAAAAGTATTCACTTTATCTAAATTTTCTTAATGCTTTTTTTTTTTTATTTTTTTTTTTCATCTATATCAGCAGCGAACTCGAAAGGAAGTTCACAAACCATCATCTTTTGACCCATCCCCCGATTGCAAGTAATCTGTACAAGTTCAGGAACTCTCAAGTGAATTTGTCCAGCTACTTTGGTAACATTCATATCTCTTAGACCTGGTTTCTTAATGTCGATTAGATATTTCATGATAGATGGTGTCATTTTGAACTTTTGCTCTGACTGCTGTGCATCATATCTTCGAACTCCCTCTGTTGCAAAGACTCTTAAGAAGGACGATGACTTGCTATCTTCGATACGAGTAACTAGATTAGCCTTCTTGGAAGGAACACGTAGGTAATGAAGTGGTGTGATCTGATGGTTACCCCTATTTTTTATAAGCGTTATTGATTTGCATATTGCAAGGACTGGTGTGGTCGCAGATCAATTTCGATGAGATGCTAAAAATTCGCAGGTCATGCTTCAATAGCAGCAGTTGTTTACTTTTCCGGATCTTGTGTTAATTAACTTTTGTAAAGTTCCGTACTCCAAAAATTTGTAAGTTTCTGTGAAATGTGATTCTCAAATGTCTTAATATTTATAATACATCTTTTATTTCGATATAAACAACAATCCACTCCTTGAGATTATTTATTAGCTAGATCTTGGCTAGATAATTTTTTCATTACTTTATCGAAGATCATCATTTCTATAATTTATATTTTCTGAAAACTTTCTTTTCATTGAGATCACAGTTGTCTCCTTATTGACAAATAAATACAACTAATGTTCAACTAATAAGAAAAAAAACCTTAGTTTTTCTGGGGGTTTTTTATGTTTCAGAATTAAACAAAGCAAAACACAGAAATACACTCACTTCCAAAAGTTAAGCAAGGAGAGGAAAAATGTTAATTTCCGTAAGAGATCTGAATTAAAGAAGCTGAAATTTACTGCAAAGGTAGAAGGAAGTATGCAAATTATATAGGTAACAGCCAATCACGGTTTCGCGTCGAGAAATACGCAAAGCAGGCAGTCGTATAAGAAACCGGTATTGTGAAGGGTTACAGGAGTTGCATGTAAGTCCTGATGAAAGGTGTTTAGAACGTTCGTACGATTTGTTTTCAAGCTAGACGTGTTTCTATGGCTTCCAGAAGACGAATGGAAGATTCTGAGCGCTGGCGGGCTGTCGGACGCATTGAAGCAGGACAGTCTATAACAGATGTTGCTCGTTTCTTCGGTGTTCATCATTCCGTCATTTCACGATGATGGAAACAATTCCTAACCAGCCAAACAGTTGTCCGAAGACCTGTAGTCGGTCGTCCAAGGGTTACTACCCCCGCGGAAGATCGATATATTGCTGTTGTAGCCAATAGGAATCAAAGATCGACCTCCACACGTGTGACATCTATGGTTATAGCGGCCATTGGTAAGACGATATCTGCCACTACTGTTCGCCGAAGTCAACACATGAATGGTCTGTACGCCCGGGTACCACGAGTTTGTGTTCCTTTATCCGTCCAATCCAGAAGGGCACGATTACAGTGGTTCCGCCAGCATATGAATTGGATTATGTCTGATTGGGGCAACGTTATGTTCACAAATGAGTCCAGATTTGCCGTACAACGCGATGATAAGCGTGTAAGGGTCTGGAGGGAGTAAGGCTCACGCAATCGGCCCCAGAACATCACCGAACATCACGCATTCCGCGGTGGAAGCATCATTGTCTGGGCAGGGATTTCATCGGGATATCGCACCGACCTGCATATCTACAGGCGAGGTTCTGTGACGGCTGTACGGTATCGGGATGAAGTCCTAGACCCCATTGTGAAACTGTATGCTGCAGCAGTTGGTCCTTCTTTCGTTTTAATGGAGGATAATGCGGGTTCCGATTGAGCTGCCATCGTTGACGACTTTCTGGAGAGTGATGGGATTGAGCGTATGGAGTGGCCAATTTAATCGCCGGACCTTAATCCAATTGAAAATCTTTGGGATGCCCTCGGCCGTGCTGTATGTCGACGTTTCCACCTCCAGCCACTCTCAGAGCTTTAGAAACTGCCCTACAGGAGGAATGGCGATTACTGGACTCTGCCGTGGTTGATCACCTCGTAACAAGCATGATCACACGCTGTAAACTTTGTATGCAGATGAGAGGTGCTCACATACCCTATTAATGTCGTTTTTTATTGTTTGTTTTGAATTTAAACATCATTTTGTTAATAAATCTGACGTCATCTTATAATTTATGAAAATTCAATATTTTGTTTATCTCTGTATGTAATTCTTTGTTTTGTTTCATGAATAAACATAGAGCTACTTACTTGCAGCATTTCATGTCAATCGAAGCAGTACTTGTCCATTTTTTCGCATTTTACCGCTCCATCCTTAACTTTTTGAAGTGAGTGTAGTAGTCCGAGGAAAGCACCGTTCAAATCACATTTGCCAGTAGACAAGCTCATTATTGAATTTTTATATCGAACAAATGATCAAACTTTCATTCATTTCTTCTATTATGACAAAAGTTCCTCAAAGAAACAAACATCTTGGCCAATACGATGAAATTTATTTACTCTCAATTGACGAAATTTCTTTACTGATCTAATAATGGGTCCAATGTTGATACTTGTCTACGTTGAAGATGCCAGAATTCTCGGCGGCAGACAAGAATTTTTTTCTCTTTCAACGGACTCTTGGGACTTTCCCATTCGCTCTTTAAATAGGGAATAAGTTCTTTACCATTGTTAAAGGCAGGGAACATCTGGTTAACCTCCGAATCTCAACTTAGCCAAGAACGGTTGGGAATCTTTATTCCCTCGCCCCCACGATCTGTCGTTGACGATTCACGACTTTCTTTAACTTCAATATTATATTCAGCAAAACGAAATAAATAAAATATGAAATTGAAGCTGTATTAATTGTAGGGTACTACTTTTGAACGATCTACCCCGAAGAAAGTGTTCTATCTCTATGAAACTTCGCATACGCAATGAGTACATAAAGATAAAGAAATTATTACATTTTCTTTGCAAAAGGACTTTTTATTACAGATTAGGGGCACCATAACGGTCACCTGTTAATACATCGTAAATTCTCCTCTAGCCGCTGTACAAACCGATATGAGATGGATGTGAAATTAAATAATAGTCTAACGTTGTCGTGCGACAGATTCTTTTAGATATTATTTAATTGTTGTGCTAGTTCTATCGTATTCCGTGATGGCTGCAACTGTCTTCCCAGCATATTACAGAATGCTACATTGGAGAGAAGTCCTGGCTGCCGAGGGTATGAACTCCAAGGAGGCATTGTTGAAAGAGTCTCACGATATAAGGTCTGGCATTAAAATGCTGGAAAATATCCCCTAGAAGTAATGACTGAAAGGATAAGCCACTATAATTGACTGAAGAACATTATCATCGTACAGGCGTGCTTAAGTACCTCGTAGGAGAGATCGGTTATCCTAGGAGTTGGCTCAGATTGTAATCCCAGGTGTGATGGCTCGACCACTGCAGTCGGATTGGAGTGATGATGGACGCCAAGGGGAGCGGGATTCGTCGCTGAACACAATATGGCTCTAATTCGATACCCATTCAGGATTCCCGGGATCAACTAGTTAATGAAAAACTCACAAAAAATATCAAAGTCAAAAATTTTAAGATAACGGCCCTGATAAAAGAATGTGACATACATCAGGAGCTGAACAATTATTGAAAATAGCAGAATGAATAATTTTTAAGAAGGTCTTTTAATCACATTCTGACACAAACCAGCAATGAAAAAAAAAGTTGAACTTATTCGAAAAAACAATACGTGTGGAGGAAGTAAAAGCTCAGGAAGATTCCTGTGGACAGAATATATAAAGAAAGAGGATGGATAATGTTCGAATACAGTCAAAGGGGAAAAGTTTTACTGCCGTGAAGAGACAATAAAATATTTTTTTTAGCAGATATTGATAACATCAAAGAAAGAATGCCGGGCCAGAATAGGGAAGAAAGTCGGGCCAGGAAACAAACTGTATCTTACATCAAAACTTAAGAAACTTAGGAAGATCTAATACAATAATCTTAATTTTATTTTCGAGTTGGAATTTTTTTGATATTCTACTTTCTTCTGCTATTCCTGAAGCAATCGGCAATTTAATTACTACCTGTAAATAGCATCAATGCTTTTCTACGAGATATTATCTACAAGAATCACTTAGAAACCTACTAATAAGTAGGCTTATTCCGCAATGTAAAAGAGAATAATATGTAAGCTCATAATTTACGGTATTACTACGTAACTTTAAAAGATCTCATCGCAAGAATTTTACATTGTGATTAAATTATGGAAACTATATTTGTTAAAATGATGCTTATTTTGTAAATTTATTCTTCAATAATTGTAACTACTGATCATATTACTAGTATTGGTTAATCAAAGCTATATAACGCTCAAAACATATCTTCAGTGATGTACAGAGAAAAATAACTAAGAAAATCTCAGGAGGAACTCAAAATAACTTTTCAGAATTTTATGCATGTTTCCAAATGTTGTATATCAAGAAAACGACTTCAAAAATCAGAATATTTTAATTACAAAAATTCATGTTAAAAGGTCGCA
>JAFIDM010009631.1:183879815-183921986 GCA_023159025.1 Thereuonema tuberculata
AATTATTAAATTAATTATTTAATAACTAATAATAATTAAGCCAAAACATCAGACTAGATTTCAAAACTTGGATATATTAAAATATATAAAATAAAACCGATTTCGATTCTTGAAAAAAGACCTTCGATAGGATCGAAACCGGTTATATTTTATGTACTTTAATATATGCAATTTTTGAAATCTAGTCTAGTGTGCTGGCTTAATTATTTAGTTATTAATTACGACATTGACACACGCTAAATATTTCTTGATATTCGTTAAAGGCAATTAAAACTTTTCTAATCGATGGAATTCCAATTTCAGGTTTCTATAAAATATATAAAACTAGCCTGCTATCGTCGCTTCGCTCCGGAAGTCATGCATATGGATCATCCTATAAATCGCCTTGTAGAAGTATCAAGTAACTCCTAAGTTAATCGTGGTCCGCATCTCCAAACAATCTCCTTAAATGCACTCATTGTCAATCAAATTTAGTGCGATTTAAAATTGTGCTCATCGACAGGTTTAAGAATTGTTTCATTCATATCTGGGAGGCCTATCTCCCCGGAAGTTCCCGAGGCCTATCTTCCCCGTGTCATAGACGACTACCTGCATGCAAAATTTCATTAAGATCCATTCCGCCGTTGAGGCCTGATTGAATGACAGACAAACAAACAAACTTACAGATATTCCCTTTATATAAAATATAAAGTATGTATTAAGAATCAGTCAGCAATAGTTAAAAAAAAATGTGTAGTTTAGCAATTGAAATAACTACATTTTATTTACAAAGAAAAGTCATATTTTATATAAATTATTCATTGTTCAAAAGGATAATAGAGGTAATTGCCCTTTTTTTAAAAAAATAAAAATAAATGTTTCATGACAATCTTAGAAATATCTGTAGATCTGTTTTCAAATATTACTGAAAATAGAATTCATGTTTTTCTCCTTTTTGATTTGATTATTGCACGTGTTGCATTCCAACTTGTTCAGGTCAATTATAAATTGAATCCTTTAGTCCACAACCACGAAAATTTCTTATCAATTGATCACTCTCCAGTTTTGTTAAAAGTAAGCTTGTATGTAATAAGAAGTAAATGCAAGCAATAGATCTACAATTTAGTATTTTTCGAGTAAAAGTTTATTAGCAAGAAATTTCGAGAACATTATAATCACTAATGAAACTACATAGTCACGACGTAACATTTGTGGACTAAAGACTTTAGCACCTACTGAAACGTAACTTTTAAAGGCAAGACTTGAATATTAATCGTTCTTATAATTAAAGGCTTAAAGCGAATGCTGATCCAAACAAAACCTCCCACTTATTGGAGTTCACTATTTAAATTCTATGTTATTTTATTTTCTGAAGAAAATCCGAGATTCGTTTATCACTGAACCTGTCATTCAATCAGAAACGAAACTCCTTTCCATTTAATACTTATATTAAAAAAATGACTTGCTTCAACTCTGACTTTCTTCTGCACTGATTTCTATAGTTTTTAATCCATAGAGTTCCCTTTCTTATTGTAAGATGAGAAAAAAATTATTAGCGCTGTTAGGGAACTGCCTGTCTTCATAGTAGTTGAAGTAGAGAGCATCAATTAATTATCTCAGCTTTGAGATTGTAGCTTGTTTTTAACTTGAATCTTTTTATATGATGACTTTAACTGAAAAAGCTTTCACAATCTTAAACTCTATTTGCAGTCCTGTAACTCCTAATTAGTTGCAAAGTAAAAACACAATAAATAAAAAGTAATCACTTTCATTGCATTACATTGGAAAAAGTAATCAGCAGAGGTCGATGACATCTTGCGTCCATATTTTGAAATTTTCACGATTTTTGTATCTTATTGAACGACAAACTGTTCAATTTCTTTTAAGCAAATGACTTAAAACTAGTGTCACTAAAAGGTGCAAAATGAGTGCTCACAAGTAAACCTTCTCTCCTTTGATACCGGTTTTCCGGAAACCCATATATTTTCTGAAAGCTTATGTCACAAGTAGAAAAACTGTGAAATCTTTGGAGCAGAGGGACAAGCGTTTAGGAGCTGTAGGACCCTCAAAGTTTCAGTATAGTGTTGGAAACATGACGCCAAAAGTCGCTAAAATGCTCGTTTCACATATTTATATGAACTAATAATATGGTAAGAAGGTAGAGATCTCAATATAAAGGAAGAAACAACTCGTTGAAAAGAAACAATATACATTGGGATGTTGAAAATGTAACTTGTTATTGACTTCAAACAAAATCTATTACAAGACACAATCAATGTGCAATTCATCAAATAAACAGTGAGACGGGCAGAAAGACAGTTCACAATAGACACGTTTTACAAAAGCGATAGCCTCACACTTTGCACCCTCATCATTTGTCAATGAATCGAAGCAGTAATACATTGGCGCAATCACATTCCACGTTCGTCGTCCAAGTATCCGCCCTTATAAAAAGCATACTTAATCAAGTTCTTGAAACGAGGAGCGCTGAAATGATGTAGGGAAAAGGACTGCAGGGTCAGAAAACTATCGCGATGCCAGATGTGCTCCTGTGAAGACATACAATACAAATAGACCGCAACATACGGGAACAAGAAATAGAGACGTCATTACGGGAATATGTCCATCTATACACACTTTACTGATACTTTGTGGGTCCTATAGCTCCTAAACGCTTGTCCCTCTGCCCCTAAGATTTCACAGTTTTCCTACTTGCGATATAAGCTTTCAGAAAATATATGGATTTCCGGAAAACCGGTATCAAAGGAGAGAAGGTTTACTTGTCAGATTTATTGCCAGCAACAACTAAACTAATTAAGCGAAACTAGGTAATATTCGCCGTTCCGGCATGGCCGAGCGGTCTGAACGGCGGTCTGCCGTGCGGACGTTGTGTCGGAATCTGGGTTCAAATCTATGTGGCTTGGTTGTTCCGATTTCCTTTCCTGTGTTTGTCTGCCTCTTCTTCACTTTCTCTTGTGTCTGAAGCCATTCCATAATGGCTTCCTGAGGAAGGACACGGGAACTCCTCAGGTGCTTCTATGGGAATTCTTGAATTTCATAGGAATGTTGACCTGTCTCCAGACAGAATTACTATGGATGGATGGAGGGAATATTGACAACAAAAAAAGTAGCAATGCTATTTAATAAGATGATTTATAAAAAATATTACAATTATTATAATAGCAATCTCTTTAAATAATACTTTTACTATTCATTTTTCTGAGAATTAGAAATCTCAAGATCTCGTCTTCTTTTACTAATCAAATTTCACATCTTCTGAATTGAAACATTTCACAAAACAAGATTTTTGAACTAGAATTGAAGAATAAAACATTTAAGTTACAAAGTAAATTCAAATTATAAAAAAAAGACCCTTATCGCACTACTACTGGATTACGTATAAGTTTCAGATCACTCGTTTGGTAATTTGCTTCCATTTTATAGAAAATGATAATATATACTACAATGATACAGAAATATTGATTTCATATAACTTTCCAAAATTCTAATGTCTTTATATTAATGAAGTTAATCAAAGAATTAAAGTTACTATTTTAGCATTAAATCACTGGTTTTTGATTTTTCATTGAAAAATACAAATTAACAATTAAATTTAAATATAAAAACTTAAAGCACTGTTATATGAAAAATTACTTTGTAGTAAATTTACAATGATTTGTTGAGCGATGAGCAAGCTACATAATATAACCAAGCAATTTTTTTAATATACCATAAAAGAAGATGAATTTTCATAGCGAAGGTAGAGAGAAGAAATTTGTAAAGATTTTTTTAACCATCTTTTGCTATCATAAGGACAATACATCAATACTAGGATCTTTATCACTTTTCTTAATCTTAAATCGTCTCATCTTTCTTCGTTTCGTACATTGGTTGTTTTCTCCCAGACCCAGTCTAATAAGTCAAGAATGCTAATTCGTTCTTACGCTGCAATAAATTTCTTTTACGTTGCCCCATCAATCGGATATCAACTGCCAATAGCCGATAACATTATTGAATGCTCTTCTGTGTTGCTTGTCTCGACAGAGTTCGAAGCTTAATATCTTCAAGTCATCTTGAAAGTTTGCTACTACTTTTATTGTTGCAGATTGGAAAGAATAATCTAGATAATATAACAGTAATTCAGAAGAAACTCTTTCTGCATTAAGTTTGTTATTTCTTATCAAAATTCTATGTTTTATTTTTATTTTTTTTATAATTGAGAAAAATACATAAACTGATTATCAAAACCCATATCATTACGGGAAATTTTATGTGATTAATGTCCGTCGCCGAACCAATTACTAGATAACTTCGGTATGTCTACGACATTAACTGAGTGTTTGTAGTTAGTGACGATATTAACAGTCATCATAACTTTCATCTGAACTCTATAAGAGAAGATTCTATTTCCCTCTTTTCATAATTCCTCTTTAAATTGCCGATAAATTTTGCATTGATTGTTTCTTAGAAGCTATAACAACAAAAGCCAGAATTATGTTCGATCATTGCCAACTCTGGTTCTAATAGCATGAAATCAAATGCAGCAGTCTGAAGGAAATAAATTCTTCCTCCGTCTCCTCAAAGAAGGATTCTTTTCTTCTCAAAATAAGACATTCCCTAAGATTCCCTCTGGAACAAAGAAGTGTTTACTGGATCAGTCTTCGAGAGAATTTGGCTTGCCTCCCTCCTCCTAACTGTAAGGAATCGACTCTTCCGATCGATTCCTGATCAATTGTGGTTGTAGTCAGATGGCCACGAAATAAATGAGCAGCTGACGACCAACTCATTCTCACTTCCGTGTTCCGGGAAAAAAAAAAAAGATTCATTAATTTTCATTCGTTTCTTAAGTGCAGCGAAAAAATTCATTAGTAAAAGCGTTTGACAGAACTACATGTCGAAAATGTATCTTTCTTTTTAATTAAGGAAAAAAATCTTAGAAACTGTAGAACCTGGTGACGAACAACGGAAATCAAAATATTGATTTATAGATGTCTTTTGATTCTTGTAATTTTGTTGGGAAGAAAACGAAAAAGAATTGCATATGAAAGCACTGATAAGACGTAGGAAACTTCTCAGTGCCAAAAGCTGCAGAAAACGTGTTCATTAAGGACCTGATTATAAATATTGATTAAAATGTTCTTCTTATCAGCAACTTATCTTTTTAACTTAACTTTTTATCTCGGTTATTCGATGGATATATAAGCATACGTTTATGTTGTATCCGCTGCATCTACATGCAGCAGATACAACAATGATCTATATCTCTTTTGTGATCTCAACATTGCTAAACACCCACTGGCATTCTTGCAGTCATGATCAGTTCTCCCATAACTGGATATCCCTTCGGGCTTCTCTGGTGGTCTCAGCATTATTCAAATTCAATAATTTCCATCCCATCTAACCCTGTATTCTAAGCATTCTTTTGTTACGGTTATTTGTCATCAATAAAATATTAGCATGTGTCAATCTTTTCAAAACCTAAACGCTGAATATTCTTGAAGGAGAAATTAAACTTTACTTTTTTTTTTAAATCACTACTTGACACTTTTAACAACAAACTCCTTAAATTTGAAACTCCTACGAGAAACTCAGGGGGAAATTATTTGGAAATCGTCAGGCTGCTTATGAGGTGAATAGCTTTATACTCATGTTGTAAAAGGTGAAAGCACAGACAATAGATACTCATTTTCAATGCATCATGACTATATTGAAATAAAATCGTATTCAAATTCTCTCTTCATACTTTTCTAATGTCATATCACTCTAATCTCAGTTATCAGAATTTAACCACCTCTGTCTGACTTTTCAAAATCTACACCTTCGAAGACTATTATTGCAACCCGGTTTCGTCTTTTGATACTTGGCACCAAAGAAAGAGCTTAAATTAAAATGAAACATATAATCAGAATAATGAAACATATATGCACAATAATGAAAACATCATCTGAAAAAGAAGCGCCAAAGACACGCTTACGCTGCTTGAGCAGTATGATTTGTAAGTGGATAAGATACGAGGACAATCGCAAATAAGGTTTTTGTTGTATAGCAATAATGAAAAATGTCAGTCTTTTCCCAAAAAAATGGTATGGTTATTGTGGGTTATTAATTCATGCTTTATAATTGGAACCAAGCAGGCAGGATGGTATGCTTCTGCAGGACATCTTCTTACACGTATTCTTCCTGTGACGATTTGTCGGACCAAATGCTTTTCCCAGACGTCAAGATTCCAGATTTGATTTCTCTGCACCACTGTATGAGTTTTTGGCATTGATTTCAGCAGTGAAAGGTTTCCCTATTGCAACATTTTCATAAATATTTCCAACTAACTGTTCTGATTGAAATGGAATCTTCTCGATTTTCTCTAGAAGATGAAGTCAGTCATGTAGTGGATTGTTATAGCATGGCATTCTTCAAGACCTTTAGTCATTCTGAAAGATCATGTAGTAGCTGCATTGTAAATTCTTCCAGACCATCCAGGTAGTGCTCCCATCCAGGCTCCACAGTCATCACAACTTGGTTTGAATAAACGAAAATGATACCAGGTTGAAGCAACTACCCTGGTATCTTAAGCAACAGGACCTTCATATTATCAAACTTCTATGGACTTCTTGAGCCGCTGCACTAGTGAGAATACGGGTTTTCCCCACCATCATCACTAGCACATTTGGCATAGATTTTACTGAAGGAATGATACAAAATACCGTTATCTTATCCGCGAGACCAATATGCATGTATTTCACGTCGAATTTCTGTTGTTCAGAATTCTCATGGTGAAACAATTAATAAAGGTATTTAACAATGTATATTAATAAAGATATTTGTCCAAATTGCAACTCATTCCATTATTGGTCTACCCTCTAAATATTTTCAGCAGAAAGAGTAATAACAATTACTATCACTTCCAGATGAAACCACTTCAAGATTCAGTAACTTTTTAGGAAGCCTTATTAACATTCGTTATTAATAATAAAATGATGTGTTTAAAGTTAATTATTTTTATTTTGTTCATGTTTAATTATTATACTATTTATTCAGCATAAAATTCTAACATTAAGCATTTCATTACAACGTCTTTTTTTTTCTTTTATCAATCAAGAATTATAAAAAAAAAACTAGGCAGTCTCATTAATTGATAAATAATTATTTTAATTTAGTAAAGTTATTTTTTGTTATTTTTTTGTTAGGATGAATTTAGCGTCGATCCAAATCTCATTAATATAATGTATGGATTTCCTGTCTTGTCCTTTTCTTGTTTTATTGAATAATGATGTTATTTTGGCCTGACAACATATTTCCCTTTTCCATCATTTCTGTTTTCCTCAAAAACCAACTATTTGTAGAACTATTTATAGATTACTTTTAAGTACTACAAGTTTAAATCGATTTATTATACTTAGACTTTCTTAACAGTTAATATTTTAATTTGTCTGAAATAAATTTTCACTACTAATTTATTGGGAGTCCGTTACTTGGTTTTTTTCCAATAGTACTTTTCGAATTCACTAGTAAAAATTTGCCGATATTCCAAGTAATTATCAATTACAGGATATGAGGTAGTCTTGGATTAGAAATTATGTAACCAAGGTTACATATCGAAACCAAGGTTAGCTTTGATGTTATGATTGTATTAATGTTTCAATAGGCATTTCTTCTCAAATTACTGCGTTGACATTCTAAATAAATTCATTGCTAAAAAAATTTGTTAATCAGAAACAGAAGTCGAAGTAGCAGTCGAATACACTTGGCATAGGCAAAGAGAATTGTAATGCAAATAACTGACTACAATTCAAAGCAAATGGGCCGCTTATTCGGGGAAATTACTACAGGTCAATACTTGCTTTAGTACTTTAGTACTTTAGTACTAACGTTGATGCATGCTGCGATACGGCTTGGTATGGAGTCATAGAGACGTCTGATGCTATATTGCGGAAGATCCTTCCATTGCCGTTGCAACTGCCGCTGCAGATTGCTCGTACCTGTTGATGGCCAAAGCTGACGTCCCAGCTGGCCTCACACATGTTCAATGGGCGACAAGTCTGGAGAACTGGGGGGCGGGGCCAAGGAAGGTGTGTCGCTCAACGATGAACTCCGGATTTGCGCGCTGCCCAGTGCTTCTTCATACTCGAGTCATCCGTGTCCATACAAAACCTATATTCGTCACTTAACACGATCCGTTGCCAGTCTACAGCCGTTCATGCTGCCTGCTCACTACACTACTGCAAACGAAGCAGCCGATGGTGGGGTGTTAATGGCAGACAGCGTAAGTGGCGCCAAGAATGTAAGTGGTACCTGTAGGACTTCTTCTCGATCCTCTTTTCTGGTAATCTGCCTATGTCTTTTATTCCATAGTACAGTCGGGAACAGTCCGAGGAGGCTGCCAATAAGACGGAACGACCAGCCTGCCTCTCGCAGGCTGAGGATACAACCTCTCCCAAATTCTGTCAAAAAGTTTGACAAAAAATAAGCATCATCGAGACATACTTAGAACTCAAAGACCTGCACTCCTCAACTACACTGATTACAAAGCACGTAACGATCATACGACGTCGTTCACATAATCACAGCTGTAGTGATACTAACGCCCCTGGTGGAAGTTCCCAGTGGGCAATCGCAGTCCAACTGCAATCAGTGGTACAAATTCCTATGACGGTGCCATACACCGAGTTTCATTCGTTCTGGATGCGCTAATTGTTTTGGCAGTGAGTGTATTTTTATTCTAGTAAACGGACTGAGGTTAACTTTAGATGGCATGTTCAATATACTTGATATTTTTTTATGCCTATTGCATAATGTTTAAACACTAACTATTTCAAGTTGATATTTTTTGATAGATAACAGTGAGTAAAATTTTAAATTAAATATTTTTTCTTTCAGTAAAATCCGAAGATTAAGACAAAAATTAAAGGAAACATTATAATATCATCATCTGCCAAAAGCAATATTTTTATTAGTATTATACAGGTTGTTGCGAAACTCTCTGTACAGATTTTAATGGTTTTTTTGTTAATGAATGTATGTCGGCTGACGTCATATTTAAGCCCTAGGGGTCATTTACTCGTGAGATGTGTGTACTATGTTCCCTATCGATATTGTCTTTCCTGTGTGCTCCAGCGAACAGGCTTAACGGACTGTAGTCACAGTGTCGAGAGTGGGATTCTTACATATGCGCATCTTCTTAGTCTGCCATCGTTGGAGTTTGGCTGGCTGATGAGTCTTTAGGAGAGGACGAAACGGCCGTTCCAGTCTTGTGCCTTCCATAGTTACCATTTTGTGTCTTTTTTGTTAATCTTTTCATCATTGAGTGTTTTTGAAGATTTACGCTGTTTTCGATTATTTTTGTAATTAATAATGGCATCCAAAAGTAATGAGTAAGTGTGCTGGTGAGTGTGTCTAAGCGGAAGATGGCTGTGATGATTCTCAATGATAAATACATAAGTTAGATAAACTTGGCAGTGTGAATGAGCAGTGTGAGAGAATGCTGAGTGAGTGAGTAATGATTCAACTAAAATTGTACATACTGTACTATTATCCAAGAAAACAACTTATAAAATGCACAATAATGTACGTAAGCTGCTTTTTACAAAAAGGGCACACAAAATGATGAGTTTAAGATGATCGGTAGCAAAAGGGTTGCACGAACAGAGTCCCTCAGGAACCTAACATTACATAGGATCAGTGGTTCCGTATTCCGGTGATTTTCAAGGAATAACAATGATTCAATGTTCCTCTCGAGAAATTTAAAATGAATTTTTTTTTTTCAAATTTATCAAACTTGAGCTGTAGATTATCGTTTCAGTTCCATCTGGGCGCTATGCCTTTCAACAAATTCCATTGACCTTTCCATTAATTCGTTAAACCCCTCTGACCTCAGTAAATAGCATGTAATATGATCACAGCTAAGTACCTGAATACTCCATGTCTTGCCTCATTTTAATCTTAATAACATATACAGTCGGACCTTTATTTAACGAAGTCGCTAAATCCCGAAAAAAAGTTCGTTATATGGAAAATTCGTTAAATAGAGATTCACCTTTTAAAATTTCTTTAAACTTCATAAAACAGATTTAAAATACATAAACAATAAATATTATTAAAAAACATAATAATTTTAATGACAAAAAGCATACATTACCACATGCGTACTTAAATTTCGTAGTAAAGTCTATTAATTTTGTCTTAGTTTTTTTCTTTTTGAAAAAGTGTTTTCGCTCATAGTACTTCTCGCATCTTTGCAATGCATCAAAAAAAACCCTTCAGGCGTATTTTCTTCAAATTGTAATCCGCGTCGGATTGTTTCAAATGACTTTAGCATTTCATCATACGAAGGTTTTTTTTTTATTTCTGCATTATGATCATTTCCATTTTTATCATCTTCATCTTAATTCATAGCTGTATTGTTTTTATTTTTCACACTGCCCAAAATATCCGATTCAGTTAGTGTTTCCGAATTCTCAACTTCAAAATCATGTGAAAGATAATCATCAATCAGCACATCATCAACAATTTCTTCATTTTCCTTCGGCTGTATCCACATTTCTTTCATTTCCTCTAAGGGAATATTAATAATAAAAACATTTCAAGAGAAAAAAAAATAGATACCACGAAAAAGTTCGTTAAATAGAAAATGCACTTCGCTATTTGGAGGTTATTTTACGAAGAAATTAGCAAAATGTTCTTGGTTCCAAAGAAAAGTTCGCAAAATAGAGAAATTCGCAAAATAGAGGTTCGTTAAATAGAGGTCCGACTGTATTTTCAAAAAAAAACAATTTTAATTAGACGTTTTACAATGTTTTCACTGCAGTATATGAAGCTGTAATAAAAAAGAAAAAAAAAGAAAAATCTATTCCACCTTTTAAAATATAATTTGCTTTTGTAATTTTAAATTGAAGAAGAAAAAGGATATGTAAACAGTGGAATTTTAAATAAGAAACTAGATCATCCTGACAGCGCTTCAAGTTAATGCCTTCTCATGATGAACAGACAAACCTAAGAATTTAAGATATTTCGATTTTCAAGCTTTGTAATTTTTTAAGACTAAGTCTTAAATTTCACATTATTTTCAAAATCTTTGATACTAAACGTTTCGGATAAATACCTTTCAGTTCACAAGATATTTAAGGCACGTAAGAAAGCGCATAATTCGACTTAATACTTTTCTTTTTCCTTCAGTAAACTGAATTTAATCATTTGTTTTCTTTCTCCTTTAGTTCTCATAAATTCCAACAATTGCAATAATTAATTTGTTTTAGACTTCTACTACTTTGATATCGATATAAATGAATCCAAACCAACGCAGAGGATCTGTGTTCGTCCTTCTACAGATCTTCCTATTTCCGGAGAGCTACTCTAATGAGTTCCTGCCTTCTTCGCGCGGACCTTCTATTCACGAGCTGCTCGATTGAGACTTGGATGATATTCGATTTACATAATAATTTGGCTTGAAGCAATCGTTTCGAATATTTTTTTTTCTTCTTTCGAAATTTAATTCAATTCCGAGAATCGATTCTCTTCACATGGAAGGAAGTAGACAACAACACCTGTTGCACCTAACGCTATTCTAACTCAATTCCAAATGACGCTGCAATACAGAATAAGAAAACAAATCTACAGGTGTAATACAGGTAAATCACTGAGCATAAGGTATATCAACGAAGGTTCAATATATTAATTTACTTGTAAATAATAATCAGATATATAGAAGGAAAACTTAATACATTAATGATTTTTTTTTTCAATGAAGAGTTTCTATATTGCAATTTTAACAATTAGTTGATGAAACATTTGATTGTCTAACTTTAAACAATATATAAAATAAGTTATTTTAATTAATATATTCATTCATGCAACAACTTTCATCAAATCGCTGCAAATAGTGAAAGATATAGATATCAAGAAAATCAGCCTCAACTATGGTTACCACTGATCTTCACCCAAATTGCAATTAATCGCGACTTCCATCTTAACTCAAGTCATAAAAGTAATGAAATTTCACTATTTACTTCGTTAAAATTTATATAACAATATGTTATGAAATAAATTGGAAAATTCCGAATCAAATTCTTACGGCAAGTACAATATGAAAAATCAAACGATTTACTTTAGTTTATTGATAATCTTAAGTGGATAAAAAATTAAAAAAAAACATTAAGAAAATATACGATAACAAGATCTACAATAATATAAAAAACTACGTTAATTATTATTATTCTTATCAGTTTTTCATATTATTGTCCACCTTATGTAGGGGAGACCGGGGCTAGTTGGCATAGATTTTGGTTTTTGATTTTTCTATTATTTTTGTGCAATATTTAGAGAGATTCTGGTGAATGGGGCGGATAGCCTAACTTTTTGACTACAAAATTATGTAGGACACATTAATTAAATCGTGTTTAGGTAACCCCAAAAACACTTTTCCTAAAAGCTTGCAACTATGCCAACTCACCCCGGATGCGGGGTTAGTTGGCATACCCCTAGGGGTGAGTTGGCATAACGTGATATGGATAGGGGTACTTCAGCAGAACACAGCATTTTTCGAGTAAAAACATTTTATTTTATCAAAAATTTTAATTTAATAATACTTCGACACAAAACAACTGTATGACAAATTAAATTAAGTGTATGAACAAACAATGAATCCTTAGCTACCTATAGTTATTGTTTGATATCAAACACAAATGTAGGAGTTATTTGAATAGGTGGGTTCAATTTTCGCAGAACTTTAGTTAGATCGTATCAAATTTAGTCTTCCTCGTCTGGCCATCTCCAGTTTTTCCCCTTGGTGACGCTTCCAAGCAAACTAAAGTCACAGTGGATGGTGCACCTTTATATACACTTCCCACTAACAAGATGTCAGCGCTGTAGCTTACACGGTGGCAGGAAATAGAAGCTGTGTGCCAACTAGCCCCTTCTGCCAATTAACCCCCTGTCTCCCTTATTCTCATCTTATCTTTAAATTACTAATTAAGAATTGATTTTTTTGTTCAATTTTTATTAAAAATTATTTTCATTCTTCAGACCGTCTCAAATTTAGACCGTCTCTTGTCTTCTAATATACTGCTTAGTTTCAAGAAAATCCATTCACAGGTAAAACCATTTTAGGGAGAGAACACATAATACAAAAAAAGATTTTATAAGCCTAACTTTTCTTAGTAAAGTAAACTAATGATGCAACAAGATTCTAAAGATAATGAAACAAATAACTAAGCTTCTTTTGTTAAGCTATTTTGTCAAAATAATAAAATTCTAATCGTTCAAATCCAAGGAATCAAGGTAATATATAGTGGCTTCGTGACAAAACTGTAAGAAAATGATATCTATACAATTTATTTATTAGAAATAGTCATAAAAAGAACTAGAAAAGTCATATTCTATGGTGATTGATTTGAAGAGCTACGAGTGCACTCTACTAGCATTGAGCCTCTATTGTACAAGCTCTATTAAACAACAATTGTTGTACTCAAGTACAAGGAGAGAAAGAGAAGAGGAATGAAACTTAATAAACTGAATAAAAAAAAAGAAAAAAAAAAACACCCATGCCTGCCTCGGGATTCGAACTCAAATTTATAAGCCAAGTTAGTAGGCCATCTGCTTAGACCACTCGGCTATTCTAAATAATAAGTTTTATTTTAACTTACTTGTAAATGTTTGGAATTACCCAGAAAGAATGTTTTTTGATTTCAAAATATTTCAATTTTTTGTCTTACACAGTAAGAGATGTTTTCATACATACTTTTTTCTTGAAAATGATATTCATTGTCAAGTAAGTTATGATTGAAAACATATCTTGCTCTTTTTTATCTTAATCTCAAGATAGAAATTTGAAATACTTTGAATTCTTTCTGAGAATTTCCCAAGGTTTAGATGGCATTGAAAAATGATATCTCAATGCACCATGCTGGTAATTAGTAAAATCAATGAGAGTCTAACGTTGATTGAATCCAGTGAACAGAAAGTCATTAAGCGAAAGATCAACAAAGCGGCAGTCAAAGGATTTGAACAAGAACCAAACGGCGAAGGACAATTCAATTCCAACTAGGATCTTGAAGTCTCTTACAAAGGAAACGTCTTTAAATTTTCTGTAAACAACCCGCGTTTATTCAAGAAAACGATTTAAGCTCAATTATGAAAGTCGAATTTTCTTAAGCATCATTGAAAATGCGAAAGAAATCAAGCTTCATCATTCAAAAAATATATCTTTAATTAATCAATAAAAGTATCCCATTGTTTATTTTTTTTTTAAATCGCTATTAACATAAAGTTAATTTTTATCTTTAATATTAGTTTTATAGTTGTTAGAAGTGAATATATAAATGCAATAGAAATGGTATAAATAATTGTAGTCGATATTGTTTGTATAAGTTATAATTTACTTCTGCAGACGAATGGAGTGTTAACGGTATTTGCCTAAAACAGTTTTGGTTTTAATTAGATTTTTTTTATAATTCACTTTCAACATTATGTTAAATAAAGATCATTTATAATAATAAGATAAAATTATAATTAAATAATAAAAAATAAAAATAAACAAAAATTTATTAAAAAATTTTCAAGCATTTTCCCCAATGTTTCGAATTTATTGTAATAGAGCTGTGTAATTTGTAGCCTTCAAGCTTCAAAAGTCAATGAAACGGCAAATATGAATCAGAACACATTTCACGAAGACAGGAAATTGGCATTAGTGCTTCGAGCAGTGTATCTTATTCAGCCACTTTCAACACTGACAAGACGACTAATTGCATTTCGCAATGGATTCCCAGTATTTTGTTTTTGAAATAAAATGATCATGTTTCTAAAACAATTAGCAAACACCAACGTACAATCTGTTAACAATCATCGTAAAATGAAAATTATTAATGCCTTTTTTTTTGTTGTTGTTGTTTTGTTTTTTTCTCTTTACTTTTTTTTTAAAGATGTTGTTAAGACATTTGTACCGGTCTCTGTTAATGACATCTTTGCTGCTCGTTATATGTGTTGCTATCTCTTCGCTTCAGTCGAGAACTCGCTGCCGAGAACACTAATAAACCCCGAACGTCTTTGCGGTTTCATATTTCATCGTTTAACTAAGACGCGAGTAAGTTTTTATTAAGATCGATCCATTTTACAAACGCCTGACGATAATATTACCTCTTCATCTTTTGGTCTGGAAAGAGATTCTCTCACCTCCACCTACTCAAGATGCAGGTTTTTTTTTCCTCATCTTATTTACAATTTAAAAAGGCAATTTCAAGGCAAAAGAAACCTTGATAGAAGATTTTATTACAGCTTTGCTATCTTTATTTTTTTTACTAAAAATAAATAGCTGAGAAGGTTTGTTGATATTATGTGTGCTAAAGGAGAGCAAGTAGATTTGATGAAATTTGGTAATAGGAAAGCTTTATTAAAATTCGAACTTGTATTAAAATTTGATACGTTATAACTGAATAAAAATCAAGGGTTTTTTTTGTTTTTTATTGGCTATCAAAATAAAGTTATTTACTATGATGAAAAAGAAAATTATTTTTTCTTGTTACTTCTTTTTACTTCTATACTTTATAAATTATAAAAGTAATGAACTTATATATATATACAGGGTGTTTCAAAAATACACGGCATAATTTCAGGTATGTATTTCCCACATGTAGACAATCAAAATAGTTCATTACAACATATGTCCGGAAATGCTTCATTTCCGAGTTATGGCCTTCACAACATTGAAAATCACCGGAACGTTTTTCGTTCCGCCGGTCGTTGCCATTACAGAAGATGTTCAAAATGACCACCTCCTGCTTGAATACAGACCTCACATCGATGTCTCATTGAACGTTTTTCTTTCCGCAGGTCGTTGCCGTCAAAGGACACATTAAGAGGGCACTCTGACAGATCATTCCGAGGCGATGGTTAAATTCAGTGGTGTGTTTGGCGTTCGACTGTGTGTCATGTACACAAATCAGGAGCTGGCAGAGATGCACTTCATGTACGGTAAGGCAGACGGCAATGCTGCGCTGGCTCGTCGTTTGTACCAGGAGAGGTACCCACAGCGACAATGTCCAGATCGGAAGACATTTGTAAGTCTCCATCACCGTCTGTGCGAGTATGGAAAATTTCACTCTCCTGGATTGGGAAGGGGACGACCAAGGTCTACAACTCCAGAAGAACAGGAGGAGATTCTGGAGACTGTGAACAGAACTCCTTCTGTCAGCACACGAAGGTTAGCGTTGCAAGTGAATGTTCCCCATACGACTGTCTGGAGACTGCTGAAAGAGCATCAATTGTATCCTTATCATTTGCAACGTGTACAGGCGCTGTCACCAGCAGATTACCCTGCACGAGTTAGGTTCTGTCAGTGGTTCTTGCAGCAGTGTGCTGCAAATCCGAACTTTCCTGCCTTAGTATTATTTACAGATGAAGCACAGTTCACACGAGATGGCATAACAAATTTCCACAATCAGCATGTATGGGCGTATGAAAACCCAAATGCAACTGTTGTATCTCATCACCAGGTGCGGTTCTCCCTCAACATGTGGGCCGGTATCATTGGTGATCGATTAGTTGGACCCCATGTACTTGTAAACAGACTTACGGGGCAGGCGTACACAAACTTCCTGGAAAACACCATACCTCATGTTTATGACGACACTCCACTGATCGATCGTCAGCACGCTCACTTCTTGCATGACGGCGCTCCTGCACACTTCAGTCGTACGGCTCGCCGGTACTTGGATCGAACGTTTCCTGATCGATGGATAGGTAGAGGTGGCCCAATTGCTTGGCCTCCACGCTCACCTGATCTGAACCCTCTCGATTTCTACTTGTGGGGCCATTTAAAATCATTGGTTTATTCGTCTCCGGTGCCTGATTTGGAATCCCTTCGGAATCGAATTGTGGCACGTTCTGAGGACATACGCAACATTCCTGGAGTGTGGGATCGTGTTCGCAGGTCATTGAGACATCGATGTGAGGTCTGTATTCAAGCAGGAGGTGGTCATTTTGAACATCTTCTGTAATGGCAACGACCGGCGGAACGAAAAACGTTCCGGTGATTTTCAATGTTGTGAAGGCCATAACTCGGAAATGAAGCATTTCCGGACATATGTTGTAATGAACTATTTTGATTGTCTACATGTGGGAAATACATACCTGAAATTATGCCGTGTATTTTTGAAACACCCTGTATATATATATCCCATAAGTTGACATAGTGTGTTTTCAGTTCAATGAGCCATTAATATTCCGGCTCCAACAATCCTGATTCACAAGTTGCTGGAGGAAAGGCAGATGAAGCAGCTTTCTTGGAATTTCTCGTTTTTCCTACGGCATTCTATGAAAGAAAGTAATTAAGGTTCTTTCCATCGTTACTTAAAGAGTCCGATTAAAATTCTGTATCTTGACACTTTATTAAAGAAAGAGATTTCCTCTTTCTTTCTACGAGTCACTATTATAATGAATAGTCATTTATGAAATTAATTTTTAAAGGATATAGTAAAAGACAGCTTACATCTTCGATACTGTTAACGCCAAATGTCTAAAAGGTATTCAGACTATTTTCATTTCACAGACTAAAAACAGACATCCTACTGATTTATTGCTAATCACAATTACTGACTAATATTAATGCAAACACAGTTAAAGGTTATTTTGAAGTTTGGGTTAGAGAATTCCGTACATGCATTATTTCAATTCAGTGAGAGGATTCTCAGAAACACGAGAACATGACTGACTACGTGCATAGATAATGAACAACATGCTCCAGGATACAGGGTCGAGCGTATGAACTAGCTTGCATTTCCACCAGACCTAAATCCCATTGATCATGCTTGACTTGCCTTGGAAGACATTCCACAAACCGATCTCTTCTCACGACGTTTCATCAGCTGTAGTTTATCCTTACCCACGAATGGCACAGAATTCCTTAAGAACTGCTGAACAATCTGCTCTTTTCGATTCCTCATCAGTAACGTGTATTAGTGGTCACACATCCTAACGTAAAGGTGATACGTGTAACTGTTTTCCATGTATACCATGCTTTCACTCCAACCTATCGTCGCATAGTGCCTAGTGATAACCAGCATGCTCTGATGACTCTAATTTCTAATAGCATATGCTTATCCTACATTATTCGTCAATAAAATGCTGAAAAATACGAAATGAGGATTGTCCCTTACTATTATTAGTGCAGTATTTCCTAATTGTTCTGACCACTGTATAAACTGTTATTCATAAAGTTATAGTACCTCGAAGACCGAGATTTTTCTCGGCAAAAATAAAACGAAAATAAAGTAAGAACACTGTAGACAATCATCTGGTTATTTAACCCCTTTCCGTGAAATGGACAGCTCCGCACGACGTTGAAAGCAAAAAGTTTTAAAAATTATTATTTAGTAAAATTATTATTTTATTATACGTAAAAACTCACAGAACCACTAATTTATTTAGAATAAATAAAACGAAAATAAAGTAAGAATACAGTAGACAATAACTTAGTATCCAGGTCCCAGGTCAATCATTTACCTCCTAAATGAGTTTTCCCGAAGTTGAGACCTCGCTTTCTCGCACCCGAAACGGTAGCTTCACCCCATTTCATAGAATCATGAGGTCCGTTTTGATGATAAAATTTACAAGAATTGCTCGCTTTATAGTATTTGATTTAACCTCTTAAGTAAACGGTATTATTTAGTTTAAAGTAGACTGGCACCTTTTTCAAGTTTTCTAAGATACCCAATTGAATCTTCTGAAGCCATGACAGAAATGACCTTCAATCAGGACAAAAAATGTAGGTTCGTTTTTCTCAATTTCAGAAAGCGCTTTTGGAAAGAGATAAAAGCAGAACAAAAAGAAGCCGCTTCTTTTTATCTGTGACTCCCACACGACGTTTACAAACAAAATGACAACAGAATTATATAACAATTGAATCTAACAACAAATAGATAAACGAAACCCAACACAGATATCAAAGAAACGCAACGGAAATGGGAAATTAACAATAAGTTCTTCAAAGAATTTAAAGCCTACTTTCGTTAAACAGTTGTCTTAAGATTTTTTTTTTAAAGTAGCCAAAGGCACAAAACAGAATATTCAAAGTTTACTTTTGAATACTTTTTATTATTTAATATAAACAATAAAAAACTTTTCATTTCGTAAAAAAATCCGCTTTATTTAATGAAGTTGTTTAATAAATCCTGTTAACGTTAAGAACTCAGAATTCTTTGATTAACTAAATGGTTAATGCTCATTGTTAGACACTTTTGTTTGGTTCTAATGGTTTTCTTCGGGAATCTCTGTCACTTTCGCTTGCTAATTTCTCGACAAGAACACAGAAAAAATTTCAAATATCAAAAGAAAAATTTAAACTGAAATTTTAGATCAACTGATATCTTTCAATATCTGGTTTCAAGACTAAAATCCAGCAGTTTAATAGTTATTACAAGGGAAAACATACATGGACACAAAACAGTATCTGTCAGATTTAAATTGTGAATGATTTGTAAGACGCAGATTAATCATGAAATTAAACGCAAAGAGATAATACGACATTTTTGAATAATTAACAATAATTCAGCATCTTTAAAGGCAGCTAGACAATTTTCTTTTTTTTTTGTGAAGTCAAATTAACAAAAACTATTTGAGTAAACAAGTGATGAGCAAAAATTAATTCATCTATCAAAATAATAAGTGATTAAAGTTTTACAAGTGATGAGTGAATGTTAAAGAAATATTTAGTAAAATTAACGTTTTTTAACTTAAAGAATGAAGATTTAACGAGGAGCTTCCGATAGTATTTCTGCTTCAAATTTTCTGTAATCCACCACAATTCAGATGGATTTTTTTACCTCAGTTCAACTACTATCGTGGAAAGTATCTTTTTTCTGCTCAAAAGATAGGAATTTGTGAGCACTTCGTTAAGACATGACATATCATCTTAGAATAAATCTATATTAAAGTGTCCTACGTGTACGTCGCAGCCACATGTGGTAATTTAGCACTTCATGAAGTGTCTAGACACATCGCGAAGAGTCTACACATAATGTACACATGCTGTAATTCAATCTTTAAATCAACAATGTTGTTGAAGGCGATTCATCAATCCATTTTTACAGCATTTCTCCAGCCCGTTTTAGACACAAGGTGTTTGGACTGATGATGTAACATGAACAAATACCAGAAAAAATGCAATCCAAATACAGTACTACTACTACTACTAATAATAATAATAATATAATAATACAGTAATAATCATTGACGGAAAAGAAAATTATTTTAATTATTGTATTTTATAAGATTTTAATAAAAGAGACTATGATTAGATATTATTATTTATTAATATAGGCTACGATCTAAAAAATAGAAAAAAGAAAATACAATGCAAATAAAATGATATTATAAGATCTAAAATTACCAGAAAAACTACAATGTAAATACAGTAATAGGACTAATGGAAATAAAAAATAGAATAATAGAATAATATTTCCTAGATATGTTTTGTTTTATTTATTAATTTCTTCATCGCTTCCAGGCCTATAGAGATGGTTTTTCATCAGTACGTTGTTGTTTTCTTTGTTTTTCAACTTAAGTGCTTTTATAACGTGAATACTTCGTGTTGAATAATTTAATAGTTTTCGTTTTTTCGTTTTAAATCACATAGTTGTTTAACGTGATTTCAACAAATAGTTCTTTGTTCAAATGAGCAAGAAGATAAACGACATTGGTAATTCTACTGCTCCACTACCAGTGGTTATTGGCAAATGTGAATTTTATAAGAAACTTAACGCATACTACGTATGTGGAGAAACCCAATAAACAATCACCTGCAAGGAAAAAACGGAGAGTATTATGAGAGAACTTGTTCAGAGGCAATCAATCATCAAGAATTAAGTGTGAGTGATGTAAGAATCCTTTTCGTAACTAATGCAAACCAACATCAACGGCAAGCGATTTGCGTCTCTCATGAAGACAAAATTCGGGAAAGTACAGAGGATTCTTAAAAATTGCTGGAGACAAAATGTTGATATCCTGCAAATCTTGATTTTCTAAAGTTTCCTTTGGAGCTGTTCTTGTGGTCCCGAAGGTCAACAGGGATCCAACAGATCCCCAAAATGTCATCTGTGTTATTATTAATGAAAAACAAGGTAGGGATAGCGATTAGTAAACCAATCATAATGCTTTGCAACGTCTTCTGATACGTATAAGAAAATATAATTGATATTGCTTTAATATTAAATTCTTCTAGAAACTCATTATATTAATATAAAAAATATTATATTATATTATATTTCCTTATTATTATAAATAGGATTGCTGCGAATGTAAAAAGCGTAATTGTTGTGATTATTGTGATTGTTGGTGAGCTGTATTGTACATGTGATTGTTGCGAATGCAAAAGGCGCAATTGAGTTGCGATTATTGTGATTGTTGTGATTGTGGCGATTAATGATATTTTAATGATACTAATAATAATTCAATGATATTTTAATGATACTAATAATAATTCAATGATATTTTAATTTAATGATATTTGTCCACAGACGGACAGAAAAACGGGATTATAAGTCTTTTGATACTTATCAGAAGACTAAAAAACGGAGTGTATCAGATTGCTTGTGAAAGTGGTGTTATAAAAGGAAGGTTTGGGATGGAGAGTTCAGCTTTCTTGAACGAAACATAGATAGACTATACTAAAGAGCTCTGTTTGAGGGAGACTATAGAAAATAACAGGAGGGCAAGGATTCTTTAAATGTTCTTGCAGACCGTCCGGAAACACTGCACAACAAGGAAATGTGTCTAAGAAGGAGGGAAAGCTGTGGAATATATCAGGTGTCATAATAGGATGCCATGTGTTAACAAGTAGAGGAAATTTCGGTGAAAGAAATTAATAAATAAAAAACATGTATAGGAAATATTGTTCTATTATTCTATTTTTATTTGCATTGGTCCTATTACTGTATTTTTTCTGGCATTTTTAGATCTTATAATATCATTTTATTTGCATTGTATTTTCTTTTTTTTAGATCGTAGACTATATTAATATACGTATAATATCTTTTATTAGTCTGTTTTGTTAAATCTTATAAAATACAACAATCAAAATAATTTTCTTTTCTGTCACTGATTATGTCTATTAGTGTATTTGCATTGCATTTTTTCTGATATTTGTTCATGTTACATCATCAGTCCAAACACGTTGTGACTCTTCAGAAATTATCTAAAGCGGGCTGGACACATGCTATTAAACTGGATTGATGAATCCCTTTCTACGATATATGTCTAATATCAATCTGACACTTCGCGAAGTGTCTAATTTCGATTGGGCTGATGCTGTAATCTGTCTATCAATCCAGTTGCTGACACTTCGCGATGTGTCCAATATTTCTGGACAGATATGGTAATTATTTGATTTGAAGATTGAATTACAGCATGTGTCTATTGCGGTTAGACTCTTCGCGATGTGTCTAGGCACTTCATGAAATGCTAAATTACCGCATGTGGCTGCGACATACACTATTTCAAAATTTCATGAAATTTGTAACTTCACTAAGATCATTTTATTTGCATTGTATTTTCTTTATTTTTTAGATAATAGGCTGTATTAATCTATATTACTATTATTTACTTATTATATTATCTACAATTTCCTTTGAGAATGGAAAATAGAACTAATATTTCCAATTAAACGTCCGCGACAGGAATCAAACCTGCAACCTTCTGATCTGGAGTCAGAAGTCTTATCCATTAGGCAATGGTGACTACACTTAATATTGTTTTTTGACTTATGTTTCCTTCCCCTTACCCCATCAATAATGAATGTATGCAACCTTTTATTTTGAATCTCAAGATTGTTTATTTATTTCCGAAACGTCTGTTTATTTGCAATTCGAAAATGACAATTAGAACTACAATTGCCGAAGCATTGCAATATTTTAAATACAATATTCTTACTTAATCAAATTCTATGTGATATTGAAAAAAAAAGCGCGTGTACACGGAAGATGTTGGAATAAAAAAGAGAGAGTCAAGAAAGAAAGAAGCACTATTTCTATTAGGTAGAATACTGAAAAATCTCTATTTGTAACTCAAAAACCACTGAAAAGTATCAACTGGAATAGAAAAAAAGAGTCAAGAAATAAAGAAGCAGTATTTCATTAGGTAGAATACTGAAAAACCACTATTTGTAACTCAAAAACACTGAAAAGTATCAATTGGAATAAAAAAAGAGAGTCAAGAAAGAAAGAAGCACTATTTCTATTGGGTAATTTACTGAAAAATCACTATTTTTAACTCAAAAACCTGGAATCACGTTATCTGTAAAAATACACAAAAATTTTCTGAAACTTAAAAGTGTCCTGAAAATAAAAAGTACAAAATAACTAATTACTAAAATAGAAACGTAAAAATATCTGATCGCTTTCCTTTCCTTTTTTTTCTTTCTTTATGAATATATTTCTGACAAAAAATTTTTTGATGCATAATGTTGATATCAAATAAAATTGTCCAATTTAACATGAAACAGGTGGTTAGGCTCAACTTTAACTGCAGCAAACTACCCAATTTTACATATGTAAAGTGTAAAACTATTAAAAGTTCCATCAAATCCAGAGTCAAATAATGATTCCATTTTTTATTCTATTTATAGATCCGCAAAATGAGATAACCAATGATTTGTTTCGAGGGTCCTGCGATTGGCGTTGTCACTAAGACATTGACCTCTGAGTAGTTCGATTCTCATGTGGGTTTCGTGATGCTAGACGATCCTTGCTGGGCAGGATTTCTCGGGATTCTCCCATTTCCCCTGCATTATTTCAACCATTCTTTCTCTTCGTCTATCCTTATTTCCTTGGGATACCATAACAGACCAACGGTCGTGGTGCTCGGCTTCCCTGTCATCCACAGTCACCACACATAAACGAGAAATGCAACATGCTAGAAAAATAGGCTCCAAGAACGTCTTTTTATATGTGCCTAATTTACTTATTTCTTCAAAGAATTTAAAATTAAACCCAATTTTATTCCATAAAAAAATTTAGTGGATTTTAATAAAAATTAATTTTTATGACAGATACTTAAGTGGTATTCTTACAGTTATTATTTCTAATGTATTTTTTTAACTATAGGAACAAAAAATTAACACTATTTCTAATTTTACTTTTAATTTTGTTACATATCCGTTATTACCTGTTTCGCTTTCTTGAGGATTTGAGATTTACCTTTAATGTTAAAATGGAATCTCCCGATAAATGTGACAATTCAGACAAATGCAATTTTTTTCCTCTTCTGCTTCTTCCTAATAATACGTTCTTCTTTCTTTTTCGTCTATCGCAATCTTATCTAAGAAGACAAAATAAAGACTCTTACTATTTGCCCATTTTTTGTGCCTTTAATGAGTTCTACAGATAACTGGAAGCTGCAGGAAAATCTTTTTTTTTCTGAATCTGTGTCTAAACTTCCTCTATTTGATTGTTGCTGTAAGCTTTGCTTTAGAAAAATCTATTTTGCTGAAACTATTGAGCAATTCGGCTGACAAAAGGGAATTCTGGAAAGGTTCGGAATAGCTGTGGAACTCGTAATTCTAGGGGAAATTCCTTTTAAAAATAAAAGTTAAAGCGGCAATTTAAGTATTTCGCAAAGAGCAGCCTTGCGAAGTTGATTTTTAAAGTACTTTTAGTTAATTGTCTATATAAGAAATAATTGAATTTTTATGAATTTTAATTTAAGAGTTTCATAAATCCAAGGTTGTTTAAATCTAGTCAGTTATTTCGAACACTTCTACCTTCAAACACTTCAAACCTATTTGCAATTTAAGAGGATTTCTGAAAAGTAAAATACCCCCAGGTCTGAAAGTTTATTTTCGAAACCACTTCCCCCCCAAAAAAAATTAAAAAGATTTAAAAAAAAAAAAACTAAAACAAGCCATAAACGTTGGAATTCCAATTCCCCCCCCCCCCCCACACACACACACACCGCTTTTAGACTGTCAGTAATTCTGCCGATTAACATTACTGTCAATCGACAGCTTTATTGTACAGTAGTTGCAAGACCCAGGTAAGCTTGGTCCAAGACAAGCATTCGGCTTATTTTGAAAATGTCAGTAATGTCAATAGATAATAATTAATATGAACTGGTTTCTATAAAGAGAGAAGGTAAAGTCAGGAAAATTGAACTGTTGGGTGAAACAAATTTAGGAAGTCATATTGAAATCACAGCACATAAAGACAAAACATCATCAAGCAAGACATGAGACAAACATTCATGCAAACATCGTTCATACAAGTAGGCGAGTGAAACAGACTGAAATGGCATTAGTAGATCAACTGGCTGACATGCACATTTTATATAAAGGAAGACAGATGGAAAAAAGTCCGCTCATGGATTTTGGATTCTGGATTTTCAGTCTGTGATCGAAATTTTAAACTGCTTAATAATTTGATGTTTTGTTATAAAACAGAAAAAAATTAATAAAATTTCTTTTACGTAGACAGATAAACAAATTTCTAATCGACAAAAACTGTAACAACAATGATAAAAATAATACCTGGGTACCAAAGGCTAGTTCAAATAATCGAAACAGATATACTTTCAACAAACTGGCTTTGCACCAATCAATTAAATGCATATTCAATGTATTTTTTTATTATTTTTCCAACTTGTTTAAATTATTCAACAGCATGTGTTATATAGAAATAAAAAAAATTATGTCCAATTGCGAGATAAACATAAAGGTATAAGTAGTCATTGACAAAATGCTCAATAGCAATAGGAGAATTTAGTTAACGTAATGAAATTAGATTGCTATTGAGCTTGCTGTAAGTGGTCAAATATTGCATATATATATATATATCAACTATCAACAATGTTATTGAAAAAAATTACTAATATTTAACTTTTAACTATGAAAATTTAGCATAGTTAAAAGTTTTGTAAAGCTTTGGAATTTTAATTTTGTTTTCATGGGACCTTATTAATATACGTTAATAATAATTTATTGTCTATAAAAAAGTTAAGACTTTTTAAACATCTATTTTTTTCTATATTGGGAGATCTTTAAATAGATCACATTAGGAGATGTTTTAGTCGATCACACTTCAGATTGTCCAGTATGAGGATGTTAGGAATGTGCAAATGTTTTCTTCGTACAGTAAGAAAGAAGTTAATGAATAAGAAAAAAGCCTTTTATAGTATTCCAACTCCATCAATCTCGGACAAAATTCGCGGTGAAAATGGAATGCTATTAAGCAGCTTCAATGCCTTGAGGACTTGATAGGTTTAGGGTTTTACTGTTTCTGGTGACTAACCATCGAAGTCCCTGAAAGAGTCGTAACTCAGTTCACTGTACACAATACTCTCCAGGAACTATCAGACCAACCCTCAACCTCTTCCGCCATAAAGAAGAGCCATTTCAAGTCGTCTGTCTTGATCAATGTCCGACACTTAATCCCAGGAGATGAACGGCACGAAGCAAAAGTTCATCTGCAATAATCTCTAAACTAAGAAACGTTACTGGTGATCATTCGGCATTTCTTCATTTATCAATTCTCTCTTCTGAAGATATTTTTAAATTCCTTTCCAAGAAAAGGTACATAAATAATCAATGCTTCATTGAAAAGTAAAAAATAAAATAAAATATATATGAATACAGTGTATTATGTTAAGTTCTTTAAGTTAAGATAAATAAAGTACAGTGAAGCATGAAACTACATTTTCATGTATCTCCTTAAATATAAGATGTTGTTAATTTTTATTTGAATCCATTCTATACTTATTTTCTTGCTTAATAAACCATGTTAACACTTGGGTTTACAGGGAACAGGTTTAATTATTTATTTGTTAATCGGTTATTATACAAACGCGAAACGGTAAGGAATACAACGACTGAACTAGAAATGATATTCTTCTCCCAAAAGAAAACTAGGAATTGAAATAAGTTAAGTTAAAGTGCCCCACGATACAATTGACAATTTAAACACCAAATTTATAAAATACGATCATGATCTAATTAAGAAACCGTAGAATAATTAATATCCTTTCATTTAAAAGAAATTTCACTTAGCAGTCCATAATTAATTCGTGAAGTTACTAGGAATTAATAGATAAAGCAAAAGCAACATATATAAAGTATGTTAATTTGATGTTTTCTTTTCGTTTTTTGGCAATTAGATTGTAATTCATATACCTAGATATAATTTTTCAATTTTTTTTTACTTTAATAATCTTTTCTTAATTACTTGATTATTAAAGTAATTAAGTAATTAAGAAAATAATCAAATATAACTCACTTTTATTATATTACTGAGGCATGAAAGCGCTAACTTAATTATACTTATAACCGTAAGAAAAGACATTGAAAAATTGAAACTTAGATTCAAAATATAGAATCTAAATGTGTAGATTTGAAAATTTTGAAATTCTTCGAAGAAAAAAAAAACGGGGAGGGGAGCGGGAGAAATATAAACTTCTAAGTGGGATCAAATCTTTAACAATAGATCAGTGCGAAATTAAATTATTAAAAGGATTTTTACGTGTGTGAAAATAATTTAAATTAAAAATTGAAATAAATACCTTGAAATTTCTTTATACTATGATGCCTTCCAAATATTAAATGAATTACTTTTTTTAAAATAGTAAACAGTTTACAATTCTTTTATTCCAAGATTTAGAATTGGAAATGTAAAGCAGGGTTTCAATTTAGGAAATTTCTTCGAAATACATTTTATTCTGAAATTAATATTTGAAATTTCAGATTGAATATAAAGCATCTAAATTTGTAGACTTACAAAAAATAATGAAAGTAATGAAATTATTTAAATTATTTTTCTTTTAAGGGGAAAGTATCTCGTGGCTAAAAATCAATACAATCCAATCCCACCCGATTTAATTTCCCTCTGTTAAAACGGAAGTTCCTTGCCCTTTGGCTGCAATCTCGTTCAAATGTTCCCTATGAACCAATGTTTGGTAGAGTTATTTGTTGAAAGTTAAAGCAAAGTCCACATCATCACTAAACGTCAAACCTAAGCAAACAAGCGATTACTAGCAGAATAAATTTTATCGTTTCACTGAATGAACAGGTTGATGGAAAACTATCAGCGCATTTCGATAGCATCAAATTTCCTGTTGAATTGAGCTGAAGTGTTATTAATTTCCTGACAATTTAATCAGTTATTTATTTATTATTGATATATTAATAAGAATTGATAACAGCTTTTCATAGTAACTAATTATAAAATTTCACGGTAACATCATTCTCCGAAAATAATCTTGAGGAAGATAATAACATTTCGGAACGTAAATTATACTGTAACAAACAAATTATGAGTTATTTTAGAAATTGTACATATAGGAAATGTTAAAAAAATTATTGCATTATAAGCGAAGAAAGGAAAAAAAATGATCTCACGAATACATGATCTGTGATATGTAGTAGTGGCGATATTTACAATAGTGATTTACAGCCCAACTGATTGAATGAATTGACTGTGTATTGATTAGTAAGATATTTTGAATTTAGTGTAATACATAGCAATGGGCCCAGTTTCTGTGCATTTATAATGGACTCGTTGAGTCCACAGCATGAATACATCAGTAGACTATGAGTATTCATTTATAGCTTCGTATGGATAGATTCTGAAAGAGACTTAATGACAAAGTAGTCGCAATTCATATTGGGAGGGAGTAATCACTACAAAGGAAAAATATATGTTTGTAATGTCAATATTGCGATTGTATGTTGAGAGATTTTTGCACGAGGAATAAAATTGTCGATAATTACTTTCGAATGAATCCGAAACAAGAATGCGAAACACTATAGAACTCACATGTAATTTAAACATGTGTATATTTACAAAATGTTTCCAAAATTTATTAAGCAATGAAACTATATTGTTAAATGCTGTGAATTCAAAATCTGTCATACGTTAGTTACAAAAATGGATCTTTTCAATGGATGAACTGCCGTAAATGAAGCTGGTTAAATACTGACAATCGACAGCTGTAAACAAAAATCTGAAATAATTTTACCAAAACAAAAACCAGCATTTAATTATCATATCAATTCATAAATAGGTAGATGGAAGAAATTTCAAGCAACTCTTACTCTATGTTAGATCGTGATTAGCAGCTGTGTGTCTTTCCTGGCTGCAGTTTGATAGAAAAAGGTGTTCGGATACCCTGGAAATATAAATTTCTCGGATTTCACTGAAAAACAAAGTTTCTTCTTTCAATTAACTAATTGGATGAGAAAGATATTTTTAATACTTTTAGTAAGGGATATTAATATACCGGGTGGGCATAAAATAACGTGAGGTGTTCAGAGCCCTCTAGAGCGGAATGTATTGAACGAATCGTAATTAACATTCGGTGGACATACAGAGTGGAACCTGCGGTTTAATAAAAAAAAAATAGTATCAAAAGTCCCCAACAGGGGAAAATGTAGTGCTCAAAGGTTGTTGTACGTATGAATAATGAATGAGTAATTGCCAAATGAGACAGCACACTTCAAGTTTCGTAACAATATAGACAAAGTTTATTGATAATTACAAATAAGGTACCATATGACCACCATTGTGATGTTCCACGAGCTGCATGCGGTGCACGGCATGTTCCACGGCTTCTCGCAACATATCGGAATGGATTTGTAGCACCTGTAATGTAATGCGATCTTTCAACGTCGGGATATCGGGGACATGTCCTTGATATACAATGCATTTCAGAAATCCCCACAGCCAAAAGTCACAAGGATTGAGATCAGGCGACCTCGGTGGCCATGCTGTGGGAAATGCACGACTAATGATTCTGATGTCAGAGAAATGTTGCCGCAACACACGCTGTACCTGACATTCGATGTGGGGGGTGCACCATTCTGCATGAAGATGGTCGAATCGAGACATCCTCTTTGCTACAATTGTGGAACCACAAAGTTCTTTAGCATATCGGAATACCACGCAGCATTGACGGAACAGGTTCACTTTGGTGAGTTTCCTCGTAAAAATAAAGACCGATGATAAACGATGACGTAAAGTCGCACCACACTGTGACTTTTGGCGAGTGGATAGACATCTGCGGACCCACGTGTGGATTAGTCGCAGCCCAAAAGCGGAGTTGTTTGTGTGTTAATATCACCGTTAAAATAAAAGTGCGCTTCGTTACTTCCGCGCTAAGAATCTTAATGCAAACTTAATGCGGGTGATTGCATCGCCATGGCGCATTTCTTGAACAGGACAGATTTTATAGGGGTAAAACTTTAACATCTGATGCAGGATTTTCCGCACTGTTGAGTATGGGATATCCGTTTGCCGGGATATTGCCCGTGCACTGCTGGTACCCTCCATATTCGTCATCTCCTGTTCCACAACAGCAGTTGCAATTTTTTCAACGTGTTGGTGACTGATAGCTTTGCTTCACCGGCCTAGTTGCACTGCTAGAGTTTCAGTCATTTCAAACCGTTGAATCATTTTTCGTAGATTTGTTTTGCTCATCGGTCCTCTTTGTAGCGTCTTCAACCGACGAAATTCCCAAAGGGCAGCTCTGGCATTCTCGTCCCTCTGATAATACAGCTTCACTAACAAAGCAGGGTTACGTAAGGTAATTCTCCAAGCCTTTCTTTTAATCATGATCACTCTACACGTAATGCAAATTAATGCGTTAACAGCGCCCCATTTTCCCCCCGTTGGCGACTTTTGGTACTATTTTTTTTTTTTTGAGAAATCGAAACCGCATGTTTCACTCTGTATGTCCACCGAATGTTGTTACGATTCGTCCAATACATTCCTCGCTAGAGGGCTCTGAACACCTCACGTTATTTTATGCCCACCCGGTACATTGCCAAAACTTTTTCAGGATTATTTTTCAACTTTTTTGATTAAATTAATGCCAAATCATCGATTGGCAAACGTGGTACAGAAGAATGCATAGATAACGAATACCGATACATTTTCTAGACGTCTCATTGAGATTTAGGAATTCTTTAATTCGACTCAATGACTGTGAGGAATTTTATAATAAAGTGTTTCTGGAATGCCTAATTTCATTCATTTTATTTGTTATTCAATCATCATCACCTTGCGCAAATCTAATATGACAAAATTATAGGGTGGTCCTGAAACGTTTGGCCAATATTGATGGCCCGATGCAACGTAGCAAATTAACGAAAAAAATCCATATGAACATGGGTGCATAAATGATTTATTAAGATATTACAGAATGATTAGCACGTACATAGCTTAGGTGTATTTCTGCCATCTAGCCGGGAATGTTTTCAAGCATTTCCTGAAACCGACTTACCTGCATTGCTGCAAGTTGTTCCATTACACATCCGTCTCAACTGTGTCCATGCATGACGGAGCTCCAGCTGATTTCAGCCTCACTGCTCGAAGACATCTTAAACGCGTCTACTCTGAACATTGGATTGGCAGAAGAGGAACAAAAGCTTGGCCTGCCCGCTCCCCCTACCTAAATTCTTTGGATGTTTTTCTATCTGAAAACGCTAGTGTATGCTACACCGGTTTCCAATGTACAAACATTGCGTGACCCGCATTGTGAATGGATGTACAACGATCCAGGGTATCCCTGGCATGTGTGAGGGTATTCCGGCAATCCTCACGTTGACGGGTGTGAGTCATGTGTTGCTGCTGGTTTAGGCAACTTCGAACACCTCATCTAATATGTAGCCATAGCCTATTTACTGGTTAATCATTCTATAGCATCTGAATAAAACATTTCCTCATCCATGTTCATGTGGAATTTTTTCCTTATTTTGTTACGTTACATCGGGCCTTCAAGTTTGACCAACCATTTCAGGACCACCCTGTATATCGAAAATACGATCAGCGATAAAAGAATCAAATTTCGAGATTTTACATAACGTTTTTAGGATGATTTACTTTTTTGCCAGGATTTTTAAATCGATTATAAATATTTCACTGATTATTGTCTGAGTTAAGATATGCATAATAGTTGAGTAATCTTGTAAATAGACCAACATCAGTAGATCGTCTACAATTACTATTCTAATTTTTCAATATGAAATCATATGTTTATAATATGATTTTGACATGATTCTATCACAAGAAACACAAACAAACAAAATGACAAACTGGTTGATCGAAAAATTTTCAAACGTGTTCAGGGGATATCAAAACATCCATTTCCTTGGAAATTAGATATCAATTGTTTTGAGTAATTATTAAATTTTAATTTACAAATTGTAGGTAATTGTTGTAATTTGTTAATAATTACATAGTAGTTGTTCTGTTGTTTTCTAATTTACATTTTTAGATTCAGAGTTCTTTCTTATTAATTTCATTATCCGCAAACCTGGACGCCCGCAATAAGAGGTAAGCGAAAGAAAACCTTTCCTTAGATTTTTCAATTTTAATATAATTTTTTCTCATAATTTTGTTTGTTTCCATCAATATAACATCAAGATTTTTTTTTCTAAAATTCTTGAAAATTTGGTAATTTAAATTACTAATTTATTGAACTTATTCTATTTAATTTTGTGGTGTAATGTACAATTCATATTATGTTTTTTCGTTTTTCTACAGTGTCCAAAATACTCCCTCATCCTTACTGAAAAATTTCTGCAGGTGTAATTTTTGAAAATACCAAAGTTCAATATTAGTAAAACCAAATCTTTCAGTAATTATTCAACTAAAAGGCCTTAAACAAATGCAACTTCTTGAAAAATATAGAAGATGCAGAATAGTAGGAGCTTTCAAAAGAAAGTTTCAAAACAGTTTAGTGAATCAACAGTTCGGGACCAAAATTATAATGTCGAAAAAACATTAAAGTTGTCTTGAAAGTTATTTGTATAAGTTGACAAAATTTGTTTCTTAGTTATTATATTGCGACCATTAAACATTCCATTGGTTAATATAATCTCAGTGAGCACCGGTCATAAAACTTTATAATTGGAAGTGCTTGCATAGAAGCTACTAGAGGGAGGCCTTGTTCTACCGTCATTTAATTACGTCCCTTAAGAATAGCTGCAAAGAATATAAATTGCTGACATGAGCCAGTCGTGTCTTTGCTGCGTCACTGCTGCCATATCCACGCGCCGATGAAATTGCTTCTAGTCAAAACAGCTCTAAGAGCTAGTTAAGAAACAAGGAAGGCGCTCGCGTGGAAAGTTCGATCTACCTGCCAACATCGCTACCAGGCATCATTCTTCAATTTTAATAAGTCGTATTTTTTTCAAAATATCTCCAAGAAAAATTGAGCGGATAGGAATTTCTCTATTACGAAATAATTGGAGTTTTTTTTTTTGTTTTTTTTTTTGTTAATTCCTTCTTTAGGATGTTACGATGCTTTTTAATTTCACAAATTAAATTTTTATTATTACTTTTATTTTTGTCTTCGTCGAATCATCATTAAATTAATAATTACAGGTATTTAATGTCAAACTGTTTTACAAGATCTTAAAGGGGTCACGCCCCTTCTCCATTTATTGAGCCTTTTATGAGGCTTTAAGGAGAAATTGCCTAAGGATTTCTTTCAAAGTTTAAAATGTAATTTTATCCATGAAATTTTAAAATTTAAAACTGTAATTGATAAAAATTGAGAGGCCTAATGGAAAAGAAGCATGCCACATCTACGTCAATTTTGATTTTTTGCTATCATCAAGTAAATCCTGCGATCTAGTATCTATTCCATTCACCATCCTCTACAATTTGCCATTTACTTTCACTGCCAGTTTAAATAATTATATGCAGACACCAACTCTCCACAGGCAATTAATTTTCCTAAAACTTGCTTTCTTGAAAAATTTTAATTTTGTGGCAAGTGTCTCATTTCCACGAAGACCCTGAATTACATCCTTTGCTTGTTTATTTGTTTGTTTGTTTGTTTGTATTGTTTTTTCCAGCTTAAGTCTTAATATCTTAGAGCAATCAGTAATTGTGAATTTAAAAGTTTAAATAAACGGCAGTGGTTAGTCCAATCCTAAGGCTTTTTGAAGCTATTTCTAAATAGTTTTGAACTACAAATTATTTCAAAAGACAAGCTTTTACAGATAACTTTAGTTAATGGATTTTTTCGTCAGTGGTTAGCTTGATATTAAGGCGCTTCCGTATATATTATTCCACGTATTTAATACACTTAAACCTACTCACTAAGCATCTCAAGCAGCCATTGGAGCTTCTGTACTGTGAACTTTCTGAGATCTCTCCACAGGACCATAGATAGCCGGAAAGGGAACTTGATGTCAAGGTAGCACCTCTAATCTTTTGAAATGCTCTTAAGTTAGGAAAGAAATTAGAAAGAAATTAGAAAGAAATGCTTTCCTACCTAGACCTTACTCAAATATACAATTCGACCACCTGAGACCCATTAAATATGTATATTTAATTTAAATATATAAACAATTAAACTTGATTTCAATGAGAAAGTATCGGGAATTCTTATAGTGTTATTCTATCTGATAGTCTTGTTCTATTAGAAGCAAAAGTGATTTCTACACACAGTTTCTGAGTTAGGTAGAGTAATTTTTTTGTATTTAATCTTACCGAATAAATTAAATTTTTTTCTAAATATACTGAAGAAAATATAAATATAACATTTCACAAAAATGAAATGGATTACCCTTTCTTTTTATTTATTTTTTAGAGGATACGTTTTGGAAGATAAGTTTTCAGTTATGAGAGGGTTACATAGGCACGGTAGTTATTGATTTTTATGAGTATTATTGGGCGAAAAAATGCTAATGAAAGGTAGTAGAAATTCTAAAAAAGCCAAACAGGGGAAGTAAGCTAAGAGGAAGAAGTTAGGAGCTTTAAGTTATTAACTGAAAATTCTTTCAGACTATATACTGAAAAGTCTGTTTTTCTCAATCGATCTGAAACCATAAATCACGTTCATTATTTCAGCCCTTTCAGAACTAAATTTTTGTCACAGCCATTGACCTTCCTAAATGTTTGGGGGAGTCTAAAAGAACGTTAAATCTTTGGGATTTCGGTGTACAAAGTGACAATCTTGATTCAGGACTGGCGTATTAATGTTTCAAATATTAATTGGAGGAACTTAGCATCAATATAATTCATTTTGTTTACTTCGTAAAATCCATTTGAGGCTCGGAATAGAACCATATCGCTGTTGTTTGAGGGGGCATTGACAGAGACACGATAATATTGATTCATTCGATTAATAACGATCATAAAATCGTCTGTTAATTCTACAGTCAGGGTTTTTATTCGCTGATTTATTCTGTTGTTTTCGCTTATCTTACGAGACGCCTTGATTTTACATCGCTGCTTCTTTTCTATTTTTCACAAAATATAATTGAAGACGTTAAACAAAGTGATGATAACTTTGATGCATTAGAAATAGTTGAAACAGAGGTTAAAAACTCATGGATTCATCTTTTACATAATGCAAAAAACTTGAAAGCTCCTTTCCATTATTTCTTATTCTCTTGTAGGCATAGCATCCTAGGTTATTTTCCTGTAGATTAATTCTCTTGACAATAGTAATTCCAAATTCCACATTAACAACATAAATTTTATTGACGCATAGTTATCGCATTAAAAAAAAAAATCAAGATTTGTATTTGTCTTCGAATATTGATCATACTCTGCATCTGTTAGAAAAAGTTGCTGTAGTTGTTATCTGAATTCATTCAAGCGGAACAAAATTATTCATTAGAATAGCAATTTTCTTACGGTCTAATCTGTCATTGACGAATTATCGTAAATACCTTAATCATAAAGCCATGGCCAGTGGATACCCACAATCAGAGGGAAATAGCGAAAATTAATTTGCTCTTAGTATTAAAAGTCTCATCTGAGCACTAAAAACAGCGAAAAATTTTGATAAGTAAAGACTCAATAACTAATGCTTGGTTGTATTAAAAAAAATTTAGCAACATTCTATTTGCAACCATTGTAATAACACTAATTCTCATAGACTAATTTTGCATAGAATTTCGATGCAATATTAAGTGCCTTAGTAAGACTTAGAAATTCATTGTTGGTGAAGTAATACTTGAAATGAAAGTACACAGAAATAAAACTAATGTAGTTAATTTAAATAGTTTAAAATTACTTACTAAATTTAGCTACTAAATATATATATTATCAATATAATAATTCGCGTTACGGTACTCTTTTAATGGTTTTGTAATGCTTTTTTTTTTTTTTAAACAAGTTTGAAAGGAAATGAATAGTCGGAAGGTATATAGGTATAAGCATATCCCACAGACCGTCACGATAGCCCATGGGAACGCTGGAGCTTACTCCCAACATTTCAATTGCCCGGGAGTGAGATAAGGTCGGCTTGTCAGCCCAGCGCTCGCCCGCCTATACTCCCGGGAAAGAAATTCGGTACCCATTCTACAGAGGGCTGAGTGGACCCTAGCTTCTACACCTCACAAGATGTCGGGAATTAAACCCGGCTCTTCCAACCCGCAGTCAAGCGCTTTACCTATTGGCAACTGGGTCCACAGGATCATACATAAAACCCTTATAATTTGTTCAATGTAATCCTTAATTTAAAAACGTCATTTTAAGTTAACAATTCAAAAACAGCACAAAGGGATTAAGCATTTTTTTTCCAAAGTAATGAATATTTGAATTTCGTCTTTGCATAAAAAAATGTCCACTGTTTGTAGAAATCCCATTATAACTCAAATACTTCTTTTTCTTCGATGAAATTTTTTTTTAAAAAAATGAACTTTTTAGTTTTCTAGTAAATTCCTACTAATTGTGTAAATTCAAACTACTGAGAGATCTATAAAAATTCTGAATTCTTATTTGAAGAAGATGTTTGTAAGGTGTCACTTTCGCAATGGTAATCAGTATGTTGCCTGCTTCTTGCATCATAGCAAAACATAACAATGCGGAACATGCGATTTCAGTGGTACGTGTCAAGAATGAAAGCATGGTCACTTCAATGTTCGATTTTCTCTCGAGTTCGTGGCTGACATCCCCACAAATGGAAACGCGTCAGAGAGACATGACCTCTTTGCAGCCTGTCTTCTGCAGGGCCATTAGGCGTGTAGGTGTCAAAAGAAAAGAGTTCAGGATTCATATCCTAAGAGCAGGGCACCAATTCAGAGTGTCTTGGAATTCCCAACTGAGCAAATTCCTTGGCTGCATTGTGTTTAAAACTATGCCTAAGCGTCCAATTATTTTACTGATATAGATGTAAGAAAAGGTAATTAATCTATCAAGGTTTATTGGGCTTTTGGCATTTTGTGCTAAGGCTTTCTAAATCAAGTACTAAATTAATGTATTGTTTGCATATCATTGATAGAGCTTGTGGCCACAGCTTTTGAAGATCATCCTGATCTAAGATCGTTTGTTTTTTCTGTCTCATCGAATTCAGTCTTCTAATATTTTTTTGCTTCAGAAATCAATTTTCTGAAGCATAAATGAAAAAATATGAAAAATTCCTGGAATTGCTCCTTTTCAATTCAGCTGCGGTAACGTTTTTCATTCGAGCACATGAAAAAATGTAAAAAGGAAAGTATAAAATTAAGGGTCATTATGAAAGTGAGTGGAACACAATCCATGTGCCTCATTCATGCAGGCTAAAATAAATTAAAAGGGCGCATAAATTCAGGAAAAGTCCGAACATATATATATTATACATTAGTTACGCATTATTATATTGTTAATACGTACTATATTATTATACTTGGAAATAAAAAGATGTTAGCTGCACTATATTATTTATATATTGCTCTCGAAATGTAGCCGCAAGGAAATAAGTTTATACTGTCTCGATAGATAAAAAGAAATTAATATTTTCTATTGTAATCTGATCTGATATTCGGTACTTTGCTAGTTTTCATCATGATTTTATCTTTTACAGCACGTCATGTAATATTTGCCTATTTAAATAACACTGGTAATAGCACTTTGCAGACTGATGGTTTATTGTTTAATGATAGGCTAGAAAGGCACAAGCAAGGTTCCTGCTGTGCTGATTTATCTTTAATGGCTGTGTTTAGTGTGCAGCTTACGTAAACATTCTGCAAGACAGTAAATTTCCTTTCATCCATTCCTGGAGAGACTATCTGCCGCTATAGAAAGAACCCGCCGAAGAAAATAAAAAGAAATATCAAGCCACTGGAATTCAGGAAATCCAATCGTGAATGTAAGCAATAAAAAAACAGGAAAGGCAGAAAAGATTGTCACAGATCTTTTGTCCAACCATGGCAGCGACGCCGCAGTTGACAAAAGTTACAATAATGACTAGTCTTCGGTTTATATATAGAAATACATGCAAACTGTTGATACAATTACAACTGTCTAAAAAATAAGATATTCGTTTACATTCTACAGCGCTATATCTGAATATAAGTGAATAGGAAGATTAAGTGAAAACTAATTTTTATTTCATAATACATAAAAAAAGTGCTTTTAATTCAAGTTTTCTTTATCTTTAAAAATAACTCTTCACACATCTGCCTGAATAATAAAAAAAAATGCTCAATAATTAATGTAATGCTAATAGCAAGTTTCACGAGTGCCTTAAAGAGATGGTTTTAGGTATTGGGAGTCACAGACAAGTGTGGACTTCTGAGGTCATTTTTAAACAGTTTATCTAAAAGCACGAACTCCCATTTACATTGTTACTTTGGCCTCGACGTTACACCATCCAATCAAAAAACAAGGGAGGGAAAGCGATTAGAAAACCAATCGTAATGCTTCGCAACATCTTCTGATAAGAAAATCTCATTGATATTGCTTTAAATTTGTTATTATTATAAATGTGATTGTTGCGAATGCAAAATGGTCAATTGTTGCGTTTACTGTGATTGTTGCGATTGTTGTAGAGCTGCATTATAAATGTGATTGTTGCGAATGTAAAAGATGCAAATGTTGCGATTGTTGGGATTGTTGTTAATGATAATTTAATAAGATTTTAATGATATTTTAATGAGATTTTAACGATTCTAACATATGTGACAGACAAAACGGAAATATAAGTCTGCTGATCAGAAAGCTTTATTAAAATATGGTATTGTAATTTTATGTCATTGTTAAAAATTACAGAATTAAACAAAAAAAACAAACAAATCAAAACTGCAAAACAAAAACCTAGGTCTTAATAATACCAGTAGCCATCGCCATTTTCGCATAAAAATTATTGCTTTCTATTGAATTACTAAATAAATTAAATCTTTAGGTTTGTCGAATTTGCTCAATTCGTTTGAAAGAAATGTAAACCCTGTATGTACCAGAGTTAACAATGAATAAGAACAAACATCGAGGTAGGAATTTTTTTCTGATTCTCTTAAAAGATCGCAAACGATTTGCATTGAAAAAAGAAAATAAGCAATATTTCGTAGAAATTTCGTTCAATAATTAGGCAAATTCAGTTGAAATTTGACATGAACAGTTTATGATCAACAGATTTAATAAAATCTATAAAATAACTTTTCAGTATTTATTTTCATTTTAATTTTTAATTGAACAAAATTTTTAATTTTTAATTGAACGAAATTTTTAATTTTTAATTGAACGAAATTTTTAATTTTTAATGTCATTCCTCATAACGTTTATCTGAATCCTACAGTATAATTCTTCTGATTTTTCAAATTGTCCTCAATTGTCATCCTTGCAACCCTACAACGAGAATTTTATTAACTGTATGTTATCAACTGACTAGCTTACTTCTGAGAGGAAATTTAAGACTATTGTAGCTATAAAGTGGTGAAATAATGAATACTGCACATACTTCATTATTGTTGGGAAGAGTTTGAGAAATTCACTTTAAAAAAGCATTGCATAATCGTAATTTATAGAAACTATGATTGAAGAATGAAATTTCTATTTGTAATAAACACTGGCAAGAGGCAATAATTTGATTCTGTGTCCATTAACCTTTTAGGGTTCATCCAGAGACACAACAAGAAATCTTTTGAAACATTTCAAAAAAATAACTTGGCGAAACTTGATTTGTACATCCCATTGGTATTGAATTGTAATTGCTTAATGTCTAAAATCAATTGCTATGAATTGTGTCGAAGATGTTGCTTAAAAAAAACTTGCACTTCCACGTACAGCCTTCACGACTTCTAGATGAAAACCTCGAACATGCAAAGGTCTGATAAAGTCTAGGTTACTTCCCTTGGACTGACGATTTAAACTGGCGCTTCATCTTTTGTTCTGTCAAAGGAAATACGGTATTTTAATTTTATGTCATTGTTTTTGAAGTAAGGAAATGAATTTATTCTGATATTTGTTGAAAAGGAATGATAAAATTTCTCCTCAGTTTCAAAGTATAGAGAAGTACGGAACATGGTAGACGGAGACATACAGCGTTCATTCATTGAATCGTCCTTTATGGATAGAAATGCTCATATGAGAAATAAGAATTAAGAGTTTGAGGATCAGCACTTACTCTTTGAGAAATTAACTCTGTCATTTTTACTACCAAAATTAACCACTTTTCCGATAACATTTCATAAGAATTTTACTGCCTGAAGACATGTTTCAAAATAAATTTAGGATAGCTTAATATAATTGGCAAATAAATATATTTTAAAGATGAGATCTCAACGATTCAGAATTTCAAAAAAAAAAAAAAATGAAAAATAGTGAAGTTCTTTTACAGTTTACTGTAGTACAATGAAAGAATAATGGAAACCATGTTTCAACTTCCCAGACTGCTTTTAAAAATTAAATCGATAAATGATAAAAGATTCCAGTAATTCCCTAATGTACATGTACACAGTGCGTGACATTGGCCGAGGAAAAAAAAACTCTACAGATCACTGTCAAAGACTATTAAGAAATCGTAATTTCCGATAATCAGGAACTTAATCTATTTTATTCTTTTTTAATCGAGCAAAAAAGAAAAGTAATGTTTTACATTAAATTAAACTAATTAATATTCTATTTTTAGACTTTAAGAAGCGAAATTTGTATGAAATTTCTCAAGTTCGACTTTAGACTCTACCTACAGTTTTGATCCTATAAATACGACTTGAAATTGTGAAAATTATTGCATTAAAATGAGACTGACCATTGATCAGAAGATCACCAAAACTTCCAAAAACTGTTTTCTCCGCAGAGAGCACAATATGCCAAAGGGCTATTATTATTAATCTCAGACACTTCTTATGCCATACTTCTTTTAATCTTTTCAATTTTAATAAAATACAATTGCATTTCGGTGGAACCTGTTTTAGTTACAATTAATTTTTAAAAACATATAAATAATTTTGTCCTTTTGCAATTAAATACAATTTAATATGTACACTCATGGACAAAAAAATTAGCGCACCAAGAAGGAGTCGTCAAAATGAAACGAAAATTTACATACGTAATGACTACTTTGATATAAGTAAATGATTAGAAAATCAAAGAAAAAGGATAATTTATTTCAGAGAAAAAGGCAAAAGAACGGAGGAGTTAATACTCCGTTGGACCCCCTCTAGCGCGAATGCACGATGCGATACGATCGGGCATTGAGTCATACAAGTTCTGTATGATGTCTTGAGACATTTCGTTCCATATTTGCTGTAACCTTGCCTCTAGTTCGTTCAAACTCGTGGGATGCCCAACTCGTCGTCCCAAATGATCCCAGATATGCTCGATTGGAGACAAATCTGGGGATCGGGCAGGCCAAGGAAGGGTAGTAACAGTGCGGAGACAGTCTTCTGACACCCTTGCCGTATGAGGCCGAGCATTGTCTTGTTGAAAAATGGCTCCTGGGAGCCGTTGCATGAGTGGCAACACATGTGGTCGCAGGATTTCATGAACATACCGCTGGGCTGTCATGGTGCCACGGAACAATACTAGGGGTGACCGTGTATTGTAGGCAATGGCACCCCATACCATCACACCAGCTGTGGGAGCGGTGTGTCGCTGTACAGCAAAGGCAGGATTGAAGCGTTCACCACGGGCTCTCCACACACGAACACGATTGTCATCACTGCCAAGATTGAATCTGGATTCGTCGCTAAAGACGACCTGGTTCCATTCCGCTGCAGTCCAGTTTCCTCGTGCGCGGCAAAACTCCAAACGGAGGCGTCGATGGGTGGGCGTCAAGGGCAGCACACGTAATGGGCACCGCGATACCAACTGTCCTTCAGCCAGGCGCCTTCGTATGGTTCGAGAAGACACAGCGGCCCCTAGTGAAGGTGCTACCTGTGCCTGGATGGCGGCCGATGAAGCAGTTGGTTGTACGCGTGCATTTCTGACTATGTGGCGGTCTTCTCGACGACTGGTCTGTCGAGGGTGTCCTGAGCCTGGTCTTCGTGTACATGACATCTCTCGGTTCCACTGG
>JAFIDM010009631.1:183936328-183966418 GCA_023159025.1 Thereuonema tuberculata
AAAAAAAAAAAAAAAAAAACCCCTTTGAGAAATAATAAGCAACTCCAAAAGGTGTCATCCATTTGTTAAACATAGTTTGCCTTCTACAACTAAAGGTTTTTAAAAAAGGTTTTTAAAATTTTAACGAAAACATTAATTTTAAACAATTTGTTTATTTTTCGTCATTAGCGGTGGACATAATCTTCAAAATTATATGTCAATCATTGATTTGATGAAGTATTAAGGGAAATAAAAAAAAAAAAAACACCTTTGAGAAATAATATGAGAACTTGACAAATTTTTAGGTTTCTTATTGTAATAATTCCTTTAATTTTATTAAAATATAAATCTTTGTTTGTTTTTTTATCTGAAATATCATTTTAAAGAACATTTTTATTTTAAAAAAGAATTACGACGCTAAAGTAATATTTAAAATGTTGTTTCGTTTTCGAAAAGAAGTCGCTTCTGTTAAAGCGTGTCTACATTTTTATAAAAAGTTTTTTTAAATAAACGTTAATTTTAAACAATTTGTTTATTTTTCGTCATTAGGGGGGAACGTAATCTTCAAAATGATGTCTCAATCATTGAATTTGATGAAGAATTAACGGAAATATGGCGTTTCCACAGAAAAACAGCTTTGAGAAATAATATATAAGGATACTTATTCAATGTTGACATTTTAAAAAAGCAATTAGTACTTTTTAAATGTTAAAATAATGTATTAAAAATGCAACAATAGCTGATATTATACGTACAATAACCTAAAATCGAAAATGTTTACGATACAAGGATCTGCATTCTATTTAAATATTTTAACACAATTAGTAATTCATTAGTATTGCATCATATACAAACGCTTCGTCTATTAGATTATCATACAAATGAATTGAGATATACAGAACTATTATTACAAGATGTAATCTAATACCTATATATCTCAGCAGCGCATCGACCGCGGTAAGTATGTTTCCCAAAGGTGAACCACCTTGAGATTTCTGAATAGTGATTAATAATACCATCCGAGTCCTTAGGGGTATCTAGTACCCATAAACGTTTTAGCTGAAAAGCTCAAAATTTACGGCAAAATATCCACGTCACAACTTTGAGGTCCCGCTCGACTTCTAAGCCCCGCCCCCTAAAAACCCGTGAACAGATGTCGACTTTTTGTTAAACCGCTGCCCTAAAAGCTCAGCTGTGGCAAAAGCTGTAAAAAAATTATGTCAGGATAAGGTTTTGAAAATAGGAAAAATCATCAAAAAGTGGAAATATATACACTGTCCGGCCACTTTATTAGGTACACCCCTGCTGCGCACGAATGAGTGGACCTGTCGTGTCTCACAACAACTCTTCAAGCCGGTGGGGGTAGTGCCATGGTGTGGGGGATGTTTTCCTGGCACACGTTGGATACCTCTGGAGGCACGTTAGGATGCTAGAGTGAACGTAAACATCGTAGCTGACCAAGTACAACCGTACATGTTAACAGTTTATCCTCATGCAGTTGACTACTTCTAGTAGGATAATGCGCCGGTGCACAAAGCCCGCATCACTATGGGATGATTTGAGGAACATGACGATGACTTTTCCTTGCTGCAGTGGCCCGCTCAGTCCCCGGATCTCAGCCCGATTGAAAATTTGTGGGATGAGCCGGAACGGGCTGTTCGCTCCAGGCCTACACCTCCATCAAATCTTCAAGAACTGCGTGACACACTCATGTGTGTATTGTACACAATATCTCAACAACGTTTTCAGGATCGTATGGAATCCATGGCTCGGGAATTTAGGCTGTTTTGAGGGCTAAAAGAGGCGCAACACGCTACTAGGCAGGTGTATCTAATAAAGTGGCCGAACAGTGTATATATATCATGGGAAGAAGAATTTGAATGTCATATATATATTCCAAAAGAAAATACACAAAACAGAATCAATTTATTTTAGACGAAGTAAAGATTTCAAATGTTTGGAATCTAAATTCTTGTCCTGAACTTGTCAGATGGTTTCTTTGATCTCTTAGCAAGTCTAACTACGTAATAAGCAATGAAATTGACTTATTAAAGCTGTTATTTTGATCTAAATGCTGGAAGCAAAACTTACAGCATTGAATTACATATGACTTCACTTAAGAAATAGAAAAAGTAATGTAAAACAAAGGATTATTATTAACAATGTTTAGTTTTATATATTTTTAAAACTTTGTGTTGGGGAGGAATCGAAGAAGCACCAAGACAGGCATAAGTTTATTTCTTTTCAATTCATTACTTAAAATTCTAAATAAAAGGTTTTTTTAGATTAAATTTTGAAATGATTTCCTACATCTCTTTTGTTATTTACAGTTATTGAAGTCATTGTCCTCAGAATTTGGAAAATATCGGACCGAAATCCGGATGAAATTTGATAAAAGGAAGCAATGCACAAAGCCTGCAAAACGATTTCCAACTCAAAATAAAACCTCTGTCTGCGATTTACAGATCTCATCTCATGTTCTACCGGAAATCGATCTAAATCCCACAACGATAACCTGTAATATTGTCATCTCAAAACATAAGCTACAGCTTCGGAATCAGTTTGATAACAGCTTTCTTTAAATTCTGAACTGATCCAACTGAACGAATCAGAGATGAAAAATAAGACAAAAAAATTAAGAAATAAAGATTTTCGTATCGAAGAATATACACAGAAACTTGTAAAGAGAATTTTCTAACATTCAAAGCAGATAAATAACCTACTAAAAAAAAGAAACTCTGGAGGCAACGATCCATTTTTTTTTTTTTTTACCATCATATAATTTTTTAATTTTTAGAAAATAGTGCTTTAATAAGCTACTTTTGACCAAAAAAAATAATCTCCGTGAAAGGGACAAAAGTCGTAAAATTTGTTGAGTTTTTCCTTCATGGCAACAGGTTCTCTGTTTAAAAAAAGGTAACTTATGCCTAGAGCAGGAAAACAGCAGTCTTCAACCAAGGGAAAAGTGTTCGTTCTTTTTCTAATGTACATGAAAAGCCCTGTAGGCAAGTAAACAAGAGGGGTCGAGGCTTTTCCAAAGAATGAAACCTAACATCTTTGTTATGGGAGGTCGATCCTATTTTCTCTCGTAATTACTTTTTTCTGGTTTTTCTAAGAAAATTAACTCCAATCTCCACTCATTAAAGAATACTCTAAAATAAGAAAATCGGGAGCCCTTCAGACTGACCAACCTACATCAACTTAGTCCCCTTGATCAGAAAACGCAGGGAACTAAGTTGATCCTCCTGGACCCAAAGAGCTACATTGGCCTATAATGGAATACTTTAGAAATAAATAAGAAAATAAATAAAACAACTAAATAAGAAAATAAATAAAACAACTAAATAAGAAAATAAATAAAAGTTATCAAAAAAAAGGAATGAAATAATATATAAAAAATATTAATTTATAAGTAAGAATGATCTTAATTTAAAAAGTACTGATTTTCAATTCAAATTTTTGAATTAAATGAGAACCTTTATTAATTAAAATTCCATCATAATCTTTTGAATACAAAACAAGAGATTCCTGAGATTAGTAATTTCTGGATATCTCTAGATTTGTAATCTCAAATGTAATTTATAACTTCAAATAAAACCTTTGTTATCAATCCTAAATTAGACAACTAGATTTATCTTCTTCCAAACTTTCAGAATATGATCTAGGGTAATAAATTTATAATAACAGAAAGTCAGTTGTTTTTCATATAAAAGAACTGATTCAATGTACAAAAGAAAATTTCTTGTGAAACTAACCCTAAGATTTCAATAACTTAGAAAAGTCTAAACAAATATTTAGGGATTCAATGAAGTGATTCAAGAACTTATTCACTGATAGCTCAATTCGTAAGTTGATCGTAATTAACGTGATAGAAAAGTACAATATTAATTGTTAAAAAAAAATAAGTCCTTTTAAGCTTGTAGATTGAAAACCTTATTCTATTAAATCTGACATAAATTTTTGTGTAAAGTTCGATTTTCTAGTTAATTATAGATTCTTCACTACAATGTTGGATTACGATATCGAAACATCGTTTGACGTTAATAAAACCATCAGAAAAAAGTAAATAAAACGAATCATTAATTTCCATTTTTGCTCGAATAGAGTTTATACTTCCCTTTATTGAAAATTATGTGCTGTCAATCTACCTTCTAAAATAGGGACAGGATACTTCCTGGGACAGCAAATAAGTTTGCCATTTGACTTCAGCTTTCCTGTTGATGGCTTATTGGATGGGGGTCTAAACGTCCAGTACCCCTAAGGGAGTCAGTCAGCCTAAGCTTAAAGGTAAATTAATACTTTTCTTCAGTTTATTGCAAATTTAGTTCAATGATCCACGAGTTAGTTTATGATCATTATCTAGTAGCAGTAATCAATACATTCTCCGGAAGTGAATGAAATAGTAATAAAAATACCTTTCAGAAATTTATGAATATTCTGTAGCAAATCACTAGTTGCAGAATTGCAACAATTAAATTGTTTCCATTAAAATAACAATTATTGAAATCTGAACCCATTGATGCCATAACGGTTCAATTCTCACAATTGATACAATTATGAGATACATATCGGTTCTTTCAAAATCAGATATTGCGCAATTTTCGGAAATGAGTTAAATAGTTAAATAGAAATAAGTTTTCAGAGATTAATAGTTATTGTAGCAAAATCCCGAGTTCCGTTCTCATGTGGGTTTTTTAATAGTATGAACAGTGCACGTAAAGTTTTATTTATTATTATAGTTAATTATTGTTCATTTCGTTCATTTCAAATCCATTTACAAACTGACATTCTCAAAGAATTGTGGATAATTAAATTGTAAGATATCGAGAATCAGTCGAGAATCAGAGAAATGGAATATATCGCCAGACATAACTGCGAAGGCCAATTCAATTTGTATCTTCTGGACCAAAGTCCAGAATCATGTATTTGCAATTGAAGAATTCAATTTTCTATTGTTGTATTTTCTATTGTATTTGATCCAAACTCCAAGAAGAAAGTTACTACCTGGGAATCACAAATGACATGTTTTACGAAAGTAATTTAAAAATAAGGTAACTGCACCAAATAAGGCCCACTAACGTTTAAAGATTTTTTTATATTTCTACTGCAAGAGTGAAAATTTTGAAAACTGTCTTGAAAGGTAGTTTAAGGTGTGCTGTTATGAAAAAGTGAATTTAGAATTAGTTGCATTTGAAATTCTTTCTGTAATAACAGTTTTGAAAATATAACTGAAGGGCCTTATTTGGAGCCCCTGTTCAAATATCAAATTATTCTACATTATTCTACTCATGACATACTTTAAAATGACATAAATCATGTCCATGTATATTATATTGCCAAAAAATGGGGACGATTTTTCAAATTAAGTTGAAATATTAAAAGCTTTGGACGACTTTTACTGTTCAACTGAAACAAACATGGCGAAATAGTCCACTTCAACGGACCTAATTTTTGGTGTAGCCGCTAGAAGCCAGGACCTGTCTGAAACATAACTAATCTTGGTAAATTGTCAACGTTCTATTAATAAAACGAAGGATGGGCCTTATTTGGGCAACCTATCTTACTTATAATGTATATTATATACAGTACATTAAAAAAATACATACAAAAAAGGATAATAGGATAAATCTCTGTAGAAAAAACATTAATTATAAAGGACACTATAAAACCGTGAAGTACCTGAGAAGTTCTTACTGTTCAAAATATGTTCAAGTGTGACTTATAGCTGGAAATGCACATAGTCCATTGTAAACTGCCAGTTCCTTGAATGTAAGAAAATTAAAGACTTGTATGTGAATTCTCGGTTATGGTTTTTAAATGTCTTACAAAGCAGATATTTTTAAGGTATCAATATTCTCCGTAAACATACAATACAGCGAACCAACTGTCGTTCTTTTATTTTAGTCCTGAGTTTACTGGGTACTATCGTGTGGCATCTTCTATTCAACGTATTACCGTCAAAAGGACTTCGTTATCACTCACATTTCACATAAAGATATCGGTTTTTTTTTTTCAAAATCTATCATACCATGTGTGGAATTATAAAGAGTTGTATTTGCTGCTTTACATTGATTCTCCCAAAGTTCTTCCGGCATCTTTTCTTCCGGCAGTCTTTTTTTCTCAAATGTAATATTGCTTAAGCTGAGGTTCACTGGGATATTGTTGTTCCAGTTCTTTTAGTTTTTTTCTTTGAAAAATAAGCTCGTATGAATGATGCGATGACTAATATCCTTGAGAGAAACTCTCTATGCTGTTTTTTAAATACATATGTCTTTTTCAAGACTAATATACAATTTTGAATTCGCAATAATATTAGATGACTCTAAGTTGAGAACCAGTAAAATGAATCGGGTAATGATAAGATAAGATTGGTGGGCAAGTTTTCAAAATACTCATAAAAAAGAAAATAGTTATTCACTAATGTTTAGGTTTTTTTGACCTTAGGTCTTTACCTAGATTCAATTCGTACCAAAACCATTAATAATATCTTAATCTAACGGACAATGAATGATTTTTACCATGCAGCTCCTTCTCTATTGGTACAATATGCATGAAAACTAGAGGAATCTTACACAACCTATAATTATACTACCTACATCTAGCGCAGGAATTTTACCTTCCAACAGATATATAGTTTTTTAGTTATCGTGATAAATGGACATTCAGACTGAATAAAGTATTTCAAAACTTTTTTGATGTAACCTTTTCTTCTCTCCGATAAGTTTTGTCTTTTCAGAAGTGTTCGAAATTTTAGAACTAGTTGTCATGCGAATGTAAAAATTTAAGAAAACGGAAAACAAACTCTTTCTTCATTCTTTTCGATTTTATGTGGATTCTTTCGTATCATTTTGCAATTCAGCGTTATGAACTGAAAAGAAATTATAATTAACATATTTTTCTCAAGTAGTTTGTAACTACTTTAACTCAGCTATTTTAACTAGGTAAAAATCAGCTTCATAACAAAGAAGATAAAGCAGCATATTATAAACTACAAAATTACTAATTTAAACGCGGGTTAAACGTAGGCGATCGTCGGGATGACCATCCGACTTCACCTAGTCCAGTTGGTCGAGAATCGCTGGGAGCCTAAATCTCTCGCGCTTCCCTGGACCTGCAAGGCCTGTTGAGGTGCAATTTAACTTTAACTTTAACAAAAATTTATTTATTTTTAATATTTTTATTAGCAAGGTCATTTATTATAAGAGAAATTAAGACATTAAAGTATCTAGAGGAATTCAATTTATATCACAATTATTCAAGAAAAAAATTTAAAAGTATAAGATCTTAATTGCATTTAGTATTTGCAATTTAAATATGGTTCGTTTTACTTTTTTTTTAATGTATTACTTTGAAGTAACGAAGTAACTGTTGGAAAGAGAAATTGATTTTCCTTGTCAGATTAGAAAATCCATTCAATCTTTTTCCCAAAATCCTTCTATTATCTCCATGGAAATTCATTGCAGAATATTATCAGACATTTGCATGCTTTTCCAATTTCGGTAACATTTGTTGGTGGCAAAATTCCGTAATTAGGAGAGATGAAAAGCTAATTACATTTTAGGCCATGAAATGTTTGTGGTTTAGCAAATAGATATAATTTTGTTTCCGATCCTGTTGTCACATTTCAGAGAGAGTTTGAATGTTTCAGAAGTCCTGAGTTCATATTGGAAAATTCTAACAAAACAATTGGATTTTTAATTTATATTTATAATATAAGTAATAAACTGTGCAACGCTAAGTATCTCCTTCAAAATATTTATTTAAATAAAACCCTTATTTTTATACCCTTATAATGTGACCTTACACAATATTGTACAAGAATGAAGAATTGACAAAAATTAGATTTCAAGTTAAATTGGAATTAAAGTCAAAAAATGATTACCACAATACGTTAAGAAAAGTTGTGGATAACAAAAAAATTCATAAAAGATAGGAATAATTCCAAGGTTTGAAAATTTATTTCTGCACATATTAGTAAATAGCAGATGCAATTTGAAACTTAAATTTTTCATTTTTTTTTATTAGGAATTGTCCTGTAAACTGTATATCATAATTTCTCTTAATATGATTGGCATTTTTAATAAAAAAAAAGCAAGTTATTATGTAGGGAGAGAATAAGGCTTAGAAAACCAATTTTAAGTCAATACGAATATCCGTGAGCATTAAAGCTTATTTATCTTCAACAAGGCAAAAAAATGGTTGCGTAGACTCCGAAAGTTACTATGCTTATTGCGATGTGTGAAGTTTTATTAAATAAATAAATTATTTTCTTCAGTAAATAGAAGTATTGTATATTTCAACAATATATTTCATTTTAAGAAAGCGGTAATTTATCAAAAAATATTCTGATCTTCCGGAGTCAATTTGGTTTGTTGACATAAGAAGTGCATTTTAGATTCTATCTATCTGTAAAGTAAAGCTAAGTCAATGGGAAAATTCAACTTACAAATCCTAATTTCATGAGTTTTCAATAAGATTTCCCAAAGAAATGGTAAGAAACTAAAGTGACCCCGTACATGTTTCACTTACCACCACCTCTTGGGAGACAGAAATCGATCGCTGACCAGAGCGATTTCCCCAATGAAGTCGTAAGGGTTCCAATAAGGAACGACTCATGGCTGTTCGATTTGTAGTTTGTGTGTAACAGACGGACGGAAAGAATAAACGTTACAGCTTCCCCATTAACACTTTTATGTACGGTGTCCCTAAAAACTGAAGATTATGTAGATTTAGATTATTGAAAGGAATACCGTACAAATTTTATTTCTTGCTTTTGGTATTTATTGGACAAATAGATAAGAAGTTAGAGATCAAACAAAAGTTAAACACGACAACTCAAAAGCTATTTCTCTTAGAAAGCCCTTAGGTGAATGACACTGAATACGCTCTCCCTATTAATTTTGTTACAAATCATGCACATCTAGAGAATTAAAAAAAATAGTATAACGATAAATGAACACTAATTATAAAGATAAGCTGAAAATTTACTAGAAAATTTATATTTTCCTTTATCTTTTCTCCAATTTTTTAAGAGGATATTTAGCTTTTAAGTAGTTTTTTTTTTAAATAGGTAGTGACAATTAAAGAGGTGTCAAAGAATTATATTCCCGAAAACTTGATCTAAGCAATGCTAGAAAATTGAATCTGACGATATTGACTTTGATAGTAGTATGAAAAACCTCCAAAATAATTGTTAGGAATTTTTATAATTAAATGTTAAAATTTATTAATTAATGTTATTATTAAAATAACACAAGAATCGATTAATTAAAATTAATTTAAATTTGAAAAATTTGCTCGCCAGCAGCATTGTTAGTTCGCCGAAAATCAGATCCTTACATTTTTTCGAAGTAAGCAAGAAGTCGTGATATCTTCTTCCTTCTTTCGAAATCTGATATGGTCGTTGGAATGCCAATATACTTCCCTGTGACACTGCTCTCCTGGTCTGGTTGGTAGATCATCAATGAGGATCTCCATGACTGTAACGGTGATCTCTTGTTTTCACTTCTCTTATAGAAGGATTTTCATCTTCTTCATCCTCATACGATTTTATTTCAGATAATAAGGAAATCTTCTGAAAGTGTGATACACAAATTTCAATGGAAATATTGGCATCTAAACGAACTAATAAAAAAATTACTGAGACCAAAAATTAGGACTAATACCGGAAGTTCCGGAAGTAAATGATCTAAAGTCTTCAAATAAATCTCTAATTACAATTTTACAATTAGGAAAATCGTGCTTTATTGAGAAAGAAAAATAATAACAAGAAATTTCAAAGATCTATTACAGTTAACATGCCAGTACCCGATGAGTATTGGTTTCTAACAGCTATATATTTGTGTAAGAAACCAATTTCGCCCTACAACGCCTTGTTCCATTTCTATTTTAGAATTTGCTGAAATTTATCTTGTATCCTGGGCCTAAAATTGTCTAACTCTTATTGAATACATCTTCACTTCTGTCATTTCACTTGCTCATACTGAGATTAGGAAATAGATGTGTTCAGATGGCTGGCATTTAATAATGGTAAAGCGCAATCCATATATGTAATGCAGTTATTGATGTATTTTTGTACGAATGACTGCCGTTAAAGCCATTGCTTCATCTATGATTTATGTTTTAAAAGTAACAATTCTTAGTTATATTTTCTTCTTATATTTCTTTCTCTATTTTAAAATATTACATTTCTGCAATTTATATTGAAGGTTATGTATCTACGAGACCGTTAAATTCATCAAACCTTGGCATCAGGAAGATAATTTTTTGGTTCGCAATCATAACTTTTCTTTTAATTCCAGTCTGTCTATAATAGTTTATATCACATTTTCGAAATACTTACTTACTTAGTAGTTGATCAATTATTCTTCTAAATCTTATTGGAAAGAAATAATTCATTTCCCTCACATGTTTAATGTAATATTCTCAATTTCTCGTATTCTATCCTTCTACGATATTCTCCACTGGCAGGAATATTGTGAAGTCGAGCAAAAATGCCATTCAAACAGGTCACTGACACTTATTGCCAGGCTTCTTGGACATCGAAGAAGCGCCAATAATCCTCTTTGGTTTTGTCTGAACTGCAGGAACATCTCAAAATCTATGTGAAGGCTAGTCGGATGTAACAGTCTTTAATGGTTGCCATTAACCTCTAATCCATCCGTTGCTAAGATATTTGTTACATGATATCCAATGACGTCTTTGGCAGTAAAGTGCATTATAGTGGTAATAGTTCCTCGTTTTTAAGATTTTTGATAAATATTTTTTTTTTAATTAAAACACTTTTTTATTTGAATGTTTTGAATCTTCTTGTTTTCATATCAGCTTTATTCAATGCAATCAGAATTGCAGCAAAGAGAGGGTTATCAATATCCAAAAAATAAAATAAATAAATAAATAAATAAACACAACTTATCCCTAAATTTGAAATATATCTTTACATGATTCCTATTTTGATTTTTTTTAATTAGTAATAAGAAAACAAAAAGGATTTTTTGATTGAGCATTTTAAATGAGCTGATAATTCCCAAGATAAGTTACTATAATTCTATTGTCTTTCTACTTGTCAAAGAAAAACCCTTGTCTTAACCAGGATTAGATTCTACATAGGTGATTTTCCCATGAACTAAACCTGAAGATGAAGTGATTCATGAATAATGATTATAAAGACGAATTAACATATCATAAAGTTTTAATTAGCGAAGTTTGTTTTTCTTTCTTTCTTTTTTTTTTCAATGGCGATGCCTCAACTGTAAAAGCCTCGAGTAATTATGTGAATGAAAAAAAGGTTAATTCTGCAAGAAAAGTGCGCCTACATTTATTCCTGCATTTCTAAGAAAGACCAAATGATGTAAATTTTGGGAAATAATCTGCTCATATTAACTTTCACTGAACTTTCGAATATCCTTCTTTTCGTGCCAAGATGATAATCACCGTATTTGACGTATGTCTCAATGGAGATAATTTGATATATTATTGGCTGCCAGGAATGATCAATTTCCTTTCTTGAGGATGAGAACGACTTTAAACGTTAAACTCTCTTCTTTCCACTAAAAAAACCTGTAATATTTTTTAAAAACATAAAACTTATTAATATCGAAATGTAAAAAAAAAAATCAATAAAGCTGACTATAACGAAATTAGTTTTGATTTTTTTTTTTCAAATTTGGGAAATACGGGCTTCTTCTCTTATTTTTAATTTTTAATTTTAATTCTTGAAGTCAAGAAGAAAAATAATTAGCTTTCCTTTTTTTTTGTGTGTGTGGTTTTTTTTTTTGCAATGGATATGGCCGTTAACTTACAAACATGAGAAGAAATCAGAGCTTTTGATAATTAACCATTAAGCTTCGTAATTGCAGTTTCAAATGGAGCAAGAAAACAAACATTTACTTTCGGAACAAGATAAATCATTGACTATAAATCATCGCCTCATCTTGAAAGCCCGTGTTAGATTACCATTTCCTGATTCCGAAAGCTACTGGATAATATTCTTGCCTCATCGCATTTAATTAGCTCACCGAGAAAAAAAAATACCAGAAAAAAAAAACTGTATGATGACTTTTTTATTTCCCCTGTTAAGCCAAGAATTTTCAAAGGAAAAGCCATTTTCAAAAAAAACCAAACTTCAAATATACTAACATTTAGATATTAACATCAAAATCAAAGGTTGACATCCAAGTAAGTAGGGTAGCCACATCTTGCAAAACCTTCACAATTATTAATAATCACAAGATAGTAAGAAGATAATCACAACTGAAATTTAAATGAATTATTACATGGATAAAATAACTTTACATTGAAAAAAAAAAAATAGTAACAAATCTGATAATAAAATCTGAAAAGAAAAGCAAATTTACCATTCAATTAATGCATAAATAAAAGATGTATCTAAAAGCGCTTTTACGTTTGAACTGAAACATCTTTTATAGTTTCACTAGTTTTTATACAGAACTGACGGACAGACTAATCAAGGAATATTTTTCTATTTCATTATAGGAATTGCAATCTCTTTTCTGACTGATTTAATTATTTTTAATCTATATTCTAATAAAGAGTCACTTTATTACATTGAGGGTATAGTTTTACAGTTACCTTACCTCTTAACATGATCATTGTAAGGTCTAGAAAAAAAAACTCTACATTTGAAATGAATAACATTAAAACAAGATAAATAATGCTTTTAGACAGTGTCAAAAGCAAAGCGGCCCCATAATATGCACAATTTTATAAACAAACTGTTGTAAACACAACTTTATTGAAAGCGACCACTTTTGACCCCCAACTTTCGGTCAGGGAGTGGTCCTAGAGGTCTGATTTTTTGGACCGGTCACCTACTTTTTGATGCTGAACACAATGGTGAAGGTTTCATTCTAATATCTCTAACCGTTTGGCCGCTACAGAGTGTGACATCCAGACAGGATAAAAGCAAGAGCGGTCCCCTAGCGGGTTTTCCAGGCAAGCTGTAACCTTGGGGCCGCTAAAAAGGTCAGTTCATTACAGCTTACGAACTGTTGTCATTGAAATATCATTCTGTGAACTTGTTAAATTGGCATTGTTGCCAAATCTTCTAATATTTCACTTATTTTTGAAAATTCAGGCTATGAAAAGAAAACCGCTCTGTAGAATCTAAAATTCCGAAAAAACGAGGAATGTAAAGTGACTTTCCATAAAACAGAGACTGTTCATAGGAATGAGCACGTGTCTGTTTCGACATGAAAATTAGCCACGTCCGATACATCACAAGAGGGTTGGTTGTTAAGTGAGGACTTGAGAAAATGCGATAACTGCAGGATTTAACAACATTCGTGTACTTATTATTAATTAATGAGTTCAAGGTATACTTTTTTTGAGAATTAAAACTTAATATAATTATGGTTTCTTCAAATTGAGAGTTATTGAATGTTAACTGACACCAAAGATTTTTCCTCACTTTCATCTTTTCAATTTACAGTTTCTATGGTTCGTAAGGCTGTAGACATGATTGAACTCCTCTGTAATTCTTTGAAATTAAAATGAAGAAATCTTGAGGATCAGTCAAAAACTTCAAGAATATTGAAATGCTATACAAACTGGCACTTAAAGCGATTCAGTTTTGAGTTTTAATTTCTGTTGTCTTATTTATCATATTTATTTATGCTTGGTAAATCCTACCAAATTGACTGGAATTGATTGGATCTTGAAATTGCTATAAACTTACGTGTATTGTTTATAGTTTTGGATTCAATTATGAAGCCTGCAAGACTTGAGAATAGTTAAAATGTAACTGAAACCCGAGGTCGTTTTATTGTAATTTTAAATCAATTTTAGTTTAAGCCATTGTGAGTATTCAGGTGTACAGGCTTCATTACTGGATCTTATTGAGGATCTTATTGGAGCTGCGAAGAAGGCCTGTAGAAGTATTATTCTAAAGAAAAGTAATTTTAACAATACGCCTGTAAGGACAGATGATTTAGGTTATTTTTAGGATTTCGATGAAGATTTCTAAAAAAAAAAACCAATAAACTAAGTTCACATTAACTAATAAATTACTAATTGTATTCTCAAACCCAAGTAAGATTTCAATGAATCTCTTATAAGTTCTATCACCGAGTGACCAGGATTTGTAATTCAGGAAACTGCAGCGCTTCCATGAAAACCGTTTCGCGACCTCTGATGATAATCACGCAGCGTGAAATTTAATATTTACATTTTCCTCGGTTAATACAAATGTAAACAGTAAACAGCTATCACAGTATTTCGGAAACGATTTTATGTTTGAATTGATCTTCAGTTCGATTAGTATATTATGTTTTTATTAAATAAACTCAAATATTACAAATTAACATTTAATCAAAATACTTATGTTTTATTATACTTTTGTTATTGTTTTAGCTGAATCTTAAAAATAGCTTACAATAAAAATATAGAATAAGGAAACAATATAATTTCCTGAAAATAATTATGTTAATTGGGTAGCTTGGGTCTAATGTCTTTAATATTTTTCTCTCAAAATTCTTGCAAGTTCACATTCTAGCATAAAAAATTTCCAAGTTTACTTAGCGAATATCTAAAATTAATACAGTAGATCCCCGATTATCCGCGAGTGCCGCGAAATTTTTTTTAATTTCGAACCTCAAAAAAAAAAACAATTTTAATCCAAGCCAACGACAGGGAAAATACAATAGGCCCTACAGTGTGGAGGTCGAAAATTACTGACAAGTTTATTGTGCATCGTGATCCTATAGGCTTTCTCGGAATTTGTGGATGCAAACGTAGAGCAAAGGTTTCTGCTTTACTGTACATATTTTAAAAGTTTTACATATTATGTACAATAAAACGTAGTTTTTAATGGTGAAATATTTCTTTTCGTGTTTACACCTCATTTTTAGTCTTTTTCGGGTTATCCGCGAAGCCCTTGCCACCCAACTGCGCTAATAATCGCGCTCTACTGTACATAGTTCTAAATTTTCTAAGAAATATAAAACATTAGTAGTATTTTTTAAAGAATTCGTAAGAAACGAAAAAATTCGTTGGTTTATTTATATTAAGTTTTTAATAGATTCAATATAAAAACTTCAGAGTATCATTTTTCAAACTATTCAATGATCAAGAATTTGTAAAACTGTCCATTAACGCTTTTTTTAATTCTTTAATGTTGCACATTTAGTTTTAATAAAAAGATTACATCTCGTTAAGTAATGTACGTTTCATGTCTAGAAATATAATGTTATTATTATTATTATTATTATTATTATTATTATTATTATTATTATTATTATTATTATTATTATTATTTTGTGGTAGGTAGTGAGTTTAAAAAAATACTGGTACATAGTATATAAAAAGTTCAGAATCACTAATTTAATCTTTTATGTAACCCTATCATGTCTTCTTTGAAACTTGATATATGATCAAAGAGATTAAGAAACTTCTATGTAATTTATTATTTATTACATAGAATAAATAATATTAATAATACTTTTACTACTAATAATAAAAATATGTGAACTTTAATAATTAAAACAATTTCTGTTTGATTATGAAATGAAAGTTAGTCAATAAAATTTTGTATAAAGAAATTAAATTTAGCATTATAATTTGACTCTGATGAAAGTTTGCATTTTATTTGTAATCCATTTTTGCGGAATTACTCTTCGTGCTGTTGTGAAGGCCTCCAAGGGACTAAACATTATCAGCATTCGATAACACTCATCCCTTTCCGTTCGACAGCACTTGTCCCTTTCGCTGTTGGACATAATTACATCTTGGTATATGACTGCAGCAGAGGTTGCTATTAAATAACCATTTAGATAATGTCCTTCGAAACTCAAGCACTTGACTGCAATCACTGTAACAACTAGCTTTGCCTCAACTTAGGGTGATTCTGGTAAAAATTATTCTTAGATAATTTGTAAATAGTTCAATGGAATCGAGGCATTCCAAATAAAGAATTCTTAAATGACATTCAAAAATCGTGAGTTGCTTAAGCTGAATATTTAAAAAAATCTTTACTTATGAAATAAATTATTTCATTGATTTAGAAGGGAATACTGGAAACATTTGTAATTTATACAACAAAGAGCTATTAAACACACCAAAAGATTTGTAAATTATTACAATATCAAGAAATAATTATCATCTACATACTTAAGCGGACTTTTCCGCTTAACTTACTCTGTCGACTTTGCCTAAACTACTAAGCAGAAGGATATTCTATATAAGCATTTCTGAAATACTACACTCTGTGCCAAAAAAAGTCGAATAACTACGAAGAATGCGTCCAATTTGAACGAAACTCTGTATACAAGTACTGTCAGATATGGAAATGATTAAAGTTTGGTTGTCAAGAAACGTCATTATCCTCCCCAATGGAAGTGATCATCCTGTGGTCCATGTAAAGACCCTCGGAATCTTTAGGAGATATTCTGCTTCGTTGCATTTCCATCAGTTTACCATGAGTAATGCCTGGACGACGCATTCGAAGACCATACGAGCATTGCAGGACTTCAAAAGAGGTCGCATCCTGGGGTTGCGAGAAGCCGGCTGGTCATGTGATGAATCGCTCTCCATCTGGGTCTTAGTGATGCTTCTTTGGGAAGGTGCTGGAATCGATGGTTGAGTGAGAGCATTCAGTCACGTCGCCAAGGACCAACAGTACCACTGCTAGACATAATCGGTTTGTTGTGAGGCAAGTCCTAACTCTCCGAGGAATTTCAAAATTTTCTTTCGTGGAGGGCTCAGTCCTCAAAAAACCGTGGCCGATCATAGGAAGAATAGCACCACTCCCTTGGTTTCCCTTGGCTATCGTAAGAGGCGACTAAGGGACTTGATATGACTACTTCGTTTGATTTCAACTCTGAGATTTTTCTTTTGTGTAGATTTCGGGAGAGTATAACCCTTCAAGCCTTCCCTGGCTTCGTGTTTCTGTCTTGCTGCAGATGATCATCGCATCCTTGTATGGAGGAGAACTGGACAGCGTTCAAATCCTGGCAATATTATCGAGAGGCACAAAACCATTAGAAGCCTCTTCGTATAACAGCAGTTTCCTCTCGTAGTAATTCGGGGAACTTTAGATGCAAAGAGATATGTTCAGGAAATCCTGCAACTCTTTGTTTTGCCCTTCGTGCTACGCCTGTCATGAGCAGTTTTCTAAACGAATACTGCACTTTCCACACAGTGCACAAGTTTCCCAGCAATGCCTTCAACCAATTCAAACCCTTTCTTCGGCCAATCAGTCCCTAGACTTGTCCTCCATCGAGCATGTCTGTGACATGTTGGGATGTCAAATGCATTCATGATCGAACATCGGAATTTGGAGCAGCATTTGCTGTAACCTTGAGATGATCTGTCACAAGACAAGATTAGGACTTAGTTTCACTCCTTGCCACTCCGTCTCTCAATGTGCGTAGCAGCCAGAGACGGCTTAACTCAGAGCTAATAATACTACTATGATGTTCTTGCTCCATAAAAAATTATTTCTTCACTATAAAATTTGAATCAATTCCAATTATTCGTTTCATCCAAATGGCAATTAAAAAATTTCGTTCAAATTGGACATTTCCTTCAAGGTGCTTCGATTTTTTTACACAGAATGTATATTTCTCCTAAATACTAAATGAATTTTCTTTAAATACTATCAATATTTTCTAAAGACATCTCTTTTCGAAATAATAATATATTAAAAATTAAAGACAACTTTAAAAACGAGCAACGTTTCGACTTTCCAGCAGCCGAAAGCTAAAATTCAAAAGATTAGGAATATGAAAATTCATGTGCTTTGAGTCGTTATTATTTCTGTCATCTTCAATACTTTAGAAATTTCTTGAAATGCAACGCTCTTTATATTCTGAAGTTAGCTCCTTCACTGAAACGAATGATTTCAGTGAACAGTGAATACATTTTATTCACAAGTTTTTGTACCCCTATCTGTAATTGATTAGTTATTTCGTGATAAAGATAAATAACTCATTTTCATTATGAATATTATTATCTCTTATTTAGTTTTCCAGATCTGTTTGTGTCTAACGCACTTCCAAAACGCACTTCCTCTGTGTTTGGAAAATAATTTTAATTTCCTGTGAAAATAGAAACAATTTCTACAATGAAACGTCCGCGACAGGAATCGAACCTACAACCTTCTGATCTGAAACCAAACGTCTTATTCATTAGGCCATGGGGACTACATTCAGATTATTATTAAAATGTCTCTTATCACTCCTCTGTGTGTGTGACGCAATGACGCAGAGAAAAAAAAAAGAACTCTTCTATTTTAGCCTACTAGATTAAAACTTAAATTTTCAATGTTCATTTTTTGAGCTTATCACAAGCGCAGGCTAGACGAGCATTAGATGCAGAAGCTCGCCTTCAGCGACGAACTAAAATGAGATTTCTCGACATGAATGAAGAAATTAAAAAGAATATTTAAGTATACTCTCCTTAAAATACTCTATCTGAACTAAAAACCGTCACATTGTTCTCCTGTCATTGTTGACAGAGTGTATACGCTAGTTTATTAAAAAATTTTAAATGATCAGTAATAAGCTATCATAGCAGATTTTTTTCTCTAAAAGGTAAGATCGTAATTTCACATTGATTCTAAAGTCATACAATGAAATGGAAATGACATTCAATTACTTATCCGCACTTCTGGTTTACAGAGGACCACTACACAATTAGTGCTAATCACAATCAAAAATAAGTAGTAAACAAGTATGATATAACAGTATTTCTTCAATTTCATTGTAAATTGAATAAGAAGATAATTTCTCAGTAAATAAATAACCTAAAATGATTTAATATTAAAAATATTTCAAGTAAATATTTCTAATATTTTTTTAAAATTTGTAATCTAAAATAAATACAAATTTGAATATGGCTGTATGAATGATCATCGGAATCTCAGTGGTGGATCAAAAGCAAAAAACAACAACAATAAAAACAATAAAGTTTTTACGTGTGCTAAAGAGTGATCCAATTTTTGAGTAACGGCCATACACACCAATATAAAATTATGAAATAAAACAATTAAAAAATGATTAAAAAATACAGACAGGTTTCTATTTGAAAGCGTACAAACTTCCTCAAGGGGGTATATTAAAAGGGGTGTTTTTTATGTCTCCAGTTTACATTGAGGAAGATTTGTACGCTTTCAAATCAAAACTGTCTGTATTTTTTAGTCATTTTTTAATTGTTTTATTTCGTAGTTGTAAATTGGTGTGTATGCACGTTACTCAACAATAAAAACTTCCTAATAAAATGTTAGGGAGAAAATTCATGAGCCAGCAGTTCACCAGGGTATTGAATTTTTTAATGCATAAAAAATTCAATCTGCGCATTGAATTATCAATAAACAACAATGGGTGAGACGAAGTGTTTACTACTTAACATCTTAGAACAGCTATTTCACGCTCTTTGGCGATCATCAGTCACCAGTAAACAGAGAACTCGCTGTTTACTGAGACCTCGTTGTTTCCTAGTGACTGCTCCTAGCTGATAATCGCCTAAGCGCGTGAAATAGCTGTTCTAGGATGTCACTTACTAAACACTTGGTCTCACTCATTGTTGTTTATGGCCATACGAAATTGAAATTTTGATTTTTTTTCAGTATTTTTAAAATATGTGTGAACAATTCAAAAGAATTCTTGTTTAATAATGATAAGTATCACAAGACTTATAATTCCGTTTTGTCTGTCGGTCTGTGGACAAGTATCTTTAAAATATCATTAAATTATCATTAGTATCATTAAAATATCATTAAATTATCATTAATCGCAACAGTAACAACAATCACAATAATCGTAACAATTGCGCCTTTTGCATTCGCAACAATCACATTTATAATACATCTCAGCAATAATCACAACAATCGCAATAATCGCAACAATTGCGCCTTTTGCATTCCCAGCAATCACATTTATAATAATAAGGAAATTAAAGCAATATCAATTACATTTTCTTATTCGTATCAGAAGACGTTGAGAAGCATTGTGATTGGTTTACTAATCGCTATCCCTACCTTGTTTTTCTCTCTATCTTTATATCCTGGATGAAATCAACTCTATATATCTACCTTTTTGAAAATGAACAACACTAAATAGTTGTAGAAAGACAAAATTTGAAATTCCTAAAAACTCCGTAATCATTTTTTTTTTCTTTCAAAATATAAATGTTACTTATATTATTATAAATTCATGTAAAATAAGTTCTTCTGATTCAAAAAATCTCAGCTTTAAAAAAATGGGTAGAAATCTACCAATGAAATCAAATAATAATCGATGTTAAATTTTAAACTTTGTTTTCTTAAAAAACATTGAAGTTAAGAGATACAGTAGAGCATCGATTATCCGAAGCAATACTGCTTGGGTAGGGGGGTTTGCATAACTGATATTTCGGATAACCGATCATTTACGAAAAAATTGTAGCAGTGTCATAGGAGCAATATGAAACACAGAAACAGTGATAAATATGAAACACAAAACCTTACATTGTATTTTAAACACTGCTAATTATTTTCCAAGTCACGTTATATTTAGATAATAAATTACCGTATTTTAAATCCGTCCTGTGACTTCGTTGCGTTGTTTTTGTCGTTACGCGTTTCGGTAACTATGTCCCATCATCAGACCTATCACTCGGAAAGAAATTACATTTTTAATTTTAATTCGCAAATTAATTTTTTTTAATTTTTGGTCTACTGAAACGCCTTCGGTTAACCGATGTTTCGGTTGATTGATAATCGGATAATCGATGCTCTACTTATTACTAAAAACCTAGTAATTTCATATTATCAAATTTTTTCAACTATTCATTGCTAACTAATTGAGAAGCTTTGCGTTGCAATTTTTTTTTCAGCGACTGCTAGAAAAACATTGAATTAATAAAAAAATAAAAAATAAAAAATTAAATAAACATTAAATTACAGTTTAAAGTGGAAAAATGATATGAAATCAAACGTTGCAAAACCTAATGAATAAATAAAGATATAAATACATGATTAATTAAAAAATATACAATATTATCCTACTCATTTTATTTACATGAGCTCAACTCATATTTATTTAAAAGCCTATTGAAGTAATTATAATTATATAATTATAATATACAAAAACAAAAGCAACAATATCAAGAGCACTGCAAGTAGGGATATCTACATGCCAAAACGAAAAGGCAAAGGGGCGGTCAAAGAAAAAAGACTCATCAAAATAACTCTGCAAGAAGATTAAGACTAGTAATAAGGCTGCAATAGATTCCTCAAATGAAGAAAAGGAAACATTTTGCTTAGTGTGCTGTGAAGATTACAGAAACAGCAAACCCAATGAGAAATGGGTTCAGTGCCTGTCTTGCTCCGAATGGGCACATGAAGATTGCACTCCTGGTGAAGCAGTATATTACTGCCAAAATTGTGATTCTGATGATGATGATTGAAATACAGAACATTGTAAACAAAAAGTAACCTTGGTATACTGTATTATCTCAATTACATTTCCTTCTGCTATCTGTTACAATTGCCCCCTACTACTGTTACAATTGCCCCCGATTTGGGGTCAAATGTAACACTTGTAGTCACTTTTATATCGGTTTGACGAGTTGTCAATTTTTGTGTAAGTCCACCTAATGTTGAAGAAACCTTACATACTTTTCAGTTCTGTATATGTCTGATTATTTTCTTGAAAAAAAAAATATTAGTGAAAAATGTTACAATTGACCCCGGTCTACCCTATAGCTCACAAACAAACACACAAACCAACAAACGTCCTCCTTTATAAATAGATAGATAGATAGATAGATAGATAGATAGATGGTAGATAAAAAATATCAATATTATATTAAATTTACCATCTATTATCTAAATTAAATAACTTCATATTTTCAGCTTTTATTTAAAATACTATTTATATCCCAACCTATTAGTGATTATGCAAAATAATGTTTCATGAGCCAGCACCAAATATTTGTTAGTTACTTATATCTAAATGTTTATAGCAATAATCGGCAAATTTGTGATCTGATTAATAATGCTTTTGGAAAGAGCATAATAGTGTTCTAAGAATGGAATATGTATAATTGACTGGCCACTGCTAGTTTTATTACTAATATGTAATTCAATTTAGCCAGGAATTATGATTGACACAAGACCTATAGTTATATGCAGTAGCCATTGTCAATTATACATATTCCATATATCTATAGTTTTTATTAATCTCACTATTAGGAAGAGCTTTTAATTTTGTATGAGCTCTGATAAATGATCAGATATATTAGGAGAAGGATGTTCAAAGTGTTCATGCGCTGTTTCCAGTTAGGAAAAATTCTAACATTTATGCCTAACATTTCTTCTTTCTTATGAGATCTTCTCTTTAGAAGTCTTGTCCCTACAATTAAAAGAGCATAAAATGGCCCTAATTTTTATATTTATTATCTATTTCTTCCCTACAGAGTACATGAAGTTCATTTTTCACAAAAAACATATTACACCTACTACACTAATTCTATGACATTTATTTCGAACATATATTATTAAATCAGAAACTGATTACGATAAGAATCACAATAAATTATTGAACTCATAAAATTAACTGAAAAATGCAAATCAAGATTTTTTTTAAAAAAAAACACCTTAATTTTCATTTTCTTATTCGTAAAATTAAATGATATTTTTTTTTGGCATCATAACAGAAACATGCCATTCGTATTGTGTAATAATATTAATTATTAAGTAAATCAGAGTTTGGGATCATTCAAAGAAAGAAGCCTGAATTGCTTCTTATGCTTTATTAAAAGCGGACTTTCAAAAGGGGTTTCTCCCATTGAAATCTCTTTAATTAAGTAAATCCATTAGCTTATTTGGATTTAGATAGGTTTATTCAAATATTAATCAACCCTCTGACGTACAAAATGACAGAAACTGTAAATATTAATTTTTCTCTTTTTTTCCCCAAAGGAAAACCTGTCCGAGTCACATCGGTTTCCATGTGGATTCATTGAGCTCCGAATTCAACGATTCCTCATTAAATAAGTAATCAATTAGACTAAAAGTATCTTTAAAAATTCTAAGATAACGTTTTTCAAGTATGACAATATGGGTCATAAAAAAAGAGACTAGTAATTGAAATATAGTTTTTAAGCAATTTCTTCAAACACACACACGCACACATACAAAGGATGCAATATATAATCAAATTTATACAAAGGATAAATCAATTTTAATGGAAGCAATTTTAATGAAGTTTCACAGTGAGTATCTCCTATTTGTCTAAAAATAACCTTTCTTTGATCTTTATCTTAATGTTCAATATTATTTCAAAGCTTACAGCTTCAAATCAGCTCTGTAGCAATATTTTCGAAATTAACAATGGATCCGTTAAAAAAAATAATCAACTCGATATTAAACTAATTAAATTATGTGAATATAAGAAATTGAATTCAGAGTTCTTCAATGTTTAAAAGATAGGTGTTTTGCTATTCTCATTTCTTCACATCATTGAAAAAAAAATCTAAATATGAAAAATATTGCTAATATAATTAAAAACAACTGAAGCTTAACTTTGGTAAATTTAAATATCGTTAAGTTAAATATTTTTTTAAGTTAAATATTTTTTTAAATTAATATTAAATTTAAAAACATTGAATAATCTTGTTTATTCTTGTAGCAGCCTTTTTATTTTTACTTTCATTTTTTTTTTCTTTTGCCAGAAGTTGAACAAATTTCGTTTTCCTCGTCTGCATTTTAAACAGTTTCGAATGGACGATGTCTGTTAAGGAAAACTACGCAAAAAAAGACCACAAACAAAGTCCGTGAAGTCACAGTGAATAACGGCTGTTATCAAGCGTCGTGCACGAATTCATTCATGGAAGAGCTCTGTACGTGCCTTGAAGGTGGAATTACTGAAAAAATAAAAATTTCTTCCTCGTTTTCCTCTCAAGAAAAAAGGATTTGCCCATCATTCAATTATTTTAAACAATTTCATTTTTAATGGCATTTAGGCTCTTATTCTTTAATTTCGTTGATTTGAACACTCTTACTCTTTTTATTTCTTTGGGGAAAAAAATACAAAACGTAAATGGTATCGTTTCAAAATTGAGATTCCTTTAGTTTTTTTCAATCTCAATGCTAAAGCATAAATTAAAGGGCAACCTCTAATAATAAAAAAAATAAAAATAATAATAAAAAAAGAAAGTACAATAACATAAGAAAAAAAAAAACTACGCGGACATTGAGAAAAAAAAAGAAAAAAAAAAGAAAAAGCGTCAGATATACGGATTCGAACCGACAATCTCCAGTATAGGAGTCCAAAACGTTAAGCATCAAGCTATAGCTAACAACTGAAACGAGACGGTTGTATTTCTAACATTTAAGCTAATAGCGGAAATCCAATGAAAACAATACCAACTTATGGGGGGCGTTGGCCCCTGAAAATACCCCATTCCTACAGTTTTTGGACCTCTGAATACGATGGTGAAATCCGTTGGTCGATCTGACCTTCCGTTCGGGAGTTGTTAGAGGTGGACAGACACGGAAGACGAACGGACGGACAGGACAAACACAATAGCTACCGATTTACCAATAACTCCCAAAAGGGTCGCAAAAAATTCAATGATATCTATTAAAATAAATTTACTTAGTACAGTGATACCCTACGAACATTATCCAAAATTTTGGATTGGGAATAATGTAAATAATTCAGATAAAGTATAAAAATCACAAAATTAACGGCCATCACACAGGACTATAATAAAAAACATTTATAACATATTAAAAATATATTGCAGCACTATCGGTTTCGCCCAGGCACTGGCTTTGACGAGTGACTCATGCCTACACGAAACCGGTAGTGGTGCAATGTATTTTTAATACGTTATAAATATTTTTTAATGTAGTTCATTGTGTTGACCGTTAATTTTGTGATAATTAAATGTGGACACGTTAAAATTATTTTTTAATAAAATAAAATACTTAGTTGGTCTTGCAACAAATCCAAATCAATTGCAATAAATGAAGAAAACAATGTACTGATACTAGGCATATTCTCAGCTGTTTAATATTAAAAAGATTAAAAATTGAAAGATTGTTAATCTTGTAGGGACTTCTTATAATTAAAGACAAACTACAAAAGTAATGATAAAAGATTGGCATTTTCATACTTTTATAAATTCATTCATTGCTTTCTTTTTTTTTATCTCCTTCCTGGCAGTAAACAATGAAATCAATTTCCTGGGGTCTTTAACTTGCTGCGCAAAGCTACCGGAAGATATGCCTCTTGATCATGAGTAGCCAATCAATTAACAAACAAACAAAAAATATATGTAAAAACTATCCAGCATTTAATTAATAAGTGCACATAAATAAATAACATATCAATGTTGACATCAGTCCCAATTTTAAAAAATAATTGAAATAAAAAAAACGAACAAACAGGAATTTAAGACACTGACTTATAATATAAAATAAATAATAATAATAATTAGTAAATACGTAAATATCCATAAGGATAATACTATCTTTTTATTTACTTTAAGTATAAAATATTGTTTCAAACAATCGATTATTAGGAATACGTTTTTCTTTAACAACAAATTCGATTAAGGTAATAAAAAATAAATAAATTACTCTACAGTTTATTTTAATTTAAAAAGTCCAATGTCCACTTCAGAGCAAGAGTTTTAAAGTGAAATAAAATATACAATAAGAACTTGTATTTCTTTAATGGAAATCGTAAAAAAAAAGCTTTCTTTTGAGATACCTCATCAGCTTGATTCACCCTTTGATTAGTAGATCAGACTCGCTTTATTTATAAGCATTATGATAATTATCTGATAAACTGAAATTTTCAATAAACAAAAACATTAAACAGAACCATAAAACTCAAAAATTAAATTCCTGTCAACAGATTGCCGAGCTCTGATGGAATTTAAATACAAAAAAATTTAGATTAATTTGAGATAAATAAATTAATATTTCACAGTTCTGCGCTGTTTCTTCATATTTGAACATGATGAAGTTAAACTTTTTTTCTTCTTTACATATGTTTCTTCTTTCATAATTACTGAGCATGCGTAATCTTACTATTAGGTCTACATTTCAATATTTTTCTTCTCTGTTTTGTCCATTTGTCTTTTTGTTCGGGTATCACGTTAAAAAGGCTGGTCGGATTTTCATAAATTTGTTACGTAGTTTATTTATGGTTCAACTAATTGGCCTAAAACATAGGACCATTTATTATGATCGCCCTCCCCTTCCCGCAGTCCTCGAAATGGACACCCCAGCGCTGTTTGTTCAATTCCACTATGCGATGAATAGCTGAGTCAGTATTTCGTGTAATATGTCTTATGTTACGCCTAAAAAATGGGCATCGATCAATGACGTAAAAAAAAGCCTCAAGGATTTTATGTTGCTCTTTCTTTTTGTCATATGTCATAAACAATGCAATCGGTCAATCAAAGGTACAACCCCGAAATCAAAATGTGTTTCGGTTACTGAGTGGAGAAATTCTATCTCAGTGTCAGAAACACAAAAACATCAATCAGGTACTGCACGGACTTCATTATGTATGAAATGGCTGGGATACTGTAAACTTTCTCCTGGTATATGAAAATTCTATTTGGTCCGTTTATCAATTTCGTCTATGTTTCGGAAAAGGCAATAACACATTATGATTGATTGACAATTTATGAAATTATACAAAAGAAAAAGATCTAATAATGATATAATATCAATGTGGCTGGGTTTATTTATTTATTTATTTATTTATTTATTTATTAGGCAGTGACCAATTTCAGTGTTTAGATATAACTTTTGTATACTGTACATTTCTTCAGAGGACTCAGAAAATTTACAAGTAATCAGAACAGGGCAATTTTTAATTCCTAAGAACTATTACCATTTTTTTTCTTTGTCCAAATTTAAAATCTGATATTTCATTTATTTACCTCATTGATTTTACTGAAAGGCTCAAGTGACAAGGAACTTGTCTACAGCTCAATAGCCGATTACTTCTAGATTTTTCCTTGTTATTTGTCCTTCAAACGAGTCCCTACGTTTATATAATCTTGTGCCATATGGGTATCGGGTTTGCTTCCTGGAGATTAAGGCGAGCCATTGAGGCTTGGTCAGAACCTCCCTCAATCCCACGTCAATCGTCATTTGAGGATGGTAATGTAAAAATTGAATCTTTAACTAACTTCAATTAATATTCTAAATTTGAAAAACTTCTTTAATAGAATCGCCTACTAGCTTAATGCATATTGGATTGTGTAATTTCTATTTGGTTTTCTGATTATTACATTTTAATGCCCATGAAAAAAAAAAAAAAAATCGATATCCAATATTCAAAGTTAAACGAGACGTTGGCTGCTTACACTGAGCATGCGTCACACCATAATAAAATAAGGAATTATGTTCCAAAATACAATTCACAGTAGTTCTAAACGAGTCAATATTTGGCCAAAATCTAATTTTTCAACTTAAAAACTCATCTCATTCAGAATGGTCATGAAACTACCTATTTGGATATTTTTGTCGCTCTCCTGAATTCATATTTTTGACTTTTATTTACATCATGAATATTAATGATGTTTCTCTCTCGCTACTCGAACGCTGATTTTGAAAGCATCAGAGTGAGATAGACAAGTAACTGATGTTTTATTTTATTGAAATACGGTTCCATGAAAAGTAGAAAGAAGCATTTTCAGATTTTTATTTGTGGGATATTAACGGTAGTGGTACAATTTGTTTTTGTGAGAGTCATTTTTTCTGTGTGTATAGATTTAAAAAACTATATAATTTAACCCAATTATAATTTACGTTTGCCAGAAATAGTTAAAACAGTTTCAGAGTTTCTCAAACACTGGAATGTATTGGAGTTTGAGAATAAAAAAAAATCAGTATAAAGTTACTGCTTACTTTTTAATTTTTTATTTGGACAAACAAAAACATAACTGCGGGATTTTCAAAGTAAAAACACTTATTTGTATATATAAAAACACTTATATGGCATTAGTAAATGAGAAGAAGTATCTCACCTTAAAAATCAAATATGAACTAATTCAAAGCATTCTCAGTAAGAAAATTTTAGTTTAATCGCAACAATTATCATGGAAAGAGAGGACAAAGTAATTTTTTTTCAGTATATTTGTCGGACAATGCAAAATGATAAGAGGCTTGTAAGTATTATAAAGAAGAAAGGCTGTTTGGTTTTGTCAACCCCAAAGTATGGGATTAAATTTGCTGTGGATTTGAGTTTGTTATACATTGGATTTTGTGAGGATTTCAAAATACATTAACTTTCTTTTATGAATACATAAACAAACTTATTTTCGTTATCTAAGACACAGCTACATAGTGAAATGATTGTGGGTCAGTAAAGTATGGATGCAGTGCAGAGGAGCCACTAATGACTGCCTAAGGCCAGGCGGTTTCTCGAGGAAAAAAGCTATCTGTTGAAATAACCTGGACTCAGTCAACCTCTTATAAACGGTGTTGCAATGATGCTGAAAGATTCTTTGATCGGATTTTCAGGTCAACTTGCTCTATTGGGATGAATAAGGATGAATAAGGAAGAAAGTGATCAGTTGTTTGTATCCATGGTATTACATGTTAGTCTATGCACATGAGAGAGACTTACTCCCATGTGAAAATAGGTATTTTCAGTCATCCTTCCATTTGCCAAAGGAATGGAAAATTGAAAGACTAAAAAATATAGTGAACAGCATTTAAAAAAACACTCCCGAACAGCTGCCACAGAAATTATCCTGCACTGCTTCTTAAAATTACCAGACTAACTTATCTCACCGGCCATTAATCTACAGTATATAAAGTAAACAACTGCACTGAACAACTTGCCGAAATGTTACAGCTCATTTATTCTATTTTCTAAAAGTCGATAAATAGTGATGAAAATTTTAAATAGATGAAAGACACCAGTAAAAGATTAAAAAACAATCGTTAACATTTGAGTTCAAATGTTTTTTTTGCACCAAAGCCCTTTTAAAAAGATTTCATAAAAAAAAAAAAATTTAATTCGACTTATTTTAAATGATTTTGGTTTTTAAATGATTCTTTTATCAATAAGCTTCAATTTATCGAGTTCAAAGAGAACTGGTTACTTGTATCAATTCATGAACTCATTCATTCAAAAAGAAGAATTTTAAAACAAAATAATATGTTCATCGGGGATGCTCATTTTTCATAAAAGGTAGCACTGTGTTTTGGTGAATGTGTAATGGATTCCCGTTTGAGTGAAATTGAAATAACTAAGCAGTGACAATAGATTGAAGAATGTTATTTTCTTTTCTTCATTTCCAAACCTTTACAGAAACTGAAACAACTTTGGACGATAGAAGACAACTGATGAATTATAATATTTCTGTAAAATTAAAACTATCAAAAACCCAACCAAGAATTAACCATCTCAAAGATGAATGAAGGAAAATCAGCAATTTTAACAAGCCTTCTTAAAAAAAGTTACAGATAGCAGAACAGTAGAAAGACAAAGAAGGTAGTAAAAAAATGAGGATTAAAGAAAACAATTGAATACTCAATTGACAGAGGAAATACAAGAAAACTTGTAAGACGACGACTCGTCATCGGAAGAAAAAGAAAACCTTATTTCATCTGATGTGATGTGAGAAACGTGCTTCTAAAGACGAATGGTTTCACTGGACGGCCTAGACAATATAGCAGGTTTTCAGAAAAAGAACCATGATGTTTGTCTATGAATTTCAAAAATAATTTAAGATTAACTATATTTTATCTGAAGTGGTGGAGTAGATTATGAAAAGTTAAAAACTAAAAATAGACAATGAAAACTTCACTATTTTATATTTAATAAAATTATATAGAAATATAAAATTTATCTTAAACATTCCAATTCAATTTCTGTTTTCACATTACATAAACCAGTGCTATTAGCGCTGAGAGTAAAATAGTCAATTAATCCATTTCCCTTGTAATCCACTTATCTTTCTTATCGCATTTTTCCTTTCATTTTATGCATTAGTAAAAATTGTTCGAATAGAAATTGAACATCTTAATTTCGCTGAAGATGGCAGTTCTTTTAAATAAGTATTCCGAGAAAATATAATCGTAGCTTAAAAATTGCCTACCTTATATAAGCACGATCTAGGTGTGAATTAGAA
>JAFIDM010009631.1:183989190-183999755 GCA_023159025.1 Thereuonema tuberculata
CGCCAAGGCTCGGAATCGAGTGAAAGGCCGTGATTGATTGATTGAAAGGAAATTAAAACAAACTAACAATTAAGATAAACTTGTTTGTTCATAAATTTAATGGTTATTTTAGGAAGTCTCAACATTCAAATTATAATTAATGGATTCCTTAAGGTAACTTAACGAGTCAAATAATCTTTACCAAAAGTACGTCATTTTGATGATGACGTGTTAAGATTAAATGAAATTTGAAATGTGTTATATTTATTGAGCCAAGTGTTTTTCATTTTATTATATAAATTATAAGAATATATCTTCATAATCTCTAAACTCTACGTAATTTGTTTTGCTAATACAGCCTATAAAAGCAATAACTTGTACTCTAATGTAAATTTCAAGATATAAAATCCTAAAAGTAGATTAATGTTGCTTATCTCTCTCTCCTCAGGTAGTCTCTTCTGTTCCTTTATGGTTAATATCTGATGAAACAGGGCTGTTGAAAAGAATTTTGGGAAAATAATCGACGAGCAGCTACATATTCAATTATAGAGATAACTGATGACAAAATATCTGTTTATAAAAAAAAACTGAAGTTTCTCACAAAAAAACATATGGTGTCAGAACACTTTTATCAGTAGATTAAACTTGTAATTTTAAAAATTTCAGAGATTTATCATTTCCCGGAAATGAGGGAGGGGAGCCCTTAAGATGTTTCTCCCGAATTGCACAAGAAATATTAACCATCACTGGCTTCACAGTTGAACGTATCTGTTCATTCTCAATTAATCATCCGCTGGAGTGATGTTGATAACATTGGTGCTATTAATAACGTATTACATTTCAGAATTTAGAAAAAGAATATTGTTTGATGTAGATTTGTAAGACGCTTCAATTCATATTTCATGAATTCTATGAAACCAGACCGATATTTTAATAAATCTGATAAGTGGTCATCAACCACCTACTTTTCTTATCGTGATTTCTCAGATGGAAGGAATTCACCATCAGTTTTTGCGCCATAATTCTGCATCTCATTACGAAAAGGGCAAAAGAGAACTCGGCTTAAAAGAAAAGCTTTCATTTGGAGCTTCATATGAAAATTAAGGTTTTCAGTCGTTTCCAGTTTAATTTGAAGATAAGCTGCCTCAAGGAAGCAAATGTATTATGAAATCTTCTTCATAAACTACAGGTAAATATTTTTTGAAAAAAAAATGTTATTAATTTTGATATTGTCAGCAGTTAATGCATTGCGTTCTCAAGGAAGGTCATGGCCTCTTTGTAAGAGAAACCAATTTAAGACAGGAAGTTGTTATGTTATGTAAAGACTCTGTAATTGAAAATTCAGGAGAAGCTAAAACATTATAAGAAGTTCTTTTTAAAACTTTTTAATATTATAAAATACTAAAATATTTTAATGCTAAAATTCAACGATAACTCAATTGTAGTGTTTAATGTTCCGAAACAAATTCATGCAATTAAAGGAGGCCGAACATTGATTCAATCTGCATCAACCTACGTCAATGCTTAGGACAATAAATGACAAGCGACTTTTGCCTTATGCAATTAACTTGTCGTAAAATATGTCCTGTTGCTTCATTACCGGTTCATTCCATGAGTTAAATTATGTAACAAATTTACTGGACACGTAGAAATCTCCCAATATTAGGCAATATTAATGGTTATCAAGGAACCCTTCATCAAAAGACAAAGCAGTGAAACTTTTTTTTTTTTTTTAATCTTGGTTTTTACTGTCAATTATTTTTACTTTCTTAGTAAAAGATAGAGGATCCAACTATTTTGTTTCCCGTAAAATACGCCTATTGCAAGTCAGTTCTTGTAGTTAAATAATATTTCAAAATTTCGGAAAATTATAATTTTCATATATTTGTAATATTTGAAGAAGAAAAATTACGGATTTTAAAAAAAATTGATTAAAACAAAGCAAAATATTTCATTTCAATCTTCATTCATTGTACGTTCATTTTTACGATCTGTTCTATGAATTGCAAAATCCAAGAAAAGTTGTTCGGTAAATTATAACTGTCAAATATTTGTGTTAAATATTCATACGTTATGAAAGAAAATTAGAGAAAAAAAATTGTTGAAAAAATAATAAAACAGAATAAAATAGTAGCCAAAATATATTTTTGCCTATTTTCTTTTTTTTTTACTTTGAATTAGCGTTTAGTTTTTAATAAAGTTTCCATATCTTTGTCTTTATTTTACGTAGAAATTGAGTAATAAGATAATGTTGTTAGTTAATTAATGTAACAAAATTTATAAGGTAATTGTGCATGTTTTCAAATCCTTTGGGTTAAAAATTTCAAAGTAATTACAAAATCAACAAATTATTTAAAAATATATAAACATAAAAAAAAAGATTATTTTCATGTTCAATTAAATATACGAGAAAAAAATTAAACAAAAAAAATACAAAGAAATCTGAGCGTTTTGACTTAAATTCAAACTTACGAAATCGATTTGTTCGTTGAAACCCGTTGAGTAACCCCACATCAACACGGTTTCGCAAGTCTATTTCATTCCTTAATTGCATAAATAAATTGGAAATGGGGAAAAATACGATTTTGGCGTGAGGACAAGCAGAGGCCGACTCTAACAAGCTCCTGCCAATATGATGAAGCTAACAAAATGAACTGATATAACAATCATCTGCAAGGAATAGCCCTCTTGCAAAAAAAAAAAAAAAATCAGCATAAAAGAAGAAAAAAATGATTTTTTTTATAGGTAGGAAAGCTTTTTATTTTTTTATTTAATCAAGTATGTTAACTGAATTTATAAATGAGTTTTCAGTAGTTCCAGAGTTAAAAAGTTGATGTTAATGCTTTTATGCTCATTAGTAAATTACTTAAAATAGGATTAAAAGTACATCACAAGGAATCGAAGTCACAAAATACTCTGAACAATGGATTTTAGCCTTTAAACAGAAGAAGACTTATGTGTTTCGGTATGAAAGATAAAAATTAGTAAATTGATTACAAATTTATCATTTCTGCTAAGCAAATTCAGGATGATTCTAGTTAGATCTAATGACTTCCATCAAAAGCCATTAACCAGATCCATTTCTAATTTACATTACTCGAAACAAACAATATTGGCAAAAACTACTAAAAAGATAATATTCCCGGGATCAAGAAACTATCCACAATGAGAAGAACGAACCGAGAAGAACCTATTATGCCTATTATGTCTAGTAATTTGGCTAAACCTTCTCCACCAATAGGACATCTGATCACTTCGAGTACAAATGAGTTACTGACACCTCCAGTTAGATTTTAATGAAGTTGTGTTTAAAGGTAAATTGAGGACGTAGGAAACTTTTTTTTACTGAATTTACGGTTTGACCGTTAAAGAAGGTTGACGATCAAATTTCGAAAAACTTGTTTTTTGGCATGAGTGAATCAAACGTCCGAAATAATGTTATATTTAGACTTTAACAGCTCCAGTTTGTTTCTTTGATTGCACACATAGTTCATTGTGTGATTTTTAATAGCACAAGAGCGATACAGGCTAACAAAGTATTTTAAATTCACACTTTGCATCAGGACAGGTATGATATTGAGAACAAGTCGTTGAAACACAGAAAACGAAAAACGGAATATCCAAATCTACGCCAGGATTCGAATCCAGCTTCAGGCGTATCCGCAACAATTGACCACTCGGCTGTGCCAGAACGGCATCCATCATTTCACGAAACCTCATGGAGTGATTACAACCCATTCTCAACAGCAGAAAATAACTTAAAAGATTGTATGTGAGTACAAAAAAAAAAGTAAGATTTTTTTATCTCAAACCTGCACATGAATAAACAAAACCCTCTGATAATAAACTCGAAAGGCGTTTTGTTTATTCGTGTGCAGCCTTGAATTTTTCTCTTTATTAATTTTCTGCACGTTAAATTTCTTTAATTTTTTTATCTCTGTTGCGACAAAAATAGTGAAATCATTCGTGGATCAGTGAGAAAAGCCTCGAGCAATTTCGACAAACAGATTATTTAATCAAAAGTTAAGTTTACATATTCCAATAAAAATAAGGTTTATAAAGAAATTATCTTTTTGATATTTCGAGCTTCCATTATAAGATTCTTTGTTTTAGGCATCTATTCTAACTATAGGGTTAAGTTTACTGTGCAGTCTATTCTGATAGTTCAATCACGAACCTCTTACGTCTAGGCTAATTTAATCTCAGAAGCATTCCATTGTTAAGAAGAATACATTCCTTGTCCAATAGCTCAGATGCTTAATAATAATGTCGTAAATAACTTTATAAGTCATTGATAAAAACAACAATTTTTTTGAAAATATGTTGTCATTAAAGTAACAATACATTTGGCTGATAGTTGTTTGCAACTAAAAATTAAAATATGTACGTTATACAGCCAAAAGCAACCGGATACCCCTCTGGCTGATATAGCGTGCTATGACATCATAGGATTTGGTGGATGCCAAGAGAAAACTTCCTATCCGAGTTTACTGAGCCAACTGTCAAGGTTGGTGGCGGCGGCATCATGGTTTGGGGCTGTTTCCCATGGTTCGGCCTGGGTTCCTTAGTTCTTTGGTTACAAACATGAACGCTGAGATGTATGTCGACATTCTTGATAACTCAGCACTTTCCACTCTCTGGCAACAGTTCGGAAAGACCGTTTCTGTATCAACAGGATAACTTTTTGTCCACAGAAAGAAGGCTGTGCTGCCGTGGTTTGAAGAGATGTGTGTTGAACTACTGGACTGGCCTTCACAGAGCCACGATCTGAATCCCATAGAACACCTCTGGAAAGAATTAGAACGCAGATTACGCACCAGGTCCAACCGCCCTTCTTCAGTGGCCAGACTCACTGAAGCTCTCATGCACAAATGTATCTTTTATAAGTATCAATGCTTTTATTGTAAATATCTTTAATTTTAAGTGTGTTTATGAACAATTTTAAATCTTATGTCACTACAATAGTAAAACTGATTTCAAGAAATTTAAAACCGGACTGTAGCTTTAAGGTTTATGTGTGTGGTGAGTGTAGGTGACAGGGAAGCCGAGCACGGCGACAGTTGGTCTATTGTGGTCTATCCCACGAAAGCAAAGGACAGATGGAGAGAAAGACTGAGAAGTATGGTGGAAGAAGTGCAGGGGAAATGGGAGAGCCCCGAGAAAACCTGCTCAGCGCGGATCGTCCACCATCACGAAACTCTCAAGAGAACTGAATCTCGGTACTCAGAGGTGTGAAGCCAATGTCTTAGTGACAACGCCAACAGCTCGGTAAGCTTTAAGGTTTTATTTCATTTTTTTTAATTGGGCTTCAAAGAAAGTGTTTAGGAATTACTGGAATTATAAACTTGTAATTTCATTATTTAGTCTAATTTCCTAGAAAAGTAGGCCTATCATATCAGTATGTGGCAAGGTGTGTCTCCTCCCAGTAGCTTCTGAATTAGTAGATTGATCTTTTTGAAACATAGTATGCATTTTTAAGGACTATAGATTTTCGACCTAACTTTTATATTTTCAAAATGAGAATTGCCCTTGTCGAGAATTTAGAACGAGAAGGAGACAAAAATAGCCCAGAGAAAAGTTTTAGAACCTAATGAATTTCTATCGATGTCTTAAAAAATTGGAGATTAATCTTTTAGCTAATCTATTAATTTCCACGTGCTTTGATATGATTAAAATCAATCGACTTTAGACAATTTCAGCAAATTATTATTAGGATTTCATTTATTTATTTTTTAGAAAATGGAAAATATTATAACTTAATTTATTATAAAAATAAACGTAGCTTTTTTTTTAGTTTTCACTAAAGAATAAAAATGTCATTCTTATTTTTTCGTATGATATCTTAAGGAGGTGTAAGTTATTTTAAGAACTTCTTGTTTACAATTTTACTTTGTAACTTTCTAAATATCAGCTGATAATTCTTGACATTACTTTACCCAACACTTTGAATTCTAAATTTTCAGTTATTCGCTAGAATTAGATACACATTTACCACAAATGTCACGAATCGTTCTTCCGCATTTGTATTCTAATTGTGTATCAGCACAAACATCTCTTCCCTAAGAATGGCCCAGCATATATTCGTCCAAAGAAGAAATAAATGCCTCTGACGATGCGCTTACATTTTACAACCTTTTAATTTGCTTTTTAAAGCTCTTAAATCGCATGACTCAGTTGACCGGGTAAAGGCGTTCTTTGTTTGCTTCGAATATTTGGTAATAATCCTCTCTTTCTTTTTAAACAATAAATATCATGAACAAATATTTTAACAAAAATAACAAAAACCTACCCCATCTCTAACAAAACGAATTGATGTAACATTGATTTTAACATCAAATAAAGTTCACCATTTGGTTTTACACCTTTTATACTGGTATTCTACCTTATCTATTCCGGAAAATATAATATTTGAAAAAAAAAAAAATTGTCTAACTTATGTTGTAAGTATTTGTAATATAATTGTGTTTCCTTTGTTTTCTATTCAGGTTTGAAATAATGTTTATGGAAAGTGGCATGTATATTTAGAGGGCGAGGGGAATCTTTCAACATATTTTATAAAGAATTAAAACACAAAACATGATATAAAATCTAGTTCTTATTTTTGCTTATTTTCTCCATTCTTTTGTAAAAAAATAAAATAAAAAAATACCACCTAATAATCAGATTTGCAACCATAAAGTATTTTTGTAGCTAGTTTTATTTATTTTACTTTCTCGATATGCTACAATCAGTTCATTTTAACTTATTATTTGCTTCTGTAAGAAGTAATTCCAAACTAAAATCGTTGTGGAAATAGATTATTATTAATACATTATTAAAATTTACTTAATCGCGATTTCAAATTTGTCAACATTTGATAGAAATGTTTAGAAGTAAATGAAGCTAGTCGAAGATTTCACTTAAAAAGAATGGTCTGAAGAACAAAATCCATTCTCCATTTTTTTTAAAAATTACATTATTTTTTATTTATTATTTACTTAAATTCTTAAATCGGCTTCATTTTAATCGTATTAAACCTCGCGCAATGGATTAGCTGCTATGTAAATAGTCATTTCTTGATGAGATATTAACAGAAAATAGAATAGAAATTCATAGTTTCGATTCTATTGGAAGTTATGTCGCCTTTTAGCGCTAATTTCTCGACAAGGACCCATTTTAAACATAAAAGATTTTATAATATAAAAGTAACATCGTCCCTCGTTCTCGAATTTGCACGCCAAGTTTGAAGAAGATCCTAATCAAGTTCTAGCGTTTTGAAATTTATTAAAGAAAAGGGGAGGGATACAAACTGACTGATTTGAGGAACCTCACCATCCTTTTGGGAATAGGGGGCGTGAATTTTTTTGTTAAAATCTTAATTATGTCTAACTTCAAGTTAAGACAGAAGCATAAAAACGTTGTAAACTAATTCCTTAAATGCTCAAATTATTCTGAAAAATCTTAAAATGTTGCAGGGGGGGGGGGGGGGGGAACATTTCATAAACAATGGCTTTCTGTTAATTGTCTCTGCCGGAGATAAGCCTCTACCCTGTCTAGAGAACTAAACACAAAATAAAACTGAAAATTACCTTCAATCTACTCAGTGTCACAAATAAAACTTTTTTTTGAAAAAAAAAACAAATTTTCGTTTTCACTAAGCCATTTTTTTTTTTTAGCATAGTCAAGTTCATTACTTAAATAAAATGAATCAGGAAAACATAAACAAAAACATAAATAGATAAATTATTAGATTCTCCATTAAAAACTTTTTTCTGTAACTTTTCTATTACAGAAGTGACGTAATGTTATTAATCTTGAGAGGTAATCACATGTGTAATTCAAAACTTTTTGTGTACTTTATTTATTTCATATGAAGAGTATAAGTAATTTATGATTTTATGATCAGTTTAAATTATAATGACAAACTCAAGAAATAAATCCGAAAAGCGAAATAAACAGCATGTTTTCTGGGATGATTGCCTAGAATTCAGTAATCGATTATTGTCTCAAAGAAGATTTCCATTTTTTCGGTTGAGCAGCTTAAGTGGTGACGCATCCATTCAATCAAAAGCCATTAACAAAACGATGAAAATGAGAACATTCCAAATCCATTTCGCTCGGACAATTCTTGTTTATATTTGAATAAAATTCCCATTAATATTACATATAGGAAACCCCCAAAAAAAGCAATATTTTTTTATTATTTTTTTTTCTTCTTTCTTTTATTCTTACAATTATTATTATTATAATTATGATTGTTACTACTTCACTTTATAAAGTAAAAGGTAAAGGATGGACTTCGATATTGATTATTATTCAGTATGATTATTTAAAAATTATAAAAAAAACGATATTAATGAATAATAAGGACATTTGCTGGGTTTGTTTGTTTTTTCTTAAATTGATTGTTGTTTTATGCAAAATCTAGATATTATACAATTAAAAGAAAAATAAAGATTGCTAAGCAGTTTATTATGAATTTGTTAGATATGATTGGAATTCATTGTTTTAATTCTAATGTTTCCTACATGATTTTTTTTGTAAAACTGATTTGTCAAGAAATTATATAAAAAAACTAATCAATTCAGTATTATAAGAATTTTTTTATAAGTGAAAAATTATAAAAAAATATTGTAAGTTCTGTTGGGTTTTAAATAGAAAATTGTCTCTTTCAATTAGGCTGAATCACAATTCAATCATCATAGATATTTTTTTTTTTTTTATTAGAAACAGAATAAAATTTTTAAAAAGTGTTGAGACAAATTATGAAAGACGAGTTTCGAAAGTTAATATTAATGACACTTTATATTTAGTCACTAAGTGATGGATTTCTAAGCGTATAAGCTACCTAATATTTAGCTACCTTTATAGTAAAGCTTTAGAGGAATTTCTAAATCCTATGGTAAATAAAATGTTCCTTATACAAATACACACATGATATAAGAGGGAGGAAAAAAGTAGTTTGAAGGGAAAAAAAAGCCATTACTATCTGGGTTTTTAACTTACTTAAATTCGATTTTTGTTTAGAGGAAAATTCTCTGTATGTAAATGAATTACTTGCACATAATTATTATGAGCATTTAGTTTTTATAACCGTTTTTGTATATGCTATGTATTATAGAGATCGAATAAATTTAGTGTTTTGTTTACGTTTTCAATGGAAAATTAGATAGCATTAACAATATTTCTTGTCTTGCAAAATTGGTATTTGATTGCTTTCTTAAGACTATTTTTTTCAATGATTTTTTTTTTTTTTTTTTTGGTCAAGGAGGCATTCTTCCATCTGATAACTGAACCTGAATAATCGAACACCGAGAATATCCGGAATATAATATCGGAAATCCATTCTTTTACTTTTTCAGAGCCCTATTCTGAAACACTCTGAAGACCATCTCAAGGAAGATAAAATCGGAGAAAGTGTTATTATCATTTTACTGAGCACTCAGACCTGGTGACATTGATATGACGTGTATTTTATTAATATGATAAGGTAGTGCTTCGTAAAAAAAAATGACTGTCAATAAAGATTATGACGGTAAGCTTTTCGTCTTAATAATTCGTTCAGAAATAGCGGATAAAGTATTAAAAAAAAGAAAAAAGTTCCTTTTCAGTAGAAGGTCATCAATGCTTTTATAAAATGAAATCATTATCAAAGTTTAGCTTTGGTTGCGCTTAAAATTACAATGTTTTTACAAACGTTTATATAAAAAGAAATGTTCGCTCTATTGTATTTATTTATTTATATTGAATAAAAGATGAATGAAAATCTTTTGTTTCATAAAGACAATACATTAATATTAGGTTAACTTAAATAAACAAAATTCACACATCAATGATCAATTTAATGACACGAAACAAAGGACATTACACAACAGGCAATGAAGCGGAAAATATTATTATTCTGCAAATATTTTAAGATGAACTGAAGAACATTAGTTGTTGAAAATCCTCTCGCTTCTACATTTCATAGTTTTACGTATCTTGTTTGCTATTACTTGAAATATAAAATGCAGAGTAAAAGTACGGAATAGAATTTTATATCAATTTTTTTTTTTTTTTTTCATTTTCTTACATCATGATTTACTTCTAAGTAAATTTTTTTGCTGATATCTCGTTGCACCACTTTCAAAGGAACAATATTCAAGGAATGAAGCATACAAAGTAAGAAAAGGTCAGCAATTTCTCAAATCTGACATTGCTTCTTGTAATCTTTCAACTGCAATGATCGCCTTCTTTCCTCCTGTTAGTCGAATGTCTTTTTTCATTATCAAACATGTTCCGTCAAGAACTACGAAAATTGTTCTTCACCTTACAAACCATTGATGGTTAGTTCAGAATTTGTCAAAGTTTAAATCTCTATTCTTTTCGATTTTTATATGTTTATTCTAAAATATTAAGCATAAAACAATTGTTATCTTAATATCTATTAATTACAATGATTAAGAATTATTGAATACCTTAAGATAAATGTAAATAGTTAAAAATTTCTAAATTTTGATTACAAACTTTCTAAATTTGATTTTAACTGAAATAAAAACATTATCTAATCAAGTAATTATGTTATAAGTTAGGTATCAAACCACGGCACTTAGCTAAAGTTAGGATTC